>LR990124.1:15782642-16382642 GCA_905147225.2 Euproctis similis | reverse complement strand
CAATAGCATTAAAAAATAATATAAAAAGTAAAATCTACTGCTTAACCAGACAGTAAAAGTGAAATTGATTGAAAGTTTGGGATGCTTTGAGTTGTTTGTGATTCAGACTCTAGGGATATGAGGTGCGAATACTTGGGCACTTTATAATGATATCGCAAACAGACTGTTCGGCTAAGCGGCCAGTCTTCTGGGCACGCTGCCAGTAGACCGAGATGCGGAGTCATTTGATTTCAGCTATTCTTTTTAATATATTTATTGTAAACAATATAATTTATTTATTTCTTCTTACTATGGTTAATAAACATTATTCCAATAAATATTTTAAAAAAATATTTTCTTAAAATATAAATGATTTAGCTCAAATAACACGTTCTACCAAACAAATAGGTTAGACTTTACGTTATTAACTAGTAGTACATGTTACTACTATTAGGTACTCTGTTAGCTTGCGTGATAATACGATTATGACGATAAATAGCCTAGAACCTTCTCCTTTAATGGTCTCTGTTGTATGGATGTTGATCATCTGGCTTCAGAACCAAGAAGTCTTAAGTTCAAATCCCTGTCATAATTTAAAACAAACAACAAGAAAATCCTCTTTATTTAAGAGTATAAGTATCAAATGTACTTGTTACATTATTATGTATATTTTCATGTTTTGTTTCCCTTTTACTTTAATTCTTTATACAAAATACAAACAGTCATCGCATAACCAGATGCTTAGCGCGTGCAATTCTGTCTCAAAGTTTCCGGGTTCAATCAGAAGCATACGCTTAAGTTAAGTTACATTTTACAAATTAATTTATAATCACACTTTGTGACTGAAATAATTATTCGTAATTATTCTATGGACTTGCCATATATTATATGCGATCTTAATAAATATTTCTTTCAGCTCTATGTCGTTAAGAAGCTGCTTCTGGGTTGAACCTACCGTCCCTGACCATTATTATTAGACCACTGCAAGATTTCATGGAAAATAATAATTATTAAGTGATATTGTTTCGTTTTATTATTTAAATTTGATTTGGTTTTTATTTTTATCTTATTCAAAAGATTACCTATTTTATGTAATAAACATTGACTTCAGAAACATTAAATTTTCATGATATTTTTCGGTTTGTAAATATTTCGCAATCACAAGGGACTTCATTTCAGCTTTTTAAGTGGTGAACGATCGCTTTCTCTACCCATGATTAAAATAGTCCAATTAGTTTTTTTAATTACATACATAACATAACATAACATAACATAACTTCACGCCTTTTGTTACCCGAAGGTGTAGGCAGCGGCTGTTAAGCCTCGTCTCGCCGTTATGTTTACGTCCCAAATGGAATAGGTGGCGAACCTATTGCCATACCGGGCACAAAGTTTGTCAGTCATCGGTATTTATCACACATAACTTCCGAAAACAATTTCGAAAAGTCATTGGTGTGAGCCAGTGTCTGGAATCGAACCCCGGACCTCTGGATCAGAGGCCGTGCGCTCGCCCACTGCGCCACCGAGACTTAATTTTTAAAGTTTTTTTAATTACTGCCTATAAATTAAAGTAATAGCGAAGTAACCTCAGAGACACTAAAATTTTTAAATTACGAAAGATACAGATTTGTAATTGGTAAACCGACAGTGGTAGAGACACGCAGTTCGCTGCATGTATGGATGAAATACCACGAACTTTCGGAACATCGCCGTGAAGTGGCTCGTGCCACGTTTTGTTTGGCCTGAACCCCTTTCCCCTTCCTTTCCCTTCCTACTCCCTTAAAGAACGGCAGCGCACCACGGTGTTCATGGGCGGTTAGAAGTTGCGCTGCAATCCCGTAAAAAAATGTTTTTTAACGTATATAAATTCTTTAGAAACTTAAAACTACAAAAAAAGTGAAGTGCGTCTATTGCGTCTAAAATATTGTGTGTCCAGGGAATGTATAGTCAGAGTTGGTATAAAGAAAACGATATCTTTCATATAAATCGAATTAAAAAAACAACGTTTATTTCTTATTTCAAGACTATAATTGTTTTGTAGTTAGAACATAAAATAACAGTAATATTAATATTATTACGGAAAAACTAACCCTTTCTTTCACAAGTCCGCTTAACACTTGCGTTTTAACATTACGTGTTATTTAATTTAACACAAAGATATCATTGAAAAATAATACATTAATTAAACATTCATTATTAAATTTTTATTGTCTCCTAAAAATTACCACCTTTATCACCCTTTACTCAAATGGTAAAAGTTCGTTCCTGATTATGTGTGAGGGATTTTTTCATTATGGTCGTATATTGTTATGTGTTCATAAGTAACTTTTTAGATATGGTTTAGTATAACTTAATCGAAGCAAAATTACATTCAACATAAATAGTAATAGTGGTTTTTTGCACATGGAATTTGCAATAAAGATCACCCTTTTCTGGAACTACTAAGATTATGAATATAATACAAAAATAATGCAATTATTCGTTTCAGAAATGATTATAAAATTTCGATTCATTCATCAATATATTATATAAAAAAACATAATCATAATTATAACTCCACTTACATACAAATTGTATATGTACATATAGATTATAGAATATATATATTTTTTCTGATATATCAATTATATACACGACACTCCAATATCTTCACTTTCAATTATTTATAATCGTTTTTCATTACACTGACAATTTTATAAACACTGTCTTTAAACATTAATGATAATCGATTCGAATCGATTTTTTTCTATTTTATATAGGGCAGATTCGGGAGTGCATCAGATCTCCGTCGGTGATGCACGCCGTGATGCCTCAAATGTATCAAAGCCTCTCTCATTTTCTGCTCTCTTAACACACGTATAGTCTCCTCATCGATCTCATGTCTAGACTTGTGACTCTTAGACTTTTCTGTTTTCTCATTTTCCTTAAAAAGAACACACCACAAAGACTTATCTTTGTTATCCCACAACAACGATTTCGTATACTGTTTCAATCTTCTACTATTCTCTTCAACACGTCTCATGGCTATTTCTATTTTAATTAAGTCTTTGTAATTATCCGACGCGGGCGGTGCTGTTGTCGTATTAATTTCGTTTTTTACTACACTTATATTAATTCTCGACAAGTAAAAATTCTCATATTGGCTGGTTGAGCCGCTCGTCCGTAGTAACCACACAACACTTGCGATAAATGTACAAAAGACTATCAATATTAATGTGAGGAGAGTCAGTCGGAATACTACACTGTGGGACGCACAACTCATATCACTGTTTATTTATATTTGCTGATACATCGGGTTGATGCTACGTACATGACGCGCTACGAGCTACGAGCGTCCGGCCGCTACGAAACGCCGCTACGAACTAGCGTAGACTGCATAAAGTTGCCATTCCGCGCAGGCCGCTGTTTATCTCGGTTATAATTTGCAGTTCAAAGCTGTTGTGGTGTATTACTAAAGTAGATATAGTTATGTTTAGAATAAGGCTATATAATCTGTGTATTCATTAGTAATAAGGAGAGTAATAAACCAGACTTCAAGTAACACAGTCGTCTTCTTTCAGTCACCCGAAACCGAACCTTTATATGGCGACCCTGCCAGCCCAGCGCAACGCGGCGCGGCGCGATTTTCCGTATATGGAATATTTTATATAAACATTGAGTGATTTGTGCAGTTGAGAGACAAATAATGATTTCATTACTTTTGATTTCATTAGTGGCCGAACGCACTATTTGGCACAATTTGCGGTGTTTTTAACTATTCCTCGCGAGTTTCTCCTATTTTCGAGCAAAAACAAGATGGGAAAGCAGCAATCTAAAGAGCCAGAAGTAATTATAACGCAAAACGGTGCTGGAAATTCGGCTACTATAGACCAGCTCCTACAGCACGCAAGTAACACAAGCTATGTACTAATAATTATCTGCGTGTTATTGGTTATTGGAGGCGTAATATTGTTGTTACGGTTCTATAGAAAATGTCATGGCAACTGGATCGAAAGAGAGTTAACTGAGTTCCAGCTCCGAAGGTCTTTGAGCATGTTTCGTCGGCAGGCTACTGCGGGCGCTGCTACGGAGATGTCATCAGCTTGAATTTGTGTAGAGTGCCAAAATAAGTGAGTGCCTAAAAGAGTGCGTACACCGGTAGTAATATATGTTTGTTTTTTTTTTGTCCTTATTTCATTTTTGTGATAAATTTATGTAGCTATAATTATGTATACGTATATGATATGTTGACGAATGAGGCTAAAGAAATATTTAACAAATTGAAGTATATTAAAGATTACCTCACTAAATTGGGACCGAGTCGTAGGTCATCGTCAATTAGAGAAATTAAATTAAAAGAGGCTAATGATATATATCAACAGTTTTGTACTTTACAAAAGGTCCTAGATTGTAAACTTGAAAGGAAAGAAATCGATAGTATTGAAATACAAATACTTACAGATTTGGTTATAGGTATAAATAAATTATATTCTAGAATTGTTCACCTTTGTTCAGGTGGTTTAGAAGAGAACACGACTAGCACTATGGAGAAGTTTGAACTGAAAACTGCTAATGCGTTATTACCTATTATGACTGGTGATATTGATACTACCAAACGTTTAATATCAAACATTAAGATGTATGACTCTATGATTGATGATGGTAGCAAAAAGCAACTTATAAAATTTGTTTTAATGTCCCGTATATCGGAAAGCGCCAAGTTGCGCTTGCGTGATGATTATTTATCTGTTACAGATTTAATTAGTGACATGCGTTCCATATTATTACCCAAAAAATCAGACACAGCGATCCAGAGTAAGCTGCAACAAGCGAGGCAACATAACAAGAGTATTGAGGAATACGGTAAGGAGTTAGAACAATTGTTTGTCGATTTGACTATTACCCAGGCTAACGATGATGCTAGTTTATATCAAATTTTGAAGCCAATAAACGAGCGTGTGGCGATTAAAAGATTTGGCGATGGTCTGCGTAATAGTCGACTCAGCACTATTATTGCAGCACGAAATTACAGCTCTCTAAAGGATGCCATTCAGGGTGCATTAGATGAGATGACTCCGAATTCAGAAGACCAGCGGGTGATGAGTTTCGATAAAAATAGAGGTAAGTCAAACCGTTATCAACGCGGTAATTTTTATAATAATTTTAATAGAGGTGTGTTTAGGCAATTTTCTAATTCCCAAAATTATAATATACGTGGTCGTGGTAATAACTATAGATCGAGCGGAAATCGGGACAATGGTAACTCATCGTACTATCGCGGTCGCAATGGTTTTCGTGGCCACACAACATTACGTCAACCTGTCCGTCAACATCAAGTTAACTTAGCTTATTCAAATAATAAGAATACAGTGCTATCTTCTGCTAATAACAACACCGGAACACCGGCTGAAGCTGAAAATCATAATTTGTTTTTTCGTGCATGAACATTTTTATTGTCAAAATATAAACTTAGTAAATTTAGATTTGTTTCAAGTGTCACATAGTTGGTTACTCGATACCGGCGCGTCATTGTCCATAGTCAGACAAGACATATTAGAGAAGTGGCACATTCCATTCCATATAGAGTTTATCAAAATAAACGGTATAGGTGGCCAAGTGTATTGCGAAGGCTTTGTTTATTTAAGATTAAATTACCGTAGTTATGAGTTTGAGCATAAGTTCTATGTTATTAAAAACTTTTCTTGTAGGACGGATGGTATTTTAGGGCAAGATTTTTTAAGTAAATATAATTGTATTTTAGATTTTGAACAAAATATTCTAACGATTAATCATAATGTACCCATTAGTATACCGTTACAAATGGGACAACTTGGTAAGAATAATTACATGACAATACCGGCAAGATGTGAAGTAACATATTTAGTACAGACAAACTTAAAGGATGAATGTGTTGTCATGCCTAAGCAATTATGTGAGGGTTTATTTTTAGCTTCCATTTTAGTTAAGCCTAGCGATGGTAAAATACCACTTAAGTTTCTGAATACTAGAGATACAGATATTTGTTTAAGTTATTTTACGCCAGATGTCGTAAATTTAAATGATTATTTTTTATGTTCTTTTGATAGTAATAATTTAAATGCTGACCGTGTGAAGCATTTGTTTTCCATGTTAAATTTTAAACATTTAAGTAGAGATGAACAAATCTCAATTGAAAACATTTGTGCGAAGTATTCGGATGTATTTTTGCTGCCAGGAGATAAGTTAGGTGTTACCAACTTATATCAGCAGTCAATACATTTAAAGGATAATACCAGTCCAGTGTACACAAAGCCGTACAGACTCCCTAGAAGTCAAAAAACTGAGATTGATAGGCAAATTAGCGAAATGTTACGTAATGACATTATAGAAGAAAGTAAAAGTGAGTGGTCGAGTCCTGTTCTATTGGTTCCAAAGAAGACCGATAGTAGCGGTATTAAAAAATGGCGTGTTGTTATTGATTACAGAAAATTAAATGATAATCTTAAGGATGATAAATTTCCATTGCCTAATATCACTGATATACTCGATTCTTTGTCAGGAGCAATTTATTTTAGTCATTTAGATCTTAGCCAAAGTTATTTTCAATTGGAATTAAGTCCTGAAAGCAGAAAGTGCACAGCATTTACTACAAACAAGCAATATCAAATGAAACGACTACCGATGGGTTTAAAAATCAGTCCCAGCGCTTTCAGTCGCCTCATGACAGTAGCAATGTCTGGTTTAAACCATGAAAAATGTCTAGTATATTTGGACGATTTAATATGTATCGGAAGAAGTTTAGAAATTCATAATAAGAACTTAATTGATATTTTTGAAAGACTTAGAAGAGTAAATTTAAAAATTAATCCAGTAAAATGTCAATTTTTAAAGAAACAACTTTTATATTTAGGTCATTGTGTTTCTGCAAGTGGAATTTCACCTGACCCCGAAAAAACTATTGTAATAAAAAATTATCCAGTGCCAAAGAGTTGTGACGATGTCAGGCGATTTGTAGCCTTCGTCAACTACTACCGTAAATTTATTCCGCATTTTGCTGAAATAACAATCCCTTTAAACAAACTTTGTAGAAAAGGTGTTCAATTTATTTGGAGCACAGAATGTGACAATGCTTTTAAATTATTAAAGCAGAGTTTGATTAACCCACCAATACTGCAATATCCAAATTTTGATGACGAAAATGAGTTTATATTGCATACAGATGCTTCCGGTTTAGCTATAGGTTCCGTATTATGTAACAAAAATGATTTGCCGATCGCATATACAAGTCGGCCATTAAATAAATCAGAATTAAACTATCCTACAATTGAAAAAGAACTTCTTGCTATTGTTTGGTCAGTTAAATATTTTAGACCCTATTTGTTTGGTAAAAAGTTCACAATAAAAACGGATCACAAGCCGTTACTTTACCTATTTAGTTTCAATAATCCCTCAAGTAGATTACTCAAGTTTCGTTTAGTTTTAGATGAATATGACTACGTAGTTGAATATGTTAAAGGTGTGAATAATGTGGCTGCAGACGCGTTATCTCGCATCATAATTACGTCTGATGAGTTAAAGAGTATTAGCTCAAATAATGTTAATGTTATGACTAGGAGTAAGACTAAAAATCAATTGAGTAATAATTGTTTGGTCAATAAGAACAAAACAGATGATCGGCCTGATCAACCGAGAGTCGTTGAAATTCTTAAAAAGCCAAAGAATTGTACGGAATTGATAATATCTACATTTACAATAAAATCTACAACTAAATGTGTTCGAGTAAATGATTTTGCTTATGCACAATCTAAGATGACAATTTATATAGACCCAAATTCTCGATCATGCATGGCGCGAGACGCCTTCGTGAGAGATTTGATATCTATCTGTCAAAAAGTATCTGTTAAAGAGATTTATATTATGAAGAATAGTGAGAATGAGAAGTTTATTAAATGGTTAACCAAAGCTTGTGGAAATAATAGTTGGACCGGTCCACGGATTTATATTTTGAAAAGTTTAGTTAGAATAAAAGATGATGATGACAAACGTGTAGTACTTAATAACTTTCACTTGCTTCCCACGAGTGGGCACGCAGGAATTAGGCGTATGATTAATAATATAAAGAAATACTATTTTTGGCCAAAAATGGCTGAAGACGTGACTGAATTTGTCAGAAAATGTGACAAATGTCAGAAACAAAAACATTCGCTACATACGAAACAACCCATGGCTATAACTACAACTGCGAAGTCGGCTTTTGATAAGATATTTTTAGATATAGTTGGGCCCTTAGATAAGGATTATTATGGTTACTCTTATATTCTCACATTGCAATGTGAATTAAGTAAGTATGTAGAAGCATATCCATTAGTAAATAAAGATAGCGTAAGTGTTGCTCGAGCATTTGTCAAAAATTTTATTTTAAGGTATGGTATCCCACTTGAAATTGCTACAGACAGGGGATCTGAATTCGTCTCCAGTACTATGACTGAGGTATGTAAATTATTACATGTTAAACAAACAGTTGCTTGTGCTTATCATCATGAATCAATTGGGTCCTTGGAAAATTCACACAAATCATTAAACGCATTTTTGAGAATTCAAACTAGTAATAATAGTAGATATTGGAGTGATTGGCTCCCGTATTGGTGTTTTTCTTATAATACTTCTGTACACTCGTCGACAGAATATACACCTTATGAGCTAGTTTTTGGAAAAATGTGTAATATTCCTGGAAACTTGCAAAATTGTGTTGTTGACCCTTTGTATAATGTAGACGATTATCCATTAGAATTAAAATTTAGGTTACAGAAAGCCCAATGTGAAGCCCGAGAAAATTTGTTAAAAACTAAATCGTTAAGAAAAAGTAAATTTGATGAATATTTGAAACCTGTTGTGTATAATAAAGATGATTTATTATTAGTGAAAAAGGAAACTGGTACTAAATTTGACAATGTGTACGAAGGTCCTTTCAGAGTTTTAGAAGATCTTGATTGTAATGTCAAAATTTTACGAAAAAATAAAGAAGAAATCGTACATAAAAATAGAACAAAACCGTACTATTGTTAAAAAAAAAAAAATTAAGTTAAGTTAATTTTTTTTCTGTTTTGGAAGGGCGTGTGGTGTATTACTAAAGTAGATATAGTTATGTTTAGAATAAGGCTATATAATCTGTGTATTCATTAGTAATAAGGAGAGTAATAAACCAGACTTCAAGTAACACAGTCGTCTTCTTTCAGTCACCCGAAACCGAACCTTTATACTGTATCCAAACTGGAAAAGCTTTTGAATACCTTTGTGTAAGCTTCCTTTGCAGTTTTGTGCAGTCGTTGTGCTGCAACATTTTAAATTACTAAGAGCTACGTTTTTATAATACCAGGCGTTCTGTGATATTTTAATTTTCGCTATTACCAGACTGCACAAACATCTAAGTTTTAGCCGGACTACTTCAAAAGGAGGGTTATATTTTTTAATTACATAACATAACATAACTTCACGCCTTTGTTACCCGAAGGTGTAGGCAGCGGCTGTTAAGCCTCGTCTCGCCGTTATGTTTACGTCCCAAATGGAAATGGCGAAGAATACCGGGCACAAAGTCATCACTCAGTCATCGATATCTATCACACTTAACTTCCGAAAACAATTTCGAAAAGTCATTGGTGTGAGCCAGTGTCAGGATTCGACCTCTGGATCAGAAGCCGTGTGCTCGACCACTGGACTACCGAGACTGTTTTTGTAATTAATATAAATAAATTTATTTAGCTTGCCATATAGCCTACCGATAATAGATTCGATATAAGCGTTTAAATTTTATTATATAGGCTACATCACTTTTTAATATTCACACTTATATTCATACTTATTTTTATGTATTTCATTCGTATAATTCGTATTTAAAAGATATAAAATTGGAATGCGATAAAATCAATTCAATTCAATTACATTTTAATATAAACATGAATTGTTTATCGCAGATATAATTTTTTTATTGCAATGTATTTTTGTTATAATATATATTTAATATATGTCGGAGAGTCTTTTATTCAATTCCTTACTGGAGATATTAATTGTGGGTATATCAGGATATAATCCGAGCACAAACAATTGATAACTGATATCGAACACATTTATTCTTGGTTAAACAATATCAAAATCAGTAAACAATTATTTAATGAATAATTTGGATTGAGCCAGTTCAATGACTTCCTCCGACACAGCCATCCTGACCTATCACACGTCCTCGTGTGATGTTGTGGTGCTGACTTCTCACTGCCATCTCTCTCCGTCACGACCATCCTGACTCTTCACGCGCCGTCGCGTGAATCTTCTTGTTTCAATGGCTTCCTCTAAAGCTGCCGTCCTGAAATTTCACACACCCTCGTGTGATGGTGAAGATACCGCGTTATCGTTATCTGAATTAAGAAGATATTTTGGTATAGTTCGGCCACTCTTGACTAACAACAAATATCGGAACATTAACAACCTCAGTGCTACACATTAAGCCGTAGTTTAATCACATTACTAATTAATAATAACAATAACGTTTTATCTCTACTAGTTTACTTTCTATGGCCACCGCGCCTTTATCTCTACTAGTTTAATTCCATTGGCCACCTCGCCCTTAACTAGTTTAACTTTCAATGGCCACCTCGCCTTTAACTAGTTTTAATGGCCACCTCGCCCTTAACTAGTTTAACTTCCAATGGTCACCTCGCCCTTAACTAGTTTCACTTTATCGTAATTCAAATAAAAGGAAAAAAATTCACCCGGCGTCTTCTATACTCGTATATCACTACCCTCTCGTACTTTCTTAACAAGTTGCCATGAAATGTGTCCACGTTCTCTGCAATAGTAGTGTGTAGATGCTGTTGTACCATATTGTAGTTAGGAAACTTCTGTCTTAGCTCGTTATGCTAAGCCCGTAGATTAGACTCTGAAACATTTGTTAAAACTATTAAATTGTTTTCGCTACACAAATAACTCATACACTTTATCCTGGATAGTTAGTTTCCTTTTCTTTTAAGAATGTGTGCCATCTTCGCCATGCTTGCGGTACTAATATCACTTGTACCCTTACTGCAATAATAATTTATTCAACCGATCCACGCTTCAATTAGGCGTTCATTACACGTTTCCAATATGATGCTTAACAGACATCGTCCTTCTTTTGTTTTTCGAATAGAGCTCACAAGGTATTCCTTGAGTTGACGGGAATCACATGGACTAGTAAACAGTTCTTCGTTAGCCACGTCAGAGCCGTAAAGTATGCGGTTTACTCCGTGAAATTTTTTTTTCAGATTTTTACTATTTTCTTCCATGCATTCTACTTATTTTCTTTAATCCACTGTTATGCATTTCCGAGGTGTAAACCAATGAAAATAGCTTTTGAACAGATACCATCTTTTTGTTCATCACTCGTGAAAATGATCTCTGTAAAGAGTTCGAAACGTCGGGAAATTAATAAATAAACGCGATATAATCTTAAAGTTTCTTTAATGTCATATATATATAATATTTTATATATCATTATTTTAAAATATTATATGCTTATATCTTTGAAACTACGCAACAGATTTTGATGCGATTTTTTTAAAAGATAGAAGGTTTCAACAGATTTATCTTTAATTAATGTATTTACTGTAATATGTCAATTTTCGAGATCTAGCACTTTAATTGCAAACGCTGGCTGAACTCTAAGTGATAGATCAAAACAATATTATGTATTATTACCTTCAAAAGGTCTACAAAAAAGTCCGACGGCATATGTCATCTCTTAGGGATAACCCACAATTATAATTTTTGTTTCTTACTTTTTTACGTAAAATAATGGCTTATTTACGAAGCGAATAATACCACGAAGTGGAAAGCTAGTTATAAATAAGTAAAAAAAATCCTATTTGTACATTTAAAAGAATCCACAATACACCAGCTAGAGTTTGGTACCTGTTTTTATTTTGTACAACTGTATGTGCCCGCTTATCTCTGTAACTATTGGATGTATTTCTACCGGTAAGTGTCTTAAGAGATTAAGCGCCTGTTACAGGGCTAAGGTATTTTACCTATTTTCTACATACAATCACACCTTTTTCCCATGGAGGTAGACAGAGACTATTTTTGTCCATTTGCTACGATCATGACATACTTTTTTTGCTTCCTCCACTCTCATTATCATTCTTTCATTTCGTTGTATCTTCATACAAACTCGTAGATTGTGGCTACTTTTGACATGGCCTCTCAGCAACACATCATTGATTTGATGGTGGTAGGTCCGCCTAGGTCGACCTCTACTGGTTCGCCCTTTCACACTTGTCTTAAACATTCGTTTATTCAGTATTCTTCCGTACTTACCGTTCTTTATACATGTTCGAACCATCACAGCATTTCTTTCTCTATCCTTGTCATACCACAACGTTTTCGAATGCCATTATTTATCATTTTATCCACCAACGTTTCTCCAGCTGTACTTTTCAGACTCCTCATTTCCACAGCATTAATCTTCCTTCTGTGTCTTCTCCTGCTATACTCAACATTTACTACAATACATAAGCGTAAGGTAAAAACACCTCTGTCCAGGCAGTCGTCCCTTTTTGAAAACTTTCTGGCTATTCATAAAGTTGTTCAGGACCTCATACATTGATTTCCAGCCAAAACCCGTTTCTCAATATCGCATTCATACTTTCCATTTCTCGTAAGCTTTATGCCTAAATACGTAAACTCTTTCTCCTGTTCCACATTTTTTTAACAATCACCATTTCACATTTAGACATACCTTTATCTTTTTCAAAAACCAACGCATTAGAAAGTCCCATGTAATATATTAATCATCAACTGCAGTTCGCTGCTTAAATGGGCCGGCTCGAACGGTGAAATACCATGACCTCTCAGAAGATCGACGTAAAGTGGCTCAAGCCGCTTTTCGTTCGGTGAAAAAGGTACCCGGAAGCCCACCCCCTTACCCATCCTTCCCTATCCCCTATCCCTTAAAGGTCGGCAACGCAACAGTAGCACTATGTGTTGCTGGTGTCTATAGGCGGCGTTGGCTGCTTACCATCGGGTGACACGCCTGCTCGTTTGCCCTCCTATCCCATAAAAAAAAAACTCTTCCTCCGAATACACCAGGATGATCTGATCATCAGCGTCTAGGAGGCATTTGATGAATAATTCGCTAATTTTTAATCCATACGCACTGTGCCTATGGATTAAAAATTAGCGATGTGTTAGCGATATGTTGCGTGAATCCTTTAAAAAAATATTAACTTGTTGGACTTATATTTCTAATGGACTCATATTTCAGCTGATCACTGCACACTGACCTTTTTGGATTTTGCAAATGCCATGCACGAATAACTCATGGAGTCGTCCATGTATGTCAATAACTTTCTTGAATAATAGTTGAAACTAGGAAATTAATCAGCTCGCTGAAACGTATCTGCTATTTATACTTATAGAGTAGTAATCACGTGAAGTAACACAAGTTTATTATTATTAAAAATTCGTCGCATGAGGAACTGCGTGCAAACACTAGTTATAATTGTAACAATTACGCCGCCTGAAGTTCATAGAACCTTTCATGTTGTAAATGAGTACATGGACGCTGTTCTCATTTAGTAATTTTACCAGAAAAGGTGTTAAGGATAAGGATCTGGACGACTCACGGGGTGCAATTATTGGGGGCTTTTATCGTAAAAACTGTATTTCACTACAATTACTGTGTAAATACGCATTCGGCATAATTACACATTAGTGTATTATGACTTAATTAACCCCCCTCTCTCCCCACTCGGGTAATGGACTCTCGACCGACTCAATGTACAACATTTTTATTCAATTACACATTAATACCTTCCTTTTTCCGTCCACACGAGAAGTTGAGTTATCTTTGTTACCTCATAATGACGGACGAAGCGATTTTAAAAATTCTCTTTTTATTTGAAAGCTGGTGCTTCCCATTTGGTCCCATTTTCACCAAGTCAGGGTCTGATGATGGAAACCAGGAGAAATCGAAGGCAACCACCGAAAATTATATGCGAGTATGGTATTTTGGTAGGTAATAGTGATGTCTTACGGATATGCTTTACTGTGTTAAAATATGATGCTGCTGCGCTGATGATGTAGCTACATAACTCCTTAACGGTTAGGAGTTGGGAGACAGAACTGCTTTTGGTCCATAGAAACTACTTAGTAGTATGTAAGGCTAACTTGTTGCTTAGGAGGTATGCTTGCATCAACACTTGATGCTACTGTGCTGATGATAAGACTACAGAACTCGCTTTGATTTGATTTGGAAACTTACATTTAAATTCACAACTCATTACTTCAACTGAGACTGCGCATATAATACAACACAACATAATAAGTTAATTACGCTGGCACCGACTTCGATAGTAACTAACAATAGTAAATATTTTTATAATTAAAGATGGCCTTGTTAAAATATTACGTTTTGTATATTGTACAAAGTCGATAATTTAGTTGGTTTATTTGTCGCTTTTTAGTTACGTAGGTAGGTACCTTTTGTCGTTTGTCTTCTTGAAGTCGATTTCACTCTTTCTAACCGACTTTTTTTTTATGTCTGTTCACCGATATTTTCGTTAAATATGGACGGATTTCAAATTTTTTTTTTGATCGATAGTGTTTACTTTCGAGATGGTCCCATTTTCACCAGGTCAGGATCTGATGATGGAAACCAGGAGAAATCAAAGGCAACCTCCGAAAATTGTATACGAGTATGGTGTGTTTGTTACTTAATAGTGATGTGTTAGGGATATTCTTTATGGTTTCAATATCAGATGCTGCTGTGCTGATGAAGAAGCCACCGAACTCCTCAACGGTTAGGAGTTTGAAGACAGCACTGCAAGTTTTCGATAGAAACTACTTGGTAGTATGTAGGGCTAACGTGTTGCTTGTGAGGTTTACTTGAATATACGTCTGATGCCGCTGTGCTGATGAAGAAGCCACAGAACTCCTTAATGGTTAGGAGTTGGGAGACAGTACCGCAGTTAGTCGATGGAAACTGTTTAGTGGTGTACAGGACTAACGTGTTCTTGGGAGATAAGCTCCATATCTGATACTGCTGTGCTGATGATGAAGCTACGGAACTCTTAAACGGTTAGAAGTTAGGACACAATTCTGTAAAAATGATTTTTTTTTCTGCAATACTTTCAAGGCTACGATTGGTCTTCATTCGGGCTGCAGTGTTATTGTCTAACCATAATAACAAAAATATAAATACTTAATAAGTATTATCAAACTCTTTTAGCTAAGTACTTACTAATAACACATACTTATTAATTGAATGACAATGACTTTTCGAAGTTCTTTTCGACGGTTATGTGTGAAAAATATCGATGACTGAAAACTTGTGACCGGTATGGCTATAGGTTCGCCACCTATTCCATTTGGGACGTAAACACAACGGCGAGACGAGGCTTAGCAGCCGCTGCCTGCACCTACGGGTAACAAAGGCGTGAAGTTATGTTTATGTATGTATTAAGAACAATTATAGCTCCCTACAAATATCAACTATTTAACAAATGTACTTGTAACAAGCGATAATATATTTAATAAACTGAAAGCCATGTACATGAACTAACTTCTATTGAAGTTCACAACACATTAATATCACTAAAACTCGTGAAAAAAATTACTTTAAAAAAAAAGTTAAACCGACTTAAATATTATAATAGTTAAAGATTACTTTATAAAAGTATTACGTTTTGTATATTGTATTAAGTATGCGAATGAGTAAGTTTCGTTATTTATCGCTTTTTAGTTATGAAGGTACGTTTCTAGAAGTCGGTTTAACTTTTTTTTTAAAGTAATTTTTTTTAAGTAATTTTATTGGCACCCAAAGTTTAAAGGCGACAAAAATACGAATTAGCGAATGCTCTAGTAGAGAAACCGTGAATTTTATTCAACATACATACATAACTTCATGCCATATCCCTTGGGGGGTAGGCAGAGAGAACGGAGCGCCATAAGGCACGATTCTTACACACCTCACTCGCTTCGTTGACTTTCATAACTCTTTTCATGCACGCGCGTCTATTTTCTAAGGCTCCCAATATCACCTTCCTCCAGAACACGTTCTATTTGGTCTCGAAATGTGTGTCTAGGCCTCGACTCCTACATTCATCTGCTTTTGCATTGTATATCTGCTTAGTCAATCTTGCATCATCCATCCTTTCTACATGTCTGAACCATCGGAGCATGCCCTTTCTTACTTTTACACCGACACTCTCTTTCAATCCGACTTCCTACCTTATAACCTTGTTTTCCACGCGGTCAGCGAGGGTCACTCCGCCGATTTTGCGCAATGCCCTCATTTCGACCGCGTTTATTCTACTTTCATGCACGCTCTGCCATACCCAGCTCTCGCTTCCATAAGTTAGCGTTGGGATCAGTTTTATTCAAATTCTTTTTATTTTAATAGTTATATAAGTAATATAACTTCACGCTTTTTCTACTCGACTCGCCTTTTGTTTGCGTCCCAAATGAAATAGGTGGCGCACCAATTGCCATACACCAGGCACAAAGTTATTAATCATCCATATTATCAACATTGATATTTTCAGTTTTGATTATGTCAATAACGATATGAAACATGACTACCGAGAAGAATTCCAAATAGTCATGAGTTGTGAGTTCAAAATCGATCCCACGACATTTGGATCAGGGCTGGACAGTTATACCGTTGAACAACCTAGACTGGACTGATTATTATTGCACAATCATGTTTAATTTTTTACTATAGAAGCGAGGGCAATATTGATGACTTGGAGAGAAGTGAAACGTGGAACTCTACAGGATAGACGCCCTCTGTCGCTCTCAGTGCACATACAACATTAGGTGTGTATTATGTGGGTAAGTATAACACGTGTGGCTATCAAGCAAGATTGCGCCTTCGTCATACCATTTATTTTGTTTGACATTTGGTTAACATAATTAAAATCTATAGGGTTGGTTTACAAGTTGCTTAATGTTTTAGATCAATTAGATTTCCTAGTGTTCTTTAGAAAATAATATATCTACAAAATCTACCGAGTCTAGTGACATTAAATTTGCAAGAGGCAGTACAATGTCTACGGTCATGTGCTCGACCCCACTATTCACCGTATTTTATTTTATTCATTTTATGATCTCTAAATGTGGACACTGGCCGTACGGGTGGCTACAAAAAAAGAAAAAAAATCCTTGTCTATGTATAGAGTACATTGACACACAATATAGTACCAACTTAGATATTTATTTAATAGAAGTTTTATGGCATTTTCTTTACCCCTGTTTTATAAATATAAAATGACCTGACCTAGATTTGATGGGGGTTGTTTTGTAAACATTTATTGTTTACTTGAAAAAATCTTCATCTTATCAAATAAAAATGGAAACTTTTTAATTTTTTTTATATCAGTCATGAGGTACTCGTATATTTTCTTAAAATAAAATATAGTTACATACATACACATACATACATAACTTCACGCCAAATCCCTTGCGGGGTAGGCAGAGAGAACAGAGCGCCATAGGGCACGATTCTTACACACCTCACTCGCTTCGTTGACTTTCATAACTCTTTTCATGCACGCGCGTCGGTTTTTGAGGCTCTTAACATCACCTTCCTCTAGAACACGTTCTATTTGGTCTTGGAATGTGTGTCTTGGCCGTCCTCGGCTCCTACATCCGTCCGCTTTTGCATTGTATATCTGCTTAGTGAGTCTTGCGTCAACCATTCTTTCTACATGTCCGAACCATCGGAGCATGCCCTTTCTTACTTTTACACCGACACTCTCTTTCAAACCAACTTCCTTCCTTACAACCTTGTTTTCTACGCGGTCAGCGAGAGTCACTCCGCAGATTTTGCGTAGAGCCCTCATTTCTACCGCGTTTATTCTACTTTCATGCACACTCTGCCATACCCAGCTCTCGCTTCCATAAGTTAGTGTTGGGATCAGGACTGCATTGTGGATTGCTAACTGGGCCTTTCTGCTAATATTTTTTGCGCCCAGGAATCTGCCCAACACTCCGTTTACGCTATTTCCTATCGCCACTCGTCTTTCTACATCCGCGGTGTACCTTCCATCTCTGCTAAAAGCGCATCCAAGATATACAATTTCATTCACCTGTTCCAGCACTACATCATCAACCATTATCCTTGCATCTGTTCTGGATTCCTCCCTTTCAAACACCATTACTTTCGTTTTCGTCGCATTCAACTGCAAGCCTTTAATCATGCAATCATCTTTCATAGTAGTGACTAGTGTTTGCAGGTCCGACGGCGATTCGGCTAGAAGCACGGCGTCATCTGCGTAAAGCAGGCAGCTCACAACTAGGTCACCCATTCGCATCCCTACATCCATCGATCTCATTCTCTGGAGACAACTGTCCAGGTACAGGATGAACAGTCGAGCGGACAGCACGCAACCCTGTCTGACGCCGATATTGACGTCAAACCAGGGGGACAAGCCGCCGTCAACACGCACACACGCTGTGCAGCCCTCATAAGTGGACTGCACAGCGCGCAGCAGTGCTCCGCTCACCCCGTAGCCCGGGAGTATATCCCACAGATCCTTTCGTAACACTCTGTCAAACGCTTTTTCCAGATCCACAAAACCGCAGAAAACCTTCCGGTTAACAGCCAGTTGTTTCTCCACGATGTTGCGGAGAGAAAAAATCTGATCCATGCACCCTCGTCCGCTTCTGAAACCACCCTGAGCCTCCCACAGCACTCCATCAGATATCACCCTCATTCTCCTTTCAATAATTTTCCCATACACTTTTGCTGCTAAACTGATCAAACTGATGGCCCTGTAACTGGCGCACCGCATACGTGATCCCTTACCTTTATACAAGGGCACGATGACAGCGCGCCTCCAGTCCATGGGAACCTTACCCGACCTCCAGCACAGATTGCTCAAGGTCAGGAAAGCGTCCCGGACACAGGATCCACCGTGTTTGATCATTTCAGCAGACATCATATCAATTCCAGCTGCCTTACCATTTTTCATACTTCGTATCGACCATTCAATCTCTTCCATAGTAATGTCCTCATCAGATGTTGGCGCAGCGGTGTCAGCCGTAGGCTCACTCGCGGCGCCCACATCCGGAACATACTCGTACATTTCCCCAAAATACTCACTCCACCTGCCCAATACATCGCTTGGGTTTGCAAGAATGTCACCAAACTTAGACATAATTTTGTCCATTCTGGATGTTGACGAAGAACCCCGAGACTTTCTAACTTCCCTCCAGAAGAGTTTGTTATTCGCCTCGAAGTTCTCCGTCAACCTCACTTCCTCATTCGCAACAAGTCTTTCACGCTTCTCTTTCACTAAGGCTTTGGTAACATTCCTGCAGCGGCGGTAGCTCTCATACTTTTTCTCTGTCATACTATCATTCTGGTTCAAACTTGAGACATAATCCAACCATGCTTTTTTCTTTCTTTCGACGCTGGATTTCACATCCGCGTCCCACCAGGCGTCACCTCTCAGAATCTTATGCCTCTTTGCACTACCACATACTTCTTTTGCACTATTCACTATACTTTCTTTCATTCTTTCCCAGCATTCTTCAACACCTAGGTCAGAAAGACTCGTCTCATTGAGTCCTTTACTGACTAGGCCTACATACATACTCCGTACACTTTCATCTTCTAATTTCTCACATTTTATCCTTTCAAGCTCTCCGAAATGGGTACGCACTCGCCAGTGTCTCCACTTCTTGAAAAGGCCCACGAATCGGCTTACCACCAGGTAGTGGTCCGTATCAAGAGTGGGGCCTCTGTAGGCTCTTGTATCCCTTAGAGTATTTCGGAGACGACTATCTATCAAAATCAAATCTATCATACTCTTTTGCTCATTCCGTCTCCACGTATACGTGTGAATATCTTTATGACGGAATAATGTGTTAGACACAAGGAGGTTCCGTTCCAGGCATACGTCCAATATCGGCTTACCAGCATCATTCACTCTCTTGTCACCATTCGGACCAAGGACAGCCTCCAGGCCGTCTCGCTTGGTTCCGACCCACCCATTAAGATCACCACACAGAATTATCCTTTCATTTTCCTCAGCTAGATCCAGAATATCCTTAACAGTTTCCCAAAACTCCTCGAGTTCGCGGGGATCCGCGGAGCTAACGGGAGCATAAGCTGCGACCAGGAAAACTCGCGTGATCCCCAGTTTTATTCGAACCCAAAGATGTCTTGGGCCTACCAACTCATGATCTTTCACTCCGGAAGCAAAGCGGGAGGAGAGAACGACTCCAACACCCCCACTGGCACGGACGTCCGGGTCCACTCCGGACCATAGGGCTACCATGCCACCGGGGAGGTCCTCGGTCTCCCTCCCCCTCCGCTTTGTCTCCGTCAAACATAAGGCATCCAGGCATCTCTCATTTAATACATCCATCATCTCATTCATCTTTCTTGCCATGCTACCTCTAACATTCCACGTGCCTATACGGCACTCCCCTCTCCTCGTCCCGCCAGGATTGGCGCTGCGTGAAGGGTGGCGGCCCCCTTCGCCGCATGCGCATGCAGCCGCACCGACGGGGGCTAATCGGTGCCCGTCGCTTGCGGGGCACGCCCTAGCAGCCCGTCCGGCTGAGTTTGCTTTGGTCAAGATTGCGTCCCACTGGGACGGCAGGGATCGCGACGCGCACGCTCTTGACATGACCCCCGAATATAGTTACTCTCAGAAAATTAATAAATTATAAATTCTGTTTAACTATACGCTCTATTTATATGGTGACGAGAAGATTTTTTTACTTTTTGTGAGCTCGTGATCTTTAGCAACAGCTACAGTGAACATATTTAAGGAAACTAATGTTTTAGATTCCAAGAATAAAAGATAATAACTAATTTTAATCCTGATTACTTCACAATAAACTAGTTTAATTATAATATAACGATTTACTTTTAAAACACAAGTAATTGTAACCTAAAGCTGTAAGTACTTAACCTACTTCAAGTTATCAAACACCTTTTCAAAGTTATTTCAAGAACATAAAAATAAACTAACACCTTTGTCGATTTTAAGCTTCATTATTATATTACTCTTTATAATATTTTTGACCCCAATATACACAGCGCCCTCTAGTATTCCAAGCTTAGCAACTATATGCGTTTGTTATGAATACTAGATAGTGGAGATTTTCACATATATTTTTTATTGTAGATACATACTCATAATACAATGCCAGAAACCATAAACATTTCATAATCATAACATAAAGCATCATAACTTCACGGCTTATTCCACTCGACGGCGTGGGCAGCGGCTGTTAAGCCTCGACTCGCCGTAACCAATAGAGATCGGCAACACCAGAGGCATCACATCAGCGCTGCCGGCCCTTAGATGTTTACATCTAGATTACATCTCAAATGGAATAGATGGGTAGTTGTTGTGGTGAACTTCCATACCGGGCGCATAGTTTTAAGTCATCGATATCAATCACACAAACTTCCGAAAATAATTTCGAAAAGTCATTGGTGTGCGAAAGGATCGAACCCGCGACTTCTTGTTTCAGAAGCGTAGTGCCCAACCACTAGACCACCGATATTATATTTTTAATTATTATTATATAATGAGGCATTATTTTAACACAATAATACTAATAATTTATACACAATGGTTCGTCAATTATAGATGTGAATTGTGCTAAACAAACCAAAATTGAGTAACCGAGTGAGAGTCCCTGATGAAAATGGTATTAACGACTGATGAATATGCAGAACTGGACACTGTTTCTGGTCCAGTTGTTTGTTTGTGATCCAATATATGAATAAATTAAATATTACTGCCTGTTTGTTATATTTTTAAATAAATACATAATTTATTATTAAGTATGTAGAAACTTTTGTATTTTACTCCTGTAAACTGGTAAATATACGAGAGCATAGTAAAGTTACAGTTAATAGAATTTCATTAAAAAACAAATAGTCCAAAGCTATGATTGAAATTGGAATTGTTCTCGAAATTTGACCGCTGCCTACACCTAAGAGTAAAAAGCTGTGAAGTCATATAAATAAGGTTTTTGTGGTGGCAAAATTTTCACATTTAATACAGAGTGGAAACCGTTGCTGACACATTCCGAACAATAAAATTTCAATCATAACATTTAGCACGTGAACGAATTCGCAGGAAACAACTAGTAAAAACTCTCTTAATTAAAATCAATGTTGTAACCTTAATTAATAAATGCGGCGTTATTTGTGTTACGATTTACCGAGTGGTGGAGAGAGAGACGCAGACGGTCTCGGGGTGAAATTGAAAAAGTTCAAGTTTATTTTTATCCCGCTGGAACGCAAAAAGGATTATATTTTTCAGGTGTATTTTACCTAAAAACACTATGGCGTTACCTATAATTTTTTATGGGATACGGTGCCAAGGAGCAAGGGGATCACCCGGTGGTAAGTGAATAGGATCGCTCATGGACACCTGAACAAAGACATTGTTACATATGACTAAAGGAAGTTTGATATGTCTCGTCGGATACCTCTTTCAGTAAACAAAACACGGCATAATTCACTTTACGCCTATATTCTGAGAGGTTATTGTATTTCACAAGTCGACCTGACCCAACTGCGTGGCTCTAGCACTTCTGATATACGTATGTATGTAATAGTCTACTTATACTATTCATAGTACCTGTATATAAATTTGAACAGAACTATGTCCATACATTGAAAATATTAGAGAAACTGTGTGGTATAACTTAAAATATAGGTAATTTTGTCGCAGTATTAGAGCTGTTTATAAGTTACTTTAACGTGAAAATCGTAAATCTCTACAAATTTATAATAATAGTAATAATATCTCGGACACAATACACACAGCGCCCTCTAGTTCCAAGCTAAGCAACTAAATGCTTGTGTTATGGATACTAGATAACGGATATTAATACATATATACTTTTCTTTTGTAAATACATACTTATAATACATAGAAAAGCACATTTTCATTTGCTTTTCCGCAGTTCGACTACACTTTTCCTGAAGCGTTTCATAAACTTTGTTTCGTTACCGTTGGATGTTAGGACGACAAATTTGGGTCATTCAGAGATATTTTTACCTTTAAACGAAACGCTTGTTGTTGAAATATGCCAAAAACGTAAAAATGTACACCGCACGTGTCATAGCGGCCATTTTCAACTGCTGTGTCACATTTAGGTTAAATTCCAACTTCGCGCTTCAATATTTTTTGTTGCAGAGTGCGGAAATGACTATAGTATCTGCTTGAATTTTACAGTCAGATAAATCTGTGTGCTGAATGTTGTTTGCTAAACCTCATGTAAATCCATTGCGTGTTTCGAATGAGGAAGAATATAAGATTACTGTGAGAAGGAGTTTGTTACAAGTAACGCCGACGGCAATACTAAAGTTATATGGCTGCAATATTACCTACGTTCTCAGAACACTTGTAACTTTTATTTATAAACTGGCATCATGCGCTGTGTGCTTCAGGCAACTATATTTATTTTAACATATTAGTTAGCTTTGATTCTAATAATTATGTTTGATATCAGCAAATACAGTACATACTGTTCCTAATAAAGATCAAGGTATTGCCAATAATGGGGTCATCGTTGTCGAACTGCTTTCCGCTGGTACTGGGGCAATAAACGTGATGTCAAATCCCGTGTCAGTTAATTAGAGTTTCACTCAATAAGAACACTCATTACGCACCAGTTTTCGTCGGTAACTTCTTGGATTACTTATCTAATACCAAGGATCACGTTTTGTTCCTGAGTTTTTCTATATTCCTGTGAGAGTGTGGTATTAACTTTTTTGAATTTTGTAAGATCTTTATTAACATAAAATTCACATATATAATTATAACATTACATATATAATAAAATTACAAGATATTTTTTGTAGACACTTTGCCTTTATAAAACATTAAAACAGCCTTAAAAAACATAATAACAGGTTTTGATAAGTACATTGAATTATTATTAATATTTGGCGTTAGGTTAAGCCAATATACTTTAATTATAAGTAAATTATTTAGACTTAATACATACTCGAAGAACGAGTGATAAAAGTCTATAAGATATATTATTATTAAACTAATAGTATTAACTTAACAATGCAATTAGTTTAGTATTAATAATTTTGAAAGTAGTTAAATAAAGTAATATTGATTAAGAATCATCTTTTCATAGGCACTTTTTTAGAGATGCGGGTAGATATGCATTATGTGCAACCATACGCGTCACTTTATTGTAAAAATAATAATCGTAATACGTCATCCGTACTCGAGGAAGTAGTGATGGGGTTAGTGCTATCTACAATATGTGTTGGCGTAATGTAAATTATGAAGTCGCGATTTACCGATGCCTGAAATTAATTTGT
The DNA here is from genome assembly GCA_905147225.2 of Euproctis similis. Lineage (NCBI taxonomy): Eukaryota > Metazoa > Arthropoda > Insecta > Lepidoptera > Erebidae > Euproctis > Euproctis similis. Next base: position 16,358,356 of record LR990124.1, on the reverse strand, counting down.
TAAAATGATTAGTATTTTGCGACTGATAAAATTTTCTAGATAACTTTAAAATAAAATCCTTGATTAATGGAAATCTTTTAGATTCGTGTAACTTTTTTAAATTAGTGTAAGCTTTTGTATTATAGGCAATTTTCAGACCTTTATTTTGAATCGTTTATTGCCTTAAGGCCCTTTAGATGAAGAGCTAAGATATTCTTAGCTTCACGTCAAGTACTGTGCCTAGGTATTTAACACTTGTACTCCATGAAATAGTTTGATCATCACCAACTTTGAGCTTTCCAGATGGTTGTGTTTGTTTACGCGAAAACATAATGGCCTCAGTTTTATTTACGTTTAATTTAAGCTTCCATTTTTGGAAGAATTGTATTAGTCCGTCAAGGGACCATTGCAAACGTGAAATAATAATATCTTCACAGTCTGAAGAAGTAAAACTAGCCGTACCATCTGCAAAGCAAGCAAGATGAGTATGCGGTTGTTTGAATATATCATTCAGGCAAACCAAAAATAAATGAGGTCCAAGGACAGAGCCCTGAGGTACGCCAGCTGGAACATTACGAGGCTCAGAGAGATGATTTTCATGGTATACAAAGAATGTTCTATCAGATAAGTAACTTTGTATCTTTTTAACCAAGTGCATAGGTACCTTGATTTTTATGAGCTTATAAATTAACCCTAAGTGCCAAACCGTATCGAATGCTTTTTCAATATCTAATAGTATCACTCCGGTTGATTGTTTTAAATTTAGATGGTGAGAAACGTGCCCAGCAACCCTCGCCAGTTGTTGAACAGTTGAGTGGCCGCATCTAAATCCAAATTGTTCTGGTATTAACTCTTCTGTTAGTGATTTTAATAATCTTTTATCAATGAGCGATTCGATATTTCAACAAGGTATTTTCCAGGTTATCATATCCCGGAGCTTTACGTCTTTTTAATTTAGTAAGAACCGTGCAAACTTCCATAGGGGTTACATATTAGTAATCAAGAGGACCATGAAAGTTTCCCAGACCAGACAGAGACTCCCGGATATGGTTATTGGTGTGGTATTGCCGTAGTTTACATACATACATAACTTCACGCCAAATCCCTTGCGGGGTAGGCAGAGAGAACAGAGCGCCATGGGGCACGATTATTACACGCCTCATTCGCTTCGTTGACTTTCATAACTCTTTTTTCATGCACGCGCGTCGGTTTTTGAGGCTTAACATCACCTTTCTCCAGAACACGTTCTATTTGGTCATGGAATGTGTGTCTTGGCCGTCCTCGACTCCTACATCCATCCGCTTTTGCATTGTATATCTGCTTAGTCAGTCTTGCAGCAACCGTTCTTTCTACATGTCCGAACCATCGGAGCATGCTCTTTCTTACTTTTACACCGACACTCTCTTTCAAACCAACTTCCTTCCTTACAACCTTGTTTTCTACGCGTTCTACCGCGTTTATTCTACTTTCATGCACACTTTGCCATACCCAGCTCTCGCTTCCATAAGTTAACGTTGGGATCAGGACTGTTTAGGCCAGTAGTAGCTTAATAGTAGTTTAAACTGCATTGAATAATAATACTAGTAAAAAAAAGTAAATTCACAATTAATCTGTTCTATGAATCTAAAATACAATAACTGTAGTTACTAACTAAATTCAATCTAAAATTCTTCCATCATATCTCCTAAATTCTCTACCAGCTTCTATGCTTTTTTCTGTACGTTCTAGGGAAAAAAGAAATTTAATCAAAGCATAAAAAAGCCTGGCAAAATTATAATAATATATATTATTGTTTGAAGTTTGTTAAATTATGTTTTGTTTGATTTATCTTCCCGGCGAAGGGATAAGGTAAGTAAGGTAAATATTTTCAGCAAAAATCAAGGTACATTTTGGCAGAAGAATTACTCGAAGTTCAAAAGATATCCTTTATTTTTCTACAAGAAATTATTCAGCAAAGTTAATTTAGTTTTTCAAAAAGTAACTTGAGGAAAGGCGCCAGTAATTTGAAGGCAAAAACTGTGCTACATTCTGTTTCACATCTCAAACGGCTGGAGAATAGTGAACCAAATAGATATCTTCCTGGCGAATAAAGGATTTGTTCTGGTGGGAACCAACTCACATATTATAAACCTCAATGGCTTAGTGATTCCGAGTTACAACTACTTGTTCAAACAAAGGTTCAAAACTTGGTGACTTTTCAGAGAGTATTCACTTAATAATTAAAATGACAATTTTTTCTCAATTCTTAAAGTTTTTAAAACAACAGGTTTTTGAATTACGGTCTATCTGTCCATTGATTGAAAGTAGTTACATCACCATACCATAAAAATTACCATGAAAAAAACGGAAATCCCTAAAACCGCTGCATGGATTTTCATACGGTTTTTCTTGACACTCACTGAATAAATCAATTTTACTTCATTAAAATTACGATGGTTCTAACAAAAGTTATCATCAAACGCCACGCACTTGAGCAACACTCAGTGTATTATGAAATGCACTATCAGACTAACGTGTTATTCATCTTGGAACTGTGCCACATGGCTTTGAAAAATTAGAGCGGCCAGTGAGAAAGCAAACTCGACAGCCGGGCCTTGGTTCAGAGCCAACAACGTTACCTACATTTTGTGACAACTATAAAGGTTGGCTGCTGTATAGATTATGTACAAAGAGTTTCCTATTTAAGTATCAATCACAGGACTTTCTTTGAGAGCATTTTTAGATGAAGTCAGGTGCACAGCTAGTCTTTGATAAATACATACTCATTAGTTTGAACTGCCAGCGAATTATGAGATATCATTACAATATTCCTTTCACGATATCAGTCTGAGGGCTGATTCTTTCTGACTGTCGCGAAATATTGTAGACAATTAAAGTAGAACTGTGAGACCGCTCCCGAGGGCCGCATTTGTTGCAAAGAAATATAACCTTATTAATATTCTGCGACATAATTCTTATCAATGATATTTAGAGGACTGTTTTAATTTACTTATCAGCTACCGAAACGATTGTTGGAGCCTTATGAGCATTACGATTTTGGAACAATAATCAGTTCAGACTTTCATAAATTATCACAAATGACCTTAAAAATGAAAATAATGGACATCAGCTGAAAATATAATACAATTAAAATAGAGAGAGAGAGAGAGAAGAGAGAATAGAATATTTAACAATGTTGGGTTCTGCAGAGGTCGCTACAAATAAATCAATACTTATAATGATTACTTGCTTAGTTAATGTTAGCATGAGACATCCAGCCTGCATTTGATCTCGAGATTAGATATTTTAAACTGCTAAGGTGGAAAACGATAGCCACAGCTGGGAATGACTCACTACCACTGTTAAACTGGGGCTACTACTATGCGAAAAAGATCGTCAAATGCTAAAAAATTTAACTAGTTACTTGAACAAAGTTGTAACGCATAACATGAATACGAGTGCAGTAACACAAGTGAAGTATTGACCTCCATTGTATACAATCTGTAACTCACGAGGACTCAAACCCAAAACTGTCTGATGTACGACCGTACAGTAGCACAACTTATTACTTCACTGGGGGCTATAGAGGGTTAATTCTCATCTAATTCTGTCCATAATTACTTTTCTTGGTATTATTTTGGTACTAAGCCGTCTTTTTAACGGACGTCTTTCGCTTCTTTACACTACCTTAAACGAATATAGAGCAAAACAAATATCATACAAATTTAGCTAGTAGTTAGTAACGTTTTCCTTTATGAAGTCGGTTCGAAAGGGTATGTGGTATTGTTCTCTCTTTTATGTTTATGTTTATATTGGGCTCTTGTATGTCCTTATTGTGACCTTTTTAAATAGTATGTACTTACTGTGAACATAAGAACTTTTACAGTATTTAATGTTTAATGGATCCTTACTTTGGTAAATGAAAGAATAGGAAAAAAACTAATCGAGGCGAAATTGCCGCTGTCTATAACTTATATACAAACAGGCATGAAGTTACAAATCGATTGTTTTTTCGACATTCGACATTAAAACTCGGCAGATCGGTTTCATTTGTTCGTTCCAATAACCAGGACAACATAAATTTTAACGTATTTTTATTAGATTTTAAGTCCAGAGCGTTGCGTAGGAAGTTCATTCATATGAAAAATACAATATTAAAAATTTTCAAAGAAAAAATGATGTAACTTATTTGGCGAGTTGATTAAAAGCTAATGAAATTTAGCGGTTCGATGCATGCACGCCGCAGAGTTCGACTCCTGAATCAAATGAAGCCTTAAAAACTATAACATTGATTTTCAACGTGGCCACACATGTGGTTTTCGGTTAATTAGAAATGTTACCTGAAACTTACTTGGTTGTATTGTGGATTGCGGTGCCCTACAAAGCCTACAAAGTTTGATATATTTTAGTTGTAGAAGTGTGGTTAGATTCCTCTGATTGTGAGAGTGACATTGGTAGAATTTACATCCCATGGCGATGATTTATAACATAAGACCTCTATTTAAAGTTTCAAGTTAAATAAAAAAAAAGACTGCCCTGAGTTTATTGCCAATTTTTCTCAGCGCGTGAGTAATCGAATTGGCGGATTGTAAATATGTGACCTTCATAAGTTTCTGTACAAGACCATAATGGAATAAATGAGTTTTGATTTGATTTGATTTATTTAAAAATAATCATTTAGTTCAATCAATTGTTAATTAATTCTGAAATATTTCATTATCTCTCTACATTCTGGATTCAATTAATTTACTCTTCCCGATTGTTCAATTATTTGGCGATTTCCAAGGGAGTTTACTGTCTTAAGTCTTCATTTAATAAACTAACACAAGGTAGTCATATTGTGTTACAAGTGAAACAACGAAAAGGATTGCCGGGAAGGATAAAGCCGTGATATTAATTGCTATCAATCTGATATTTATATTGATACGTAATATGTCAGCTATTATTTGTTTATTTTGAAATAGAAATAGCGCATAAAATATTCGTAGTCGTTACTCGTAGCCTCACATGCGCGGCCTGTCTTATGATGATTTTTTTATTGTCGTCTAATTTTAATAAAAAGTTTAATAATTACTCCATTAATTACTCCATTAATTACACTAATTACGCGTAATCGAAATGTGAAAATCTTTTTTACAGAGATTTAGGACTAGGTTTAATATGTAGCCGACCCTTTTTATGGAATAGGGGGGCAAACGAGCAGGGGTGTCACCTGATGGTAAGCAATCATAGCCGCCCGTGGACACCAGCAACACTTGGAGTGTTACTATTGCGTTGCCGACCTTTGAGGGATACGAATGAGTTGGGGAAAGGGGGGTACCTCCGGGTACCTCTCACCGAACGAAACGCGGCATGAGCCACTTTACGTCTTTTGAGAGGTCGTGGTATTTCGTAATTATTGGTAAAACTACCGGCTGCAGCAATAAGTTCGGGAGTTCGATTCCCACCCGAGCACAAATATATAAAAAATAAATGTATTAATATCAGTTATCTAGTATCCATAACACAAGCATTTAGTTGCTTAGCTTGGAACTAGAGAGCGCTGTGTGTATTGTGTCCAAGACATTATTTTTATTAATTTCACCGGTAAAGCCGGCCCATTCATGCAGCGAACTGCTTGGCTCTACCACTGTTAGAAATAAATGTATGTTGTACATCTAACCACCATTAATGCGCAAGGCTACTGCGCCTCGGAAGCTTTAGTTCGTGCCCCTTTACACTCTCACTGCCCTGGTGTTACCTGTACTGAACAGGCTTAAAACTAGATGGCGCTCTACGAGTTCGGCTCTGAGTTCATCCAAATGTTATCGCCAAACAAACGTCCGTCAATTCTCATAGATAAGTTAAGGTAAATATTTTTGAAATTTTGATGTAATAAATGGCGATTTCAATAAGCCATAATGTATCATTAACGTAATTATGGGTTTTTTATTATAATATTCGAGATCTAGGTACTTTAAAACATGTACATTGTACTTACTAATACATATTTGGATAATTTAACATTTAATAAATGATAATGTTTCCTTTTAATTACACCTTCCATAATGACGACCTCGATATTAATCTGTAACGGAAAGTTAATTATTACTATATTCAATATGGCCGACAGGTTGCGTGTCACGACCTCAAGTAACTGAACGACTCACCAAAGAATGAAATCATTCGCTTTTTTTATTTATCCTTTCCTTACATAGGTACTCGTCATAATAATATAAACGGAAGCTGTGCAACTTCTCTCAGTTTTCAAGGCGTTTTATAAAATAGGAGCTCAAAGTCTTTGAAAGGTTTTAATAAAAAATAACCTTCAGAGTCTATTGATCAATCAAACAGTTACTATTTTACTATAAATAAAAGAGTTGTGGAAAGGGTTGTCAAATGATCCACTATATTATCTGTTAAAGAGATATTTTTGGAATGAATGTAATAAAGAAAACTTTATTCACACAGAAACACAATACTACCTAAAGCCTGGTCAGGAAGTTTCATCTTGAGCGAGATAAAACACGCCTCATCGTACGCACTAAATCTATACAAATTACGAATACTTTGAAATTAATTTGATGTTTGAATAATTAACAAAATATGTAAAAAAGGTTATGTCCGCCATGGTAAAAATAAAACTCCAAACGAACAATTGGACACTTTTTCAATCTCACCCCTTGATCAGTAAATGATGTTTTTCAACTCAATAAAGCGGAAAATGAAAACCGAATCTGACCTTCATGTTAATGGGAATTCATTGGATAGAGATACATATAGACATTGATCTGTAGAGATTTTGGGTACTCTTAATGGGATCACTCCCACACAGTGCAAAAAGATGAAATGAGCTGACAAAAACAATATGCATGCATGAAAAGTCAAAGCACTTTGTTTTTGATGCCTATCTTGTAAAGGTATGAAGGAAAAGTATCCTGAAGATATCCTATTGCGAAAGTCCAAAATTTACGTTAACATACCACATATTTTGGAGACAGGATCCGTGCTATATCTTTTAATACACTAGTTTATTTGCTCAAAAGTTTGATTTTGTCAAAACTGCATTCAGTCATTTCAGAGAGTCATTGAGACTTTCACGCACTCCTCAGAAATAGGGTCTTGACAGACAGAGAGAAAAACAACGTATTGCAAGAACCACAAAACTTAAGGGTTCTTTTAAAGACACGGAACTTTAAAAAAAACTTGAGAGGTGTCAAGGGACACCCGGATGGAACGAAGTTCCTTTCGATTATATATCTATATAGAGAGAGAGTATATATATATATATATATATACTCTCTCGACTTCGTAAACACAACAGCGTATAGGTTAGAACACGCACGGCTTGCTAAATACATACGGTCTGATATTGTAATATTAAAATATAATTTGTTTTTGAATTTATAATATAATAAAAGCATTTATTATTGTCTGTATATAATCTCTACTTACCTAACTCCATCAGCAATATCCGGAACTTGTGCAGAAACACTGTCAAGATTCATTATTATAATTATTTTTTATTATTTACAAAAAACCCGTATACACTCAACAAAAATAATCGTCGCGACACCACACTGTTCAATGCGAAATAGAAATGAATTGTAACTAGCTTGCCCTCCTTACGTGGAAGTACCTTATACTCAAGTTCCAAATGAAATAGATAAAGAAACGTAATGCCGTATATGACACGATCTTATTAGTTAAAGATATTTATTACTTCTAGAAATTTAATGTTAAGATTTGACCTCTGACTTAAGGTGCTAAACCACTGAGCTATACTTATACATAATATGAAGATGTTCCGCATCAGGTCAAATACCTCAATCACTTTTTTAGAAACCCACGGGAAGAGATAGGGTGACAGTTTCCTTAGCTGGTGCTATACGCAAATTTCTATGTTCAGTTCTTGAACTAAATAATTTAATATATGCAGTGGTAATATAATTTACTAATACTACTAATAATCTAAACCGATTCTCTGCGAGTAAATCGCAGTATTCATGGTCTGGCAGATAGTCAACTCACAGGCACGTCTGCATCTACATAATCCCGCGTGAACTTTTACTTTTCCGTGACACTCCTGTGGTTTTACAACAGCGCTACAAACATATCTACACCCCACTAATCGCAATGGCAGAACTATATAGTTTTCAGTCCGCTGATAAGATGCTTGAGATATCCCTGGTAACCTAGCAGAAGGACCTTGGCAGAATTTAGCAACTACTCTGTAAACGAAGCAATAAAATAAAATCAAAGCAATAACATCATTTAAACTTAAATTCAGACGTCACAAAATCTCATATTCACCAATCGTGTACGACTTAAAAACTGTCGGCACTTGTGTACATTAACAATTACGCTATAAAAAGTGGAAATATAAAATATCCCAACCATTTACGAGTCATAATGGCGGTATTATTTATAAGTTACATATTTTACGAGCCTCATAATTTCCCTTTTTATCACATTAAGTTGTTCGAGAAGGTACTTTGTAATTACAGCGTGAAATGGACATTTATGAAATAAAAATGTTTAGTTAGCACTATGGATGCTTTTGTAAGTTGTTGGATCCCCCACGAGTGAAGCACTAAGCGGGTATCGTGGTAAATACTTTTTTTCAATTTGATAGCAGAAATTTATTTCCCATTCTTTCGACCCTAAAATAATAGGTGTGATTATATTGAAAAGAGAAATTTATTCGCATGAAATTGGATCGTGACAGTGAACACGTCAGACGACGCTAATGTATTGTTTGCTCACACTAAAGTCATCACAATGCTTTCATAGTAGTTCAGCTAAATCATTACATAGTATAAAACAAAGTCACTTTCCGCTGTCTGTCCCCTTATATGCGCATATTTTTAAAACTACGCAACGGATTTTGATGCGGTTTTTTTAATAGTTAGAGGGTGTCAACGGGGTGGTTTTGATCTATAATTCATGTATAGTGTAGTAAAGAAAAGTGATAATTTTCAAGATTTAGAACTTTAATCGTAAACGCTGCCTGAACCCTAAGTGATAAATCAAAACAACGTACTACATTATTGTACACCTTTAAAAGGTCTACAAAAAAGTCCGCGAGGGCATATCTGTATCTCTTAGGGATAACCCACGATGACCATTTTTATTTTTCTACTTATTACGAGAATTAATGGCCTATTTACGAAGCGATTTAAAACATTACAGCATTAATTTGAATCCAATTAAGTGTCTTAAATAGATTGTGCATGTACAGAGTATCCTAGCCCTTTACAGCATGCAATTTAAACGAATATTTTCAAAGATATTGCAGTATTAACATAGCGGGACAGCAGTTATTACTTTTGATGCGGAACAAAGTTTGCCGAGTCAGCTAGTATACTATAGATATATACACGTAATATCTGGACAGACCCTCGGCTATGACCGCGCGGGTCACATCCGAGAGGAACTCACTCACTCAGCCGTTGACAGCAGCAAACACGAACAAACATGTTTTGGTACGAAATTTTCTTTTTAACGCGACTCGCCATTAGTGCTATTTTGTAGAAATCGTGACGTCACGAAATGTCCTATGTGTGCGTGTGTGCATTATTTATAGTATAAATACTATGCTCCAAAAATAAAAACAAGTATATACTATTGATTTATAATGATTATTATCATCATTTAAAGCATTAATATTTCAATAAATAATAGTGTTGGTTAATTATAGAGTTAGTACGATCTGTGGTTTGTGATATCGACCTCCACGTCATTAGATATCGGAACGTCAAATTATTACAATCATTATTTGTTTTCATATTTCTTGTACATTGGGATGTATATTTCTCTTGTCAGATCTTTATTTGTGGATTGACATTTTTTAAAATCAATAGAATATTAGTGAAACGCACTGATGGTTGTATTTAAATAATAATGATACTTGTCTTGGTAGTAGGGTCCGTAATTTAGCCCTATGCTACGGAACCGTGAAATATGCGATAAAACCTTTACAAAAATAATCATTAACTGACAATATCGCTCAAATTTTAGTAAAAAACAAATGACAAATGACTTGATCGCTAAAAACTTTTTATTTTGTTTAAGCACAGCATATCTTCGACCCTAATAATACGTTTAAAAGCGATGCGGTATGAGGTATTTTACGAGTCACTGTGCTGAAAAATGAGTTAGCCTTCGGCGTCGTAAAGTGGGACGAATCCCTTCTCCAGAACAAACAAAAAATAAGAAAGAATTCGTTTGCAAATATATATATTTATGTACTTATATGTTTCAAATACACTGAAATTAAACAATTATATTATTGTTTTTAGTCTGATGAATATTTTGTTAAGGAATTGTTGCTTTTTACCTCAGGACTAAAATTGAATCCTTTAGCAAAAAGCTTTTGGGGATTTGAGAAAAAATAACCAAAATTTTGTACATTTTCAACAAATCGTTTGAGTTCTATTCTTAAAATGATGAAAAAGCTTGGCCAAACTGTCTCATTAAGACCATTGCGTGCTGCGACTATTTTTAAACCGAAACAGAGAAAGTTCAGCAAACAATTATCGCATAAATATTCAATGAAAAGTGACAAATGAACCAAAATCAACTCGTTGAATTAAAACCACAAATGAACATTTGAATTAACAAGTAATGAATATGCAAAACAAGGCATCGTGCCTCGCTCTGGTATTTGTTCAATTAGGCCGATACTGATCCAAAAATCTACATATAATTCTTCTACGTATCTATAAATAAAATTGGAGTGTCTGTTTCTCATATTGAATTAACTGCTTTTTACTACATGCATATGAAAATTATATTCGGTACAAATCTACACACAAAATGTTGTTTCTTTTAACAATTTTTCTTTGTGTGTCGGTTTGTTCCGGCTAATCTCTAAATTTATTGGTAGGTATCTGATGTAATAAAGAGTAACTTAGGCTACTTTTATTCCAGAAAATACTTTGGTTTACTCATTTATTGCTTCTGAAGCGAAACCAAGTTCCCCAGGTCAAATAATTATAAATATAACTAACGCTCTTTTCTTGAGAATCTAAAATAACATTTTTATTCCTTCACACTTTTAATTATAAAGACAAACTTTGTGTGCTATGGATTTTATCGCCCATTTAATTTGACCTCCTTAGCACAGCACTGGAAAGATTGGGCAGTATATCTTATTTAAATAAGTATTTAGTCATTCTTACAAACATTATATATAGGAAAGTAAATCTGTTTATTGTTATGTGTAGAACGTCACGGCAAAATCATTGGTTTAGGTAAACTTTTATATCACGATGGTTTAAATTCTAGCCAATAATATGATTACCTAAATCTATTCTAGGTGGTGTTGAAAAAGGTATTAATCATTTTTGATAGATATTTTGTCGAAAATTATTAACCGACTCCCAAATAGGATAGAAAAGTTTTTCAATTTGGTTTCATTTCTTCACTTCAATATTTTTCATTTGGTTGGAAACTGAAACGTAAATTTCAGTATGAAACGAGGCAGTATTATGTCTTTTATTCAACATCGTACCGTAACTAACTTCACTTCTATAGTCACATTCGCGTTTATGTGCGCGCATAAAACGCGCCTCACTATGGACGCAGTGGGGCGTTCAATAAAAGCCGGACATTCTAACCAACAGCTGGAATGTGCAGTTAATATGTTAGGCCTGACACTCATTTGGCCCTATTTTATTCAATATTGTCACACATAAAAATCTACAAACTAAAGAAAGAAAAATTCAAAATTCTCCTATTAAATTTTTTCTCAAATCTGTGCTTATACTCGTATAAAAAGTCCTTTGGGCTTGAGAAAAAATATTAGAATTTGCTGGTAGGTGATTTATATTTCCGTGTGTAGATAGTGTCCTAAGTAATTTTTTGGTAAGTATTTTACTACAGATGGAAAATCATGAGCATTATATCAACAGGAAAGAGGCTTTCGGTAACAGAGTTAATGTTCCACTGCACACTCTCACCTATAGACAAGCTGTCTCTAAAGGCATCCCATCTCTTCCCGTGGGTGTCCTAAGAGGTGACTCTTAACTTAACTCTTAACTATAATAATTCGCGAAAGCCTAGTAATTCAGCTTTAGCGCTTCTAGTTCAGAGATCTCGAGTTCCAATCCCGGTTCACACCAATGGCTTTCCGGAAGTTACTATGATGCCAGAGACAGGTCATAAATTTTCTAGAACACAAGGTAATAGGTGAGGAAACATATTTCATTGTGGTCTATGTAATTGATCCGGCTGGTTGAGGCAATATTACCGCTGTAAGCAGCGATGTCTTCAGGCGTGAATTTAAAGACTGTTTGTTAGTGTTTCTCCACACTATCAGTGTCTAATAGCAAGTATGATGTTACAGGTCGGAACGATATCGCCTGTTACGAGTCCGTTATTGGCTGTGAAATGCTGTCCGTTACTGTAAAAGCTTTGACGACGAAAAATTGTATATTTTTAAAATTTTTTTTTTTATTCAATTGTCTTTAACACCAGCAATGAAACTTATTGAAAGTATGAAAAAAGTTTATCTTATCTATTATCAAGCCAAAAAATATACATTAAAGTATTTCTGGCCTCTTTGAATTTCGAATCTATTGACGGACCTCAGCATGCAGCTTGACACTTTGAACGTTCACCTTCATATTGGGAAAGTATTGTTTGAAAGTATGTGTCATAGCATTAAAGCGACATCAATTGCCACAGATCAGGCACAATCTCCTAAATCATCGGTAATTAATATTTACATAAAAATAAGTTAAGTTATTCATACCATTTTTGGACAACGCGACGTAATCCAAGATTAAAAAGTAAATTTTAATTTTTCAAATTTCCATTCATGTACAGCTTTGTCAATTTGTAGTCTTTGAAATAAATAAAACATATTGATCTAAAATGTCAGTCAATGATCAGTCCACGCAGTATCAGTCCATGGTCAGAATTAACAGCAGTATAGAACGGCCAGTTTGTACACTTTAGGGCTTCTGTGCACGTTCGAGAGCTTTTTATTAACTCAGTCGCGTAACTCAATTTAGCTTTGAAGGGATCACAACAAGCAGTTCTGTTACACTGTATGTTCACCACCACCATGATCACCTACATGTTACGAGTACTGCTTACCCACTACAGTGCAGCACTTAATAGTATTGGACAAATATTTAATGCGAATTACAATACCATTTTTTTATGGGATAGGAGGGCAAACGAGCAGGCGTGTCACCTGATGGTAAGCAACCAACGCCGCCCAAGGACAGCAGCAACACATACAGTGTTACTGTTGCGTTGCCGACCTTTAAGGGATAGGGGATAGGAAAGGATGGGGAAGGGGGTGGGCCACCGGGTACCTCTCTCACCGAACGAAACGCGGCATGAGCCACTTTACGTCGGTCTTCTGAGAGGTCGTGGTATTTCACCGGTCGAGCCGACTCATTCATGCAGCGAACTGCTTGGCTCTACCACTGTTACACCGTTAATACACAAAGGTGTAAGCTGGGTATCCTCACGTATTTTCTCGAGGAAAACCTGTTTTCAAAAATTGACCATATTTTGTTCCTCGTTCAGTCATCAATAAGTATTTACACATAACTTCTGAAAAGTAGTTAGTTTTATATCTGAGTATAGTGTTCTGTTTAGAAGGTCCTAGGTTGGAATACCTACTGTCATATACCAGTGAATCTCGGATGAGTGCTGCCTGTGCCTTCGGATATCGAGCACATTTTATAAAGGAATAAAGATATCTTTATACCAGAAATGGAAGTTATCAGAACATATTTATAGGTAGAGTTACTGGTACTACCTGAGTAATGACGTAAGTGTTACAAAATATAGTAACCATGAAATATTATGGACTCCTCACTTATTGACAATAAGGTGATATTATGTAAAGGGGATAGGCATAAGAAAACGTGTCTCACACTAACTTTTACATTTTCAAGAACAATTTACAACATTGTCAGATTTTGAAAAACTTTCTGAAAGAAGAGGTGCTTTACTTATTTCACCTCAAAAATCCGTCATTTATAAAACGATTTGAAATATTCTTTCGTCGTTTGAAAGTGTATACTTACTCCCCGTTCGGTTCGAATTCCTTCTAAAGAACGAATACCTCTGTGAGGGAGAAACAGGAATCAATATATGTATATCTATACATATAATAAAATTGTAGAAAAGTCAAAACTGTACATTGAATATTTTTTAAAAAGAATACTTGGTGTGTGATCTGCAATCGATACCGAAGCCAAAAATATACTTTTTAGAATTTTTGTCTGTTTGTCTGTTTGTCTGTTTGTCTGTTTGTCTGTTTGTCTGTATGTATGTCCGGGATAAACTCAAAAAGTACTGCATGGATTTACTTCAAATTTGGCACGAAAATTATTAAGAAGTCGGGTCAACATATAGGCTACATATTATCACGCTATCACCTACGAGGAACGAGCAGTGAACCTTTATTTCTTCAATGTATTCTGTAGCGACGTGTAATCTAACGACGCATATTTGTATGTTGTTATGGTGTTATTATGTTAATAACCATGCTTTAATCTATACATATAATAATAATAATAATATAATATAAGTTAGCTTCACATTTTAATTAACTTATGCCGTTAAACATAACAGACAATTTTAAAACAGTGCCATCTATGAGATTTACAAAACAGAAAACATTAAGTTGAATTACACGTGTAAGCACTTTTTGGTTTTAGATATAAATAAATCTTTGAGATTTTAAAAACATCAAGTCGAATTACATGTATGGCAATAGGTTCGCCCAAGTATTTGGGACGTAGCGTAACACCTTAACATGACAAAGCTTCACGCCTTTTTCTACCCGAAGGTTTATACGGTAGCAGTTAAGCCTTTACTCACTGTTATGTTTACGTCCCAAATGGAAAAAAACACTTTTTGAATATAAATAATTGAAATTTCATCATGCGCTTGCGGTCAATAGATGTTTTTAAGAGTCATAGATGGAGTTGTGCATTTTCTTCTTTAAAATTGTATCGTTAATTCTTTTCAGAGATGAGCAAGACAATTAAAAAAATGTATTTGTATATGCTAAAAACTGTTAATATTTTTGTTCGGTATTTATTGGTGTAATGATTGCTTCGTAATTTTATAATTTTACACCATTAAAAAAAAATGTTTCCTATTCGCTAACTAGATGGCGTTGGCGTCGAATTAGATCGCGCTATAATTTCGTTCACCAAAAGTGATGTTATGAGTACGGATGTCGCCGCGACAACTCATAGAAACTGGGGTTACCTGCGTTGCTATAAGTTATCGTGTGCTTAGTCGAATTTAACGTGAAAACTGAAAATACTTTCCTGAAATATAATTAAAAAAAAAAATATTTACTTAAATAAACTTCATTCGGAATCGGACTACTGCTTACTGCTTAGCTATCATTATCTGTGTGTAAATTCTCAGCGTGTAAATTATTTTCTGTTATTTTTCAAACTTAAAATAATCAAAATGCCTAGAAAACGGTCTAATCTATCCCAATCCTCAAACGATAGTCGAAGGAAAAGGTTAGCTCGATCTCTTGAAACCACCATTGAGCGTGAGGCAAGGATAGCTACTCTTCGAGAACACAATGCGGAAATTCGAGATGGAGAAAGTAGTACGTCGCGCCAGTCCCGATTAGATACTATGCGCACTCAAAATGCATCGTTGCGGTCTCTGGAAAGTATAGAAGCATACGAAATGCGGCTATTAAATGATCGGAAGCGCCATGCTGAGTCTCGCGCGTCAGAGACATACACGCAACAAGAGACAAGACTGAGTTTGCAGCGCAGCCGCACTTATGCCGCTCGATCGTGCGAGAGTGCTGAAATTCGAGAAGCTCGATTGGAAAGCGACCGGGAGCGTCACGCTGAGTCTCGCGCGTCAGAGACGTACACGCAGCAAGAGACGAGGTTGAGTTCCCAGCGCTCTCGCACAGATGCAGCTCGATTTTGTGAGAGTGTCGAAGCGCGAGAAGCTCGACTGGAAAGCGACCGGGAGCGCCACGCTGAGTCTCGCGCGTCAGAGACGTACACGCAGCTAGAGACGAGGTTGAGTTCCCAGCGCTCTCGCACAGATGCAGCTCGATTTTGTGAGAGTGTCGAAGCGCGAAAAGCTCGACTGGAAAGCGACCGGGAGCGCCACGCTGAGTCTCGCGCGTCAGAGACGTACACGCAGCAAGAGACGAGGTTGAGTTCCCAGCGCTCTCGCACAGATGCAGCTCGATTTTGTGAGAGTGTCGAAGCGCGAGAAGCTCGACTGGAAAGCGACCGGGAG
Organism: Euproctis similis; assembly: GCA_905147225.2. Classification (NCBI taxonomy): domain Eukaryota; kingdom Metazoa; phylum Arthropoda; class Insecta; order Lepidoptera; family Erebidae; genus Euproctis; species Euproctis similis. The sequence continues at coordinate 16,342,156 of LR990124.1, read as the reverse complement.
CGCCACGCTGAGTCTCGCGCGTCAGAGACGTACACGCAGCAAGAGACGAGGTTGAGTTCCCAGCGCTCTCGCTCAGATGCCGCTCGATTTTATGAGAGTGTCGAAGCGCGAGAAGCGCGACTGGAAAGCGACCGGGAGCGCCACGCCGAGTCTCGCGCGTCAGAGACATACACGCAGCGAGAGACGAGGTTGAATTCGCAGCGGAGTCGCACTTCTCTTTCTCGGTCGATCGAAGATCATGAAGAGCGGATGACCCGGTTAAGAAGAGATCGTTCTCAGCATGCCCTTTCACGGTCGTTAGAGAACGATGAGCAGCGTGAAGAACGTCGTGCAGCTGCTCGGCAGCGGTACCACGACGTGTGTGGCGATACGTCTGCTCATCTATCGCTAGAACGGGATAGAATTCAAGAGTTTCGAGGATCTTGGTCGGGTGAACAGCGTGCGGCACAACTAGAACTAGATCGTCTGCGGCGTAGCATGAATCAACTTTCAACATCTGACGATGAATCCATGGTTTACGATATCGAAGAGCAATCGTGGCTAAATAAAGAGGGAAGTGGATTTATGTACAATGTTGCGATTAACTACGCCGCACACGGAGATATTGGTGTCTTAGAAGAAGTGTGTGCCCACTGTCAAGCCCGCAAATGGAAAGGAGAGCCCAATGGGATGTGTTGTGCATCTGGTAAGGTACGCTTGGAGTCTATGCAAGACCCACCAGATCTGTTAAGAATCTTACTAAATGGCGAACATCCGAAGTCCAGCCATTTTTTGAAAAACATCCGAGCTTATAACAGCGCCTTCCAGATGACTTCGTTTGGTGCAAATCAAATCGTTGAAGCAGGTTTCATGCCGACATTCAAGGTCCAGGGGCAAGTTTACCATCAAATCGGTTCGCTGCTACCTACAGACATTCCAAAATTTTTGCAAATTTATTTTGTAAGTGATTTTGAAGAACAAGCAAACCTACGAAGTAGACACATCCCCAATTTGGACCCTGTTCTGGTCAGAGGATTGCAAAGTATGTTGCATAACGTTAATCCGCACATTGGCAACTTCAAAGCCGCTCTGGCGTCGGTGCCTGAGAACGAGCGCAACCGCTTTAAGTTTGTCATCAGTGCAGATAGAAAGCCGATTGCAGCCCATCCGGGACGATATAATGCGCCAACGACGAATGAGGTCGCCGTTCTCTTAGTCGATCAGGAGTGTGATAAAAGAGATATCGTCTTACGCACGCACGATGACCGGCTTCAAAGGATCAGCGAAACTCACCGCGCGTACGATTCTCTTCAATATCCGCTCATGTTTTGTCGCGGAGAGGATGGCTACCATTTCGCCCACTATAATGTAGACCCCCAGACAGGCTCCCCAAATTATAACAAAAAAACGTCCGCCATGCAGTTCTACAGCTTCTTGATCCAGCTGAGGGTGAACAATGGCTCTTATCTCCACCATCATCGAACACTCTTTAGTCAGTTTCTGGTGGACATGTATGCCAAAATTGAGACAGAGCGTTTGGTATTTATAAGGTCCAATCAAAGAAAGCTGAGAGCTGAGAACTACGTCCATCTCAGAGATGCCATGCAGAATGATGCCAATGCTCAAGATGTAGGAAGGATGGTCATTCTCCCCTCCACCTTCACAGGAGGTCCGCGGTACATGCACGAGAGGACCCAAGATGCATTTTGCTATGTGCGAAAGTTTGGTCGCCCGGACCTCTTTATTACTATCACTACCAACCCAAAGTGGCCTGAAATAACAGCTCAACTCCTTGCAGGACAGGTTTCGTACGACAGGCACGACTTGATCTCTCGCGTATTCCACCTGAAGTTGAAATGCCTTATGGATCTTCTAACAAAGGCAAAAGTGTTTGGTACAGTCCGATGTCATATGTACTCCGTGGAATGGCAAAAACGCGGCTTGCCACACGCGCATCTGCTTTTGTGGTTGGAAGAAAAGATCAGGCCTATCCAGATTGATCAAGTCATAAGTGCAGAGCTTCCGGACCCTGACGTTGATCCTGTTCTGCATCAAATTGTTAAAAGTCACATGGTGCATGGCCCCTGTGGCACGTTAAATCCAAGTTCCCCTTGTATGAAAGACGGACGTTGTACAAAAAGATTCCCAAAAAAATTTACCAACGAAACCATTACTGGTGAGGATGGATATCCCTCATACCGGCGCCGATCACCAGCAGAGGGCGGGCATTCCACTGAGCTGAGCGTGCGTGGCCAGGCGCGACCGGTCGATAACCGATGGATTGTTCCTTACTCACCAGTACTGTCCAGGACCTTCCAGACGCACATCAACGTCGAGTCGTGCACCAGCGTCGGGTCGATCAAATATATCTGCAAATACGTGAACAAAGGTAGCGATCAGGCGACGTTTGCTTTACAGAACACTGACAGAGACGAGGTGACCAAGTATCAGTCCGGTCGCTACATCAGCACGTCTGAAGCAGTTTGGCGGATACTGGCGTTCTCTATACATGACAGGCATCCTGCCGTCATGCATTTAGACGTCCACCTAGAAAACGGTCAGCGCATATATTTTGATCCCAACAACGTTGCTGAGCGCTTAGAAAATCCGCGCCAAACAACTCTCTTGGCATTTTTCAGGCTCTGCGAAATCGACCAGTTTGCGAGGTTCCTTACGTATGACGAGGTGCCTTCATATTACACGTACGACAAGCAAAGGGGAATATTTAACCGACGTCGAAGAGGAGGTGCTGTCGAAGGTTTTCCGGGAATTTTCAAGGACACCGTATTGGGTAGAGTTTATACCGTGCACCCGAATAATGGCGAATGCTATTTTCTGCGGTTATTACTTCACACGATCCGAGGCCCAACGTCTTTTGCCTTTCTGAGAACATTTGATGGCGTGGAGTATCCCACTTACCGCGCAGCCTGTGTAGCACGTCACCTTCTCGACGGTGACCAAAACTGGGATGACACCCTCGCGGAGGCGAGCGTCAGTAACAGCCCCAGCCGTATGCGTCATCTGTTTGCCGTCATCTTGGTGTTTTGTGGAGTCACGAACCCGGTAGCTTTGTGGGAAAAATATCGACATCATCTATCTGAAGATTTTCTACGAGCTTTGAGGCGTGCTACTGGAGACGAAGTCGAAGTAACTGATGAACGCGTGCTGAACACCTGTCTTAGTTCACTTCAAGACGTGGTCATTTCCATCGGCGGCAATCCATTGGTCGAATATGGGTTACCAGCTCCCCAATCATCACCGCATCAAGACCGTGGAAATCGAGAGTATAACGCTGAGACAATTTACGATCCGAGCGAAATGACCACCATACGAAATCACCATGTCGCTTTGTTCTCTTCAGAGCAAAAACAAATTTATGACACTGTTCTTAAAAGCGTTGGGCAAAACCAGGGTAAAATGTTTTTCTTGGATGCTCCTGGTGGAACAGGAAAAACATTTGTTACCACTGGCATACTTGCAGAGGTCAGGAGGCAAGGCAAAATTGCCATTGCTGTAGCGTCGTTGGGAATCGCTGCCACACTGCTTCCGGGTGGCAAGACAGCACATGCCATGTTTAAAATTCCCATCGATTTAGAGAGCACCGAAACGCCTGTTTGTGGTGTGTCACGCAATAGTGATAAGGGACACGTGCTGAAGGATTGCTCTCTGATCGTATGGGATGAGTGTACGATGGCCAATAGAAAAGCAGTTGAGGCCGTGGACAGAACCCTGCAGGACATCCGCAGGAACGAACACTTGATGGGTGGTGTCACAGTTCTATTCAGTGGCGATTTCCGACAAACGCTTCCCGTGGTGACGCGGGGATCGAGGGCTGACGAGGTGAATGCTTCGTTGAAACGATCTTCGCTGTGGTCACGAGTTCGTACGCTGCGCTTGACCATTAATATGAGAGCTCGGCTCGGCGGCAATGCACGTGCTCAAGAATTCTCCGATGTTCTTCTAAGTCTTGGCGAAGGCACTCTACCAGAGGAGAGAGGTGGGCAGGTGGTGCTTCCAGAGTCTCTCGGTAGAGTCGTATCCAGCTTAGAAGAACTCATTCGCTGTGTGTACGGGGACATCAGTCATATACCGCACCAGCAGAATTCTTGGGTATGTGAGCGGGCAATTTTGACGCCCAAAAATGGTCAGGCTGAAGCAATCAACGAATGCATTCTCTCGAAAATTGAGGGGAATGAAGTGGTTTACACCTCTATAAACACTGTCATCGAGCAAGATGATGCCACACATTATCCCGTGGAATTTCTGAACTCTCTGTCAGCAAGTGGACTTCCAGCGCATACTATCAAGCTGAAAGTCGGTGTCCCGATTATGCTTCTTCGGAACCTATCTCCTCCGAAGTTGTGTAACGGGACCCGCCTTAAAGTCATCTCGCTCCACAGACACAGCATTGAGGCGGAAATTCTTACGGGTTGTGGCGTAGGCGAGGCAGTATTTGTACCACGCATTCCCCTCATACCTCATAACTTCCCGTTCCAGTTCAAGCGCGTACAGTTCCCCGTGAGTGTTTGCTTCGCGATGACCATCAATAAGTCGCAGGGGCAGACACTGAGAGCAGCGGGTGTCGACCTCAGGACGAGCTGCTTCTCACACGGGCAGCTGTACGTCGCTTGCTCCCGCGTCACCAGTCCTGACTCTCTTTACATTTTGGCTGCGGAGAGCCAAACCAGCAATGTTGTTTATAGAGAAGTTTTATAAGTATATATTTTTATCCTTTTCTATATTTATATTTTCTTATTCATTATTTTCTACATTTGCTTCAGTCGCAACTTATTACTTAATTCAGCAGAATCACCATAAAGTCATTTATTCAAAGCAGACTGAAAATCAGCACTTTTGAAGTTCAACAATTTTACAAAAGACAGTCTCCCTCTGTTACTGTACTTTCTGTATTTATGAAATGTAAAGAAGTAACGGGTAAATAAATGTTATTTTAAAAGGTATAATCGTAGGTATTTTTGGTGCTGTATAGCGTTCAGGCAGATGACGTCGCGGGCTACAGCTATACTACAAAAATTCCTGTTAAAATGAAAATAAACAATGCGGGCAACAACCATTGCTACCGCAATCTGTACTTATCCTACCAGTTACAATTTCATTTTAGAGGTAATTACTTCTCAACTGTCTATGTAAAAATATAGCTATCTGATCACAAATTCCACGCGTACGAAGTCGCGGGCACAGCTAGTTATTGTAATAAAAGTAGAAGCGGGTATGTATATTTATTACATATATATACATATATAACATAACTTCACGCCTATTGTTACCCGAAGGTGTAGGCAGCGGCTGTTAAGACTCGTCTCTCCGTTATGTTTACGTTCCAAATGGAATAGGTAGCGAACCTATTGCCATACCGGGCACAAAGTTTTCATCCATCGATATTTATCACACGTAACTTCCGAAAACAATTTCGAAAAGTGAATTTGGTGTGAGCCAGTGTCAAGAATCGAACCCGGACCTGTGGATCAGAAGCCGTGTGCCCGACCACTGGGCCAACGAGACTATTTATTATTTATTATTACAAATATAATAAATAATTATTGTTATAATAATATTGTAATAAGAATATTTATTATTGCAAATATAACAATGTATTAAGTATCAAACATAACGGTAGTGTACGACCGAATCTTGGGCTTCAAAATCCATCTTCGGCGAGATCTTCGGCTTCAGCCGGATTCTGGGCCGAAGCCGAAGGTCCCGCTGAAGGTCAGAGAACAGGCGGAAGTAAACGAACTGTTACGAAAGAGTGAGTGACCGACGGACCGGACTGCACTTAGTTCGGTGCGAATACCTCTTTCACCAAGAGAAAAGCGGCATTAGCCACTTTACGCCGATATTCTTCTCTAGCTGTGGATAATATATAAGAAAATTATTAAATTACTAATATTTAAACATGCAATTCATATTTCTAAAATATTATTCATTAAAAAGTAAAATGGCAACTAAAATGTATAATAAAATAATATTATATACTGTTATAACAGTCTGTCTAGAAGTATCAAGTATTTTACAAGGAGAGATAATTGGCTTTGTCCTCCATCTTTACGAATTCTTACGAATCTCATCTCCATGTAAATGTAACAACACTGCGGGCGCGATGTGCTCAGTACTACTGTGCTCTACGTTCTTGTCATTATAAGAAGGCTTAACAACTTTTTATTTGACATTTTATTATAAGCAGCCCGACTTAATAAGTTTATTTAACGAGGGGATGTTTGTACATTGAAGATGTTAGCGTAATATACATATATACGGAGTTTTTGAAAGCAAAAAGAATGTGTAAATTTGCACAGCCGTAACCCAAAAATTACTGCATCATCTTCAATACAGATTTTAACCAAGAGTGGCTGTTTGTAAGGCAGAAAATGGTGTGTGGAGTCCCTCCGCGCTTATGAACTAGTGAAGTGTAATAAAAAAATCATTTGTAACATCCTAAATTTAGAAATAGTACATCCTACTCACTATACGACTGTCTTCGTAGTGCAATGGTAAAACTACTTACTGTGGAATCGAGATTGGTGGGTTCGATCGCCATCCGAGTGATAATATTGACCTCATTAGAAATCTTTATCCGGGTCTGGGTATTTTAGTTTATCGGCCATATTGGATTTTGATTGACGTATTATTACGATATTATTTTTTAAGTTACTCTCTTCACGAGACCTTTTATTTGATACCCGTATTGTAGAAGTGCATCAAAAATATTTTTTTCCCCATATGAGATTTATAATCATGTCACAATATTTTTTGAGTCACTATCAAAAAACATTAAAAATATCTCCGAATGAGAAGTTATGGTATTTCACCGGTCGAGCCGGCCCAATCATGCATAGATATGCGTGGCTCTGCCAATTTTAAAAATATCAGATCATCATCATTCAGAACACATACTCTTAAGTATACATACATTGCAAAATAAATATAACTGAGTTTTATCTGTGTGTGCCACCACCCTCTACTAGATCACGCTATAAAAATTTTCTTAGTTAGTTTATATCCTACTGTAATATAATACTTATTTTACCCGCCAGAGGGTATAGAATGCGTTAAACTATTGCACATCGCATATGAAGTTCCACTTTAATAATTACGTGGATACTATAAAAACTGTTTCTTCTTTTTGTATTCATTTTCATAATCATTTAACTGAAGATGAAGACATGGTTACCGCGTTTAATATTAGCAAGTACGCCATAATTTTGCCAAGTCAGACTAAAATCATACTTTTCTCGACTAAAATCATATTTTTCTCGGTCTTGGCTCGGCCTTAGTTCGATCTGGTCTAGAATACTGCGCACAGGTCTGGTCACCACACTTTGAAATACACATTGAGCATTGTCGTTAACAGTGGTAGAATGCCAACAGGCCAAGCACTTTGCTGCATGAATGGGCCGGCTCGACTGGTGAAATACCACGACCTCTCAGAAGACCGACGTAAAGTGGCTCATGCCGCGTTTCGTTCGGTGGGAGAGGTACCCGAAGGCCCACCCCCTTCCCCATCCTTTCCTATCCCCTACCCCTTAAAGGCCGGCAACGCAACAGTAACACTATATGTGTTGCTGGTGTCCATGGGCGGCGTTGGTTGCTTACCACCAGGTGACCCGCCTGTTAGTTTGCCATCCTAAGCCATAAAAAAAAATTGAGCGTCTCAAAAGAGTACAAAAACGTTTTCTATGGCACCTTTCGTATCAATGTCACAAAGCGAAAGTGTTGCCGTCGTATGTAAGTCGCCTGAGATATTTTAAGCTCCTTAGTCTATTTGATCGCAGAAAATTATTGGACCAGATTTTCCTATACAAATTAGTTAATGGTTATCTAGACTGTTCGGCCCATTTAGAAAATATAAATGAAATGCGCCATCGAAGTTACCACGTGCAAGTAAATACGCTCTATTTTCGATCAAATCATCAAAAACCAACTTGGGTCAAAACGCGACAATGAACAGACTGTTAAGTCAGTACAATAAGCTAATGAAATTTCGTGACATTGATTTGGACATTTTCTCAATCAGCCTTCCAAAATTCACGTAATGGCATCTTTCAATGTTTCATAGTGTGTTTTGTCAATATGTGATGGTGGTGTCGATCATGTCTATGTCTTGTGTTATATGTGCCCAATCTTTTATTGCTACGAGTCGAGTTGGTTGAGTCGGATATGTGTTGGTAACTGAATTAAAAAAAAATGTAAGGTTGATGATAAAAATTATAAATAAATAATAATTATAAATAACAATTTTTTGTAAGTAAATAATAAAAAATAAAACTGTTTTGTAAGTTGTCCTAAATAAATAAATGATGGCTAAGTAATATATAATTTTAACAACACTTCGCAATCTGAAATACTTGAAGTCATTTAAGCTACTATACCAAATGGAAAACTACACATATACATTAAACAGTACATGCTCGAAAAGTATCATTCTCCTTCTAGCCCAGTCGGGTATTAAGAGTTCATGCCCTGGTAGCAGTAAAATGCAAAATTGATTAGTTCCTCGTGAAATACAATTGGAAAAGGGGAGGCTGTTTACATCATGACTGATTTACATCCAGTACCTGCATAGCGGGATGTAACAATATGAAATTAAACTTGTACATTTCATTTAAATAATTGTGTTAAATTAAATAATATATGATGACAAAATCGAAAAAGGAAATTTAATAACAATAAACATTTTGAATGATTGAGAAATAAAATAAACGAGCTTGGAATGTGGTCTTTACAATGATAAGAGAAAACAGTAAAAAATGAACTCGTGATAGGTACTTATACACCAAATAAGGCCAAGTTTTTTAAAACATCTTAAAGGGCGGCAACGCTGATGTGATGGCCCTGGTATTGCAGATGTCCATGGGCGGCGGTAGTCGCTTCCCATTAGTTGACCCGCAAGCTCGTTTGCTTCCTTCTGCCTTAAAACTAACATACTCGTAAATATAAATTTCAAGCTAAATCATAGGTATAAAGACTAATTAGTTATATCAAAATTTAAAAACTACTCCATAAACTTTTCATCATAATCAGACAACGGCGGTCTTGCATCGCTATCCATTTATTACTGAATCACTAAGGCGTGTTACTTCGAAGGCGAGATGCCACCATTGCGCATTCGACCTGGAGTCAGCCCAGCACACGCTGGAGTCCTGGTCGACGGGATCGGGTGAGACTTGTCCGCGCCGGCGTTGATCGCGGCAATGCTGGCGGGAGAGGAGGAGTAGAGGGTCGTGGTCTCCTTCTGCGAAGCTGTAATGCTCCAGTAGGAGGCCGCCAAGCGGGATCGGGAGAGAGCCAACGACGCGCCAGTGACGGCAGGGTGGACCAGAGGGGTTATCCAAATCCTGGACCACCCCAACGCCGGAGGAAGGCCGCCGCGAGGGTTTAGTGGGTAACCCTAGGATCGGATTGCATTTCACTGTTTTGGGAGTCCCACACTACCCCCTGCCGTCCCCAGGCGGGGGGTGTGCATAAAGCATTTCCTCGCGTAAAAAAAAAAGATCGGATTGCAGTTTACTGTTTTGGGAGTCCCACACTACCCCCTGCCGTTCCCAGGCGGGGGGTGTGCATAAGCATTTCCTAGGGTAAAAAAAAGGTGTGTTAGTTCACGTGTGTAATTACGAAAAATAGCGTTCTTGCCATATATTATTTACAAATTTACATTTACGAATACCTTTAATAAAAATGTATGTTTGTTTTATAATGAATAAACAACTGTTTAATATCAAAGAGTTGTATATTTTGGGAAGCTTTCTTCCTGCTCCATCAGTGTCTCGCGGAATATATTCTGCCCACGTCATATTTACATATTGCGCCGCCATTGCTAATGAGGATGACTTATTAAAAAAAAAGAAATCCATAGTAACTATAAGTAACTCTGTTCTTGTGTAACTCGATATATCTGAGAAATGTCGCTCACTGAGACACGAGATAGCTTTTATCTCAAACTTACAATATTGATGATATGTTCTGGAATCTTAAGTATTTATATGATAGGCATTTTTGTTATCCTGTGAAAGTTGGAGAAGCTGGTGGTTGGTTATACCCTTCCCCTTAGTCCTTCTCCTCACCACACACGCCGGTGTCGCAGGAACACTTTCGCAAACGGGCCTCGTGATACTTTGGTAAAACAACTGACTGCTGAGTAGAATTCGGCGGATTCGAGCCCCATCCGAGTACAAATATATATGATATAGCTGTTTGTATGGAATCTGGCTGTTTTTCTAAATATTTAATCATAAAAAAGAGTTTAAATTTTTCCTGCCAGTAGACCGAGATGCGGAGAAATTTGATTTCAGGTAGTTTTTTAATTGCATATATTGTAAATAATGTAATTTATTTATTTGTTCTTATTACTGTAAATAAAAAATTGATAAATCGTTCACCAAAAAGAGTTTATATGTTTTAATATATTATAGTTTCTATAATAAAAACGTTTATTTACTTAGGTTCGAAACTAGAGGGTGCTATGTGTATTGTATTCAAACATTATTTAGATATTGTTATTGATAAGGTTCTGTATGAGATCGTAAAAATTATTATTGCCGTAATATCACCATATTAATAGCAAAAGCCTGCTGCATGCTTCTCGACCACGTCGAAATCAAGGTTATGCTTACAACGGAAACGAATTTGGATTAAAGTAAGTGTCAGAGTTAAAGTAAGGAAGGGCATGCTCTGATGGTATGAACCTGATGGATGAGGAAAATGGGGAATAATTGAATGATGCAATATTGACTAAGCAGATAATATAAGTCAATATATCAATACGGTCTTAAAGAGGAATGGAAGATTGAAGGAGTCGACGACGGCCATAACATACTTCTTCATGATCAAATTGAACGTTTGCTTGTGAAAGGTGATGTCTAGAGATTTCAAGAACGACAAGCGTCAATGACAAAGATGAAGTAAAAGAAGTAGAGCGAGGTGGTTTGTAAGAATCTTACCGTAAGGCGCTCCGTTAACTCTGCCTACCCCGCAAGGGACTTGGTGGAACTCGTCACCTTGATTACAATAGACGTCTTAATTCATTATTAATTTTCAGATTTACTGAAACAAACAAAATTTACGGTTCCCGAGATGAAATTGAAAAAGTTTTCAAGTATTTATTTGAAGGTATCGCGCTGGCTCCGGTGCGGAATATTTTTTTAACTCGCTTAAACATTCACTAAGCCTCTAGTTACAAAGAATCCATTGATTTGTTCGAAGTCATTTCTGTATTAAATTCTTACGATAAATTTGTTAGACTTTGGACAGTGAACGGGTTCTTAGAAATTTATTTATATTATGTTGTTTCAAATTTATTTTATTGAATACAAATATGTATTTGCATTTCGAATTACCATATTTTTTTGACCACAATTTAAAAGAAAAAATATACAAATAGACAGATAAAACTTCTAGAAATTGTAATTGTGACTTCTGTGGCTGTAGTAAAGACGCCTCATAAACTATTTGTAATTGAAATATTGCCTACAATGAAATAATAAAAATATTTCTTTTATAATTCTAACAGTAGATTACCAAAAACTTTCTCGTTCCAAATGATTCCCGAATTTCACTAAAAAGTTGTACGTCCTAACGGAATATCTGAATGAGCCTTCTATTCTTTGCTTCATTTTCATTTTGCTTTCCTTGTCGTGGTATTCTAGTTGCATTTTAATGTGATTAAATTGTCTATCATAATATCTGACAATATTTAACTAAGGTATTAAATATTTCCTTTTATTAAGTCTATAGCAAGTCTTCAAGCAGTTGTTCAAATTAAATTGGATGTTGTTTTAATCCAACCTCTTTAAAGCTCCAACTGGCAACACAATATCTATTAGGTAGATAGTTCGCTAAGGGAAACTCTTAAGTAAACCTCCTTAGAGCCGATCTAATAATGAGACGCCGATGTTAAGCTGACTAATTCAACCGCTAGTGAATAAATAATATTGCACAACTTGCATTTTATTAATATCTAGCTGACCCGGCGAACTTTGTTCCGCATCAAAAGTAATAACTGCTGTCCCGCTATGTTAATACTGCAATATCTTCAAAAATATTTGTTTAAATGCTTATGCTTGTTTAAATGCTCTAAAGGGCCAGGATCATCTATATTACATGTACAATCTATTTAAGTTACAATTACACGTTTACAATTTTTATTTTATATTTATTTATCTATTTTATTTAATTGGATGAAAATTAGTGCTGTAATGTTTAAAATCGCTTCGTAAATAGGCCATTATTTCTCGTAAAAAGTAAAAAAATAAAAATGGCCATTGTGGGTTATCCCTAAGAGATAAATATATGGCCTCGCGGACTTTTTTGTAGACCTTTTAAAGATGTATAATAATGTAGAACGTTGTTTTGATTTATCACTTAGGGTTCAGGCAGCGTTTGCGATTAAAGTTCTAAACCTTGAAAATTATCACTTTTTTTTACTACACAATACATGAATCATAGATCAAAACCACCCCGTTGACACCCACTAACTATTAAAAAACCGCATCAAAATCCGTTGCGTAATTTTAAAGATATGCGCATATAAGTGGACAGACAGCGGAAAGTGACTTTGTTTTATACTATGTAATGATAAGGTGTAAGAAGTAACAACAAACATACTGTCAGGCCGCTTCAAATTCAAATTCAAAATATTTTAATTCCTTAGACTTTACAAAGTACTTAGAATCGTCATAAAATGCATACCTTATTGTCTTCCTGTTTGTTAGTTTCATTGAAATTCGTTCGTGCAAAAATCCATCTATATTGGAACTAGCTGACCCGGCGAACTCTGTTTCGCATCAAAAGTAATAACTGCTGCCCCGCTATGTTAATACTGCAATATCTTCGACAAATTTGAAGTCGATAGCAGCTATAGGTTAAAAATGGGAATTTTCCATTGTTAACACCCCCGCAACCCCCCTTGTGGGTGGAATTTCGTAAAATCCGTTCTTAGCTGACCTCTACTCGGCGAAAGGAATAATCCTACCAAATTTCAAGTCGCTACGCCTTATGGTTCCAGAGATATCGTGATGAGTCAATATATAGGTGGAAATCTCTTATATATATATATATATAGAAGAGGACCGGAGTTGAGAGCAATAACAAAATTAATATAGAATTACAAAAATCTTTTGAAAGTGTATTTGTTTAAAAAGAGCTTTAAAAAGTAAAAGAAACTGGTCTGTCTCAAGATATTTGCCGATAGTCGCCTTAGTTTTGTCTAAAAGACTGAATTTAGTAAGTTTTGTTTTATATTTGCTCGGAGACGTCACAAGTATACGAATGTTCCCGTGTGAGTCGTGTGACTGTACATGCAGATCAGCGTCTTGTGGGTAACATAAACAACTGGATACCCTCCACGTGGACAAGCCGTGTTGTACACATTGTATATCTATACAATAAATATATAATAATAAAATATATAATAAATAAATCTTAAACGACAAAATCTTTAAGTAGACGAAAACAGTACCTCTATACCTAAATAGTGATAAAATATATCGTAACTAACTAATTTAACTACATCCTAGATGAAGGTACTACCTATTTTAGAAATTAACTTGATGCAAAATAAATGTAATCTCGATTAATCGGACAGATTCGTGTTGAACCGATTGTAAACACATTAGAAAACTCAAATATTTTATCAGAATCATCAAACGAAATAGATTAACTCACTTTCTGTTAATAAATTTGAACCAATTAATCTCACAGCCGACCACATTTTGAAGTAATGTTTGAATAATTATGATGTTTCAATATTTTAAACTGTTGTAGATCGCAAACCAGATATTATACGAATGGCTTCTGATATTTATTTGGTCGGTTTACTTAATTTAAGGAATCGGTCGATTATATCAAGGAACGACGGATAATTACAGGACAGTTTTGGGGTAAGTTTTTCTGGGGAGAAAGTTTACATATTATATTATGTACCTGACTAGATATTTATGAAAGACACTGTGTTTGTGATTGTGACACGTGATCTTGAAGTAGTATTACATTTGTGGTTTGATGTCGTTTTCATATTATACATTAGGTATCTACTTAAAATGAACATATTATAAATTTATAGGACTCCCAAGTTTAATAATTTCTCTAAAATTTGCTGTTATTTTTTTAATATTAAACAAATTTTTACTCAAGTGTTTGTAACAATTCACTGGGAAATGTCAGTCAATTAAATATGCAAATGATTCTCGCAATCTAGACCGCTATTGTGGCACTGAGTAGATATTGTTCTGCGCTCGCTCTAAAAGGACAAAATTAAATCTATTGCAATACATATTATATACCTCTAAATAGATTAAACATAACATAACTTCATGCCCTTTTCTACCCGAAGGTACCCGAAGGTGTTAAGCCTCGTCTAGCCGTTATGTTTACGTCCCAAATGGAATAGGTGGCGAACCTATTGCCATACCGGCACAAAGTTTTCAGTCATCGATATATATAAAGAGACTGGACAATATCCAAGGGTATAATCAATTATCAGATAACATCTGCCCGCATTGCCTCCAACAACTAAGGTTCAATTAATGTACTACAATAGATTTTCAGGTTTCGGTAAAATAACACAATTTTCTCTGCGAATAACTGTTTCGCTATAACGAGCCTGGAATCCACAAAAATACGTAAACCACAGTTTGCCAATGACACAAAGAGGATAACAATAATCAGTTCTTTATCGTAGCTGTAACGGCTCAAATATCCAAATTCTAATTAAATTGAATTCCATTATTTTTTTCATTTATCCAATTTTATTCTCATGGATAACACAATTAAGTAAAATTTGGAATATTCAGAAAAAAATGTAAGCGTCTTATTTAAACAGCTGGCAAAATTACAGACATTCGTGTGAGTCTGAACATGAGCGGAATACCGATTGCATTCCCAACTAATTGCGTCGATAGAGATCGGGAACAAATCGATGCCACAAACTAAAGGCATCGAGAAGTCTTTGATTGCATTTCTTGTTAAAGATACATCCTTAGTGGCTGTTGACAAGATATTTACTTCCGCTGAGTGTTTGATAGAATCGACAGATATTCGCAATATCAACAAGAGTATGCTCTGTCACAAGTTTAATGTTCTGATTCTTACAACTTTTATTATTGGTGTTGAATATCTTTCTCTTAAGCTGATCGTGATTGATTTTGTGAAGTCGGAACCTAGTGGGAACATACTTATGTCTGAGTTAACAGTAAAAAGAACAGTAACATAAAACAGTATCAGAAATGTTTTCATAACGCTTTAAATTGAGTAAAGTTCGTTCAAAAAAGAAAACGATGCTCTGTTATTAAGTTGTATACAAAGTAACTAAGATTTATTGGTTTGTCGTCGTGTATATTATCCGTGACAAATTACCCTCGCAGCAGACTATGTCGGTCATTCATTATTATGGACATTGAGCAGGAAAACTGCGCACACATTGAGAATAGTAACCTTTCCCACAAATAAACATCAGCCGAAAAACAGGAAATCGTGGCTCAGTAACTTCACCACCCACTCCATCAAATTGCAACAAAACTGTTTATTTGTAGCTTCAAAGGAAGTGTAGAAGGAAGTTAGTTTTTGAATATGACGAAAATATATAATAACGTCTCTATTTGTCGTTCGAATCAATGACTTCAATAATAAACCTTTAAGAAAATCCATTTGAATTCCAGTTATTTTGCGAATACTTTACGGATTTAAGAGCTTTTGGTTCGATCATTAGCCTCAGATTCCGCTCCGGGAAAACATTCCAATACGGAAAAGCCTGATAAGTGCCTTACTTGAAAATGCTTGTTCGACGTGTCTCAAGATTGGGCACCATTATTGTCGGGAGTTCAGTTCTCAGCTCAAATACAAGATGGACGACTTTTGTTTTGTTAAAATACACGCTCGGTTTAATTGATATAATATTTATAACTACTTATAACGGACGCAGTCTTCGGCTGGACCTCACCGAACACCTCACCGAACTCGAGGTAGAGCTGAGTTACTTGAACTAGTATATTTTAGGGCTATCTGAAGTCCGGTGAGAGGGGGAGGACACGAGAACCCTACAGTCTGGTAACGTACTTTACTTTCGGGAAGGTGACCAGCTCTCCCAGGGGGGTGTTGGTTTCCTCGTTCAAAAGGACCTCGTTAGCAGCGTTGTGGAGATCAGTAGTGTGTCGACCAGGGTAGCGTACCTTGTACTAAAACTCACCAACAGGTACACCCTGAAGGTAATACAGGTATATGCGCCGACCTCGACATACTCTGACGAGATAGCCGAGGCGATGTACGAGGATATTACAAAAGCAATGCATGGTACCGCCAAGGCTCACTACAACTTTGTTATGGGGGACTTCAATGCCAAAGTGGGAGTACAAGAATGCGGCGAAATGAAAATCGGTCCGTATGGCTTGGCGTACTCATTCGGCGTAACTCATTCTCCAAGAAGGGTCTCCACAGGAGGTGGACCTGGCGATGTCCCGATTCTGTGACAAGGAACGAGATAGATTTTATCATTACGGATAGTAAGCATATATTATTTCTCTGTGATCAACAGGTTCAATACTGGAAGCGAATACCGACTTCTTCGGGGCTCTCTAAATATTAACTTGAAAGCTGAAAGGACCCGGAATATAAGGTCTATTCTCCAACCTACGCCGCTCCAAATAGCCGAAACCGAAAAGTTCCCATTAGAACTTAAAATCGATTCGACCTGCTGGAAACCACAGGCGATGTGGACGAAAAGACCAGCACTGTGGTCGACACACTTAGGAAATTGTCTCAAAGGTTGTTCCCGATATCGCAGAAAAAGGAGTCCAAACTCTCTGCCGAGCCGCTCGAGCTGATTAGGCAAAGGCGAGAAACTCCATCCGATCAGCTGTCTTCGTCAGAATGGAGAAGCCTAAACCAGCATATTAGTAGCATAACATTAGCAGCATAACCTAAGCTGATGCGGTGCGACCTTCGTCGAGTGAACGCTCGAGTAATCGAGAACTCGATCGATCGCAACAAAGGGTCGAAAGTGTTTGCTCAGTAGCTTGGAAGGTCCCATCAGACGAAGCTGAAAACTGCGGATGGACGTATCGTCACCTCTAAGCCAGAGATTCTCGCAGAGATCGAATCTTTTTATGGGCTCCTTTAAGATAATTCCACACGGATGACCAAGCCGACGGGACACAGCGATGATGACCACAGAGCCCCGCTAACGCGTCACTATAGTGAGGACATGCCTGAAATTGCAGCAAGCGAGATTAGGGTGGCTCTCGGGCAAAACCAGAACAACAAGGCACCCGGTTATGACGGAATTACAACAGAACTTCTAAAATCCGGCGGAACTCCGGTACTAAAGGAATTAGCAAGTCTTTTAATTCCGTCATACACCAGGGCATAACACCACAAGCTTGGAGCAGGACTGCGGTGGTGCTGTTCTTCAAAAAAGGTGATAAGACCTTATTGAAGAATTGCAGACCCATCTCACTCCTGAGCCATATCTACAAGTTGTTCTCGAGGGTCGTCACGAATCGTCTCGCTGCAAGACTCGATGAATTCCAGCCTCCGGAGCAGGCCGGGTTGCGAAAAGGCTTTAGCACCGTGGACCACATCCATACTGTTCGGCAGATTGTACAGAAGACCGAAGAGTACAATCAGCCGCTGTGAATGGCATTCGTGGATTACGAAAAGGCCTTCGACTCCATCGAAACTTGGGCAGTTCTGGATGCATTGCAGCGATGTCGGATTGACTGGCGTTATATCAAGGTGTTGAGATGCTTGTATGGCACCGCCACGGTGGCTGTCCAGATACAGGACCAGCTGACGAACTTCATTGAGCTGAAACGAGGTGTAAGACAGGGAGATGTCATATCTCCCAAACTCTTCACCAACGCGCTGGAGGACGTCTTCAAGACTCTGGATTGCACTGGACAAGGTATCAACGTGAATGGTAAGTACATCTCACATCTTCGGTTCGCCGACGACCTCGTTGTAATGGCAGAGTCGCTGGAACAGTTAAGCGGAATGCTGCGCAGCCTAGACGAATCCTCCCGGCGCGTCGGTTTGGGCATGAACTTGGACAAGACCAAGGTCATGTTCAATGAACATGTCGAAGGGTCAGTTCTCGAAGTTGTAAACAAATACGTCTACCTGGGCCAAACTATCCAGTTAGGTGGACGAAACTTCGAGAAAGAAGCCGACAGGAGGATTTAGCTGGGTTGGACCACATTTGGCAAACTGCGTCGAGTTTTCGACTCGCCTATACCGCAATGCGTGAAGACCAAAGTCTTCAACCAGTGCGTCTTACAAGTTATGCCGAAACGTGGACACTTACGCGGTGGGGCTAGTCCACAAATTATAAGTCGCGCAGCGAGCTATGGTTGGTGTATCTCTGAAGGATAAACTCAGAAATGAGTATATCCGACAGAGAACTCGAGTAACCGACATAACACGTAGAATAAGCTCGCTAAAGTGGCAATGGGCTGGTCACATCTGACCGGATGGAAGGACCGATGGTAGATGGAGCAAGAAGGTCATTAAGTGGAGACCGCGACTTGGTAAGGGTAGTGTAGGACGCCTACTAGCCCGATGGTCAGACGACCTCAGAAAGGCTGCTGGTAAAGACTGGATGTGGAAGGCAGAGAAATGGAGAGGCCTATGTCCAGCAGTGGACTGCAATAGGCTAATGATGATGATGATGATGAATATTTAGTGTTCAAAATGTGCAAAAGAATTATGTTTCTATTTGATCCTGAAACTTAACTAAATTAAAACTAAATTATTTTTGATTCTAGAGTAGAGGGTTGATTCACACAATGATCCGTTTTACGGAATATGGCGGACGTGTAGGTAGTTTTTATGTTTGCTTTTTATTATGCGATAAGGTTCAAATTGTGTTGCCGATGTTTGAGATGGGATAGAGAAGGCATAGGAAATGGGATGGAGTAAGAGGAGTGGGACTCCGAATATTTATCCTACCAAACGAAACACGGCACTTTACGTGTGTATATTTTGAGATCCAATTTCTTAGAAACTACACGAAATGTTTACTCAATCCCGGCACTCTGTTTGGTGATATAGAAGTGCCTGGTGAACTAAATAACATCTCCGCGCCTGTATGTATCTACAACTCCACTCTGTCATACCCAGCTCTGGCTTCCATAACTTATGTTATGTTCAGCTGGAACATAATCATTACATATTCTGATAACGTACCTTATTACAATAAACAACGCCACTTATTATGCATACGTTATAAATATATATTTTTGTGGAGAACATTGCGTATTATTTCTGCTCCTACGATATTACAGGCAGTAGCAATGATTTAGTTTAATGTCATATAGTTGACGATATATTTATATAAATACGTTTATTGTAGAGATATATATCTATACCCATATATATAATTAAAAATATAACAGAAAAAGTAATAATAGAAGTAATTTAACTTAGCTCTGAAAAGGACTGAAATTATATTTATTAAAAATCCAGTTTTCATGACTAAGATCTTAGAGTTTGTCAAGGTGTTATATTAAGGCGCATGTAGTTTTATTGAAATGTCGCGGTAATTTTGTAAAAATGGCAACACACAGGTTCATTATTATTCAGATCATTAATTATATAAACATATATATTTGTACACACACAGTAACAGTAGGTAGGTATTTATATATATAAAATGTATTTCATTACGGCCGCTTGCAAATTATTCTCAGTGGAATTATTTTTACCGTCGAAATGCGGATTCATGTAAAGCCTCACGAGCTTTGTTTTGCTTGTAACCCAGAGTTGTGTGTCGTTTGGTGAACAATAATAAAAACAATCAATAATTTACAGCAGTTACTAAACGCTTATATATTTATTTAACAAAAACCATGGAATAACACATGATTATTTTTTTTATATTATGTGATACAGAAAGTACATTTTGTAGTTGGATACAAAGGACTACAAAATCAAAATTTAAAATAAAAACCGGTTTTTGAAAATAAACATACAGAGCTTATATAGCTTAAGTTATATCGGCCTTATATCAGCTTATAAGGTGTAGTTTTCAAGTCTTGGACTTGACAAGGTGCATTGGAATTTGAATTTCATACCCTGTTATGACGTTAAGAGGCCCTTAGACAGAACTTTCTGGAACAATCACTGTTCTGGAATAGTTCGACCTGAAGAATTACTATAAATATTATTGTTTGTCTATGTTTAATTTTAATTTAATTTAAAATGAATATCTGCAATAAAGTAATTCGATCGTTATTACAGAGATGTTTTTTGTTAAATGTTTGTCCAGACGAAAATTCGGGCAAAAGCGTGTTTGCAGAAATCGATATGGCCGTCTAAGATGTTGAAAACTCGCTGATGTGTTTGACCCGAGTTCAAACTGAACTGACTGAACATTGTGTGAAGAAATAAAAGTATCTGGAGGTTGCAGTCGATCTGGAACACGAACGAGTGAGCTTTATGAGAGTGGCGGTAAACAATGCACGGTGGTGCTGAGGGATATAATAACTTTAAATACTTGTTTATTTTTATTGTAAAACTTTGTATTATTAATCGGTTTTGACGTAGTTGGTTTAACTGTATTACGGACTTGGTGTATTACGGTCATTAATTTATTTGCTATAAAATCCCAAATGTCTTTATACTTATCATACACTGGAAAACACTTTGCCAGCCAACCTTATTCATCACCTTGCAATTGTAATTACTGCAAAATGCAACCATAGTAAATTAATTAAAACTTTAAAATCAACATATTCTTGAACTGAGAATAGAAAATTCATTGTTTTCTTTGAAAATACTTTGCGCTTCAGACGACGACGAATTTATTGCTGAAACAAGTATTTCCATGTTCAATGTATTTTGCATGCAACAATGCATGTACTTGTTTCAAGTTTTATGCTCGTTCATATGTAAAATACAAGTATTGTATTGTTCAAGTGCTGTTTACACTCCGTACCTATATTCCTTTAAGGTCGAGCTCTTACGGAGTTCGCTTGAGAACGTCCTAACAGCTTCCAACGTAATATTATTATCGCTTACAAACATACTCTATTGCATTTATCTGAACAATTTTGTATCGAGTTGTTCTCGGAAAATAATCAACAAATTCTTAGGGGATATTCACAAGACAATTGTAACGCGACGAAATGTATTTTGTTTCATTAAAATTTGTTCGCGCAACAATCTATCGATATTGGACAGAAATTTGTTGATTTTATAATTATATAAAAAGATAAAGAAAACAGTCAATCTCAAGATATTTGTCGGTACTTTCTTTTATTTTGTCTAGAGAACTGGGTTTAGTAAGTTTTGTTTTATATTGGCTTGGAGACGGCACAATACCTACACGAATGTTCCCGAGTGACTGTACTGATGCATGCAGACCAGCGTTTTATGGGTAATATAAGCAACAGGATAACCTCCACGTGGATAGGCCGTGGTGTACACATTTATATTCGTAATATAAATACGGAGAGAGTTTATTCTACCACAAACAAAATACAGGTTAAATTTGGACGCGCTCTTCCCTAGGGTCCAGGGTGGTCCGTCCGATCCTCCGTCGCAGTCGGACTGCAGCGCCCGGAGGGAGTACCGGGCCGGGTCCTTGCGCTACGTCGTCGTTCCGGCCGATATGCCTGCTGAACGAGGCGGGGAAGCTCTTCGAAATAGTTATCTCCGCCCGTATCAGCAGTCACCTGTCGCAGGTGGGCGTGGACATATCGGACTGCCAGTTCGGGATCCGGCAGGGGCGCTCGACCATCGAGGCAGTGCGTCGGGTGCGGGCACTGTCGGAACCGGCAGTCCGATCGAGGGGGTTCGAATTCGAGCCGCCCCGCCCGGGGAGCTTCACCGAGGCTCCCCGAGGATGAGCACCCCCTCGTGACAGAGGGGGGGCGACGGCGGGGTGGACCAGAGGGCTGATGCACTGTCCTGGGCCACCCCAACGCCGGAGGAAGGGCGCCGCGAGGTTTTAGTGGGTAACCCAAGGATCGGATAGCAGTTTACTGTTTTAGGAGTTCCACACTACCCCCTGCCGTACTAGGCAGGAGGGGTGGATAAAGCATTGCCTCGCGTAAAAAAAAGGTTAATTTTATTACACTTATAAATATGTTTGCTTGATAAAAATCTTTTATGTTAAGAGAGCCAGCCAGCCAGCCAAGGGCCAGGCAGCGGTGAACATCCTTGATACACGGAATTGCTTAGAATCATGAATCTTGCCTGTTGCCATACATCGGACACAATTTATTTTCTTTTTAAATTATATATTTTTATTTTATCACGCTTAACTTGTATTTGAGCTGGAGACCTCAGAATGGAGAAGTGATCTGCTGACAAGCCTCAGCTGGCATACAGCCATACCCCTTCACAAACAGCTACTCGTCAGTGAGGACTAGTGGAGGTACACCCTCTGTATTAGGCAGGATAACATTGATACATGAGACGGCCAAAGTAACCCCTTTATGTAGCTGCGTTCAAATTGCGTGTCTGTGTAACATAAGCCTACATACCTACACTCACGCAGACTTCATCTATCTTTTATCAAATAATGACTGTAACCCGCGGTTCCTTTCGCATGGAGTTAAATCGCCGCCGAAATATACGTGTTATGTCCCAAATATTAGTTTCATAATTTGGGACAATTTTGTCTTTGAACATAGTAATATCTAAATATCCATACTACACATTTTCCTCTCTGTTAGTTGTTTTTCAAGTAATAATGTGTCTGGAAGGATTTTATAGGGATTTTCACTACCATAGGTTTGAAGCAAAGCGTGGCTAGTTGCGTTCTATGTTGCTAGTCTTTTATATTCTAGAACCATCGCTTCATTTAACACAGCAACAGACAGACATCATTGTACAAGGATCGTTCAGCGGAACGTTACATACTCAATACAAGCTGCAGAAGTAAACATTCGTTAGAGATACGCGTGTGTCATATTTGAGGAACGTGACTGGTTCATATGGGTGAAAAAGAGCGAAGAACAAATAACCTAACACTGCGTTCACATTATAATGAAAATGTGTCTAAAACATTAATCAACCGATATTCCTAAAATGTTGTGCATTCATAATAAGCAATATGCATATTTTCATAATCTTTTCACATTTCTTAAACGTGAAGAAATACGGCGCTCTACTTCATCTTTTTGCGTTCTACAGTCGTGGAGTGCGAAATTTTCAAAACGAATTTAAGTTATAAAAATTCTCGGTGGTCCAGTGGTCGAGAACCCCGTTTCTGAATCCAGAGGTCGCGGGTTCGAATCCTGACACTGGCACACACCAATGACTTTTCGAATTTGTTTTCGCAAGTTATGCGTGATAAATATCGATGACTGAAAACTTTGTGCCCGGTATGGCAATAGGTTCGCCACCATTCCAGCCGCTTAACAGCCGCTGCCTACACCTTCGGGTAACAAAGGCGTGAAGTTATGTTATGTTATGTCATGTCATGTCATGTCCTGTCATGTTATGTCATGTCATGTCATGTCCTGTCTTGTCATGCCATGTCCACCTCTGTTTGCAACCCAGCACCTCTTGTAGGTTAATTTATTCAACCAGATGAGACCATTAACGCTTCGTGTGGTCATTTGTGATCGCTTGCTAATCCATCAATGTACTTCATCATCATATGCATTACCTCTTGAGCGGACAAAATGGACCTGAAGCTGTACGAGTGATGGGTTGCAATTGCTACGGGAACTAGTTACTACGCGCTTTGGGTGATCAGAGACCATGTTGAACTCAGTTATGTTAGTTTAGCCCGATCATGCTATCTATTGCTATCTAAAAATCTGTGTTTTAATTTTGCACAAGGATGGGGGGAGGGGTGTTAAAGGGCTAAGCGAATGTGCGAAAGCAATTGAGTCACTTTACGCCGATTTTCCGAGAGGTTGTGGCATTTGTGGCGAGCTGGCTTACTCATAAACGATAATGCGTGACTCTTCCACAGAAGCTAGTAGCATATAGTCTAGAACCTATGATAATATTTTATACACGATTTTTTATATAAATAATGCAGACAATGAAATATTATCAATCAGGAAAAGTAATGTCTGTACAAAACCGCGCTCGTTTAATTTCTCTTCAGAAAAAGGGGGTTAATAGGTTTCTTGGGGAGTGAGAATTGCAAATACTCCATAGTTAATCCTTTGTCTCAACTTGTCATCACGGCGCTATTGTAAGTCGGTACTGTTATACCGCTCCTACCGGTGTGACTCGAACTCACTTCACGAGGAATTTAACATAAATCAGTTTTAAAATTAACCTCTCTATGGTGATTAGTAGGATTTCAAAGAGGCATTATTGTTTCCTTGCTGTTTGCCCAATCGTGTGTTTGTGGTGTTTTACTGTCAACGATTTCCGCAAAGAAGTGTGCCAGAAATTGAGCTCGGGACTTCTCAAACAGAGTCCATGCACTAGACCACTGTCAAAACTACTAAAATACTTTCAGAGTAATATTGTAGAGCAAGTTTCAAAGAGAATTTCAACACTAATTCAATAACTTGTAATTGCAACATTTCCATGTGTTCCTCAATTGCAGTAAGTAACAAATACAAACGGACAAGAATCAATACCTTGGGAGCACCAGTGGAACTTACATATTTAGTGTGCATTTTGAATATGTAATATTTGAACTACACTCGAGAGCAATGAATCCGGGTCACTTAAAGAATCCTAAAAATCTCGGAAACTAAAAATGCTAGGTTAATGCAATAAATTGTATTTAATAGACAATGTAATACTCCTTAAATGAAGGTATTAAAACTTCTTAGTTATTGTAAAGTTATATCATAAAAAAATCAAATTTGAAAAAGGGCCACTTTCGAAGATGGAACTACGAAATTACAGCATTTGGTTTTGCTTTTGTTTGTAATCTGTCATTTATGTGGGTACATAAACCATGTTGATAGTGCTCTATATTCATTATTCAAGCTGAAATTATGTCGCTTACGCCTGAAGAATGCACCAGAATACTTACAATGCTGGAAACCGGCCGGAGTCAGCGCGATACAGCCAGGACTGTTGGTGTGTCGCTGTCAACAGTACAAAGAGTTCTCCGACGTTACGAAGAAACTGGTTCTAACCTACGCAGACCAGGAACGGGCAGAACCAGGTATACCACAGCACGAGAAGACCGATACTTGGTGAACACCATGCTTCGAAATCGCTTTCTCACAGGAACTGAACTCACCAATCAGTTTCGACGCCTCGGAGGAAGTAACCCAAGTGCATGGACAGTAAGACGTCGGCTTGCTGAATCTAACTTAAAACCCCTTAGACCTGCAAACGGCCCTAAACTGGAGCGTGGGCATCGTATTTCAAGACTAAGATATGCCCAGAGCCACGTAAATTGGAGTATTGAAGATTGGTCAAAAGTTATGTTCTCCGACGAATCAA
The DNA here is from genome assembly GCA_905147225.2 of Euproctis similis. Lineage (NCBI taxonomy): Eukaryota > Metazoa > Arthropoda > Insecta > Lepidoptera > Erebidae > Euproctis > Euproctis similis. The sequence goes on along the minus strand of LR990124.1, from coordinate 16,316,794 downwards.
AATTTATGCTCTACAAGCACGATGGAAGACACAGAGTGTATCGAAGACCAGGGGAAAGATTCAAGCAAGCATGCATCGAGGAAAAAGTAGCCTACGGTGGTGGGTCTGTACTTGTGTGGGCCGGAATTTCTTCTGAAAGTCGCACAGAGCTGGTGATCATAGAAAACGGCTCTTTAACTAGCGTAAGATATGTGGAAGAAATCCTCAATGATCACGTTGGTCCATTTATGGTCAATTTAGGTGAGGATGCTATATTTATGCATGACAATGCCCGACCTCATACAGGTAGGATTGTGAATGACTACCTTCAAGAGATGAACATTACTCGTATGGAGTGGCCAGCGCGCAGCCCGGATATCAACCCGATCGAGCATGCTTGGGACGAGCTAGGCAGATGCGTAAAACAACGAAACCCTCCCCCAATCACGCTTCGTGAGCTCAAAATTGCTCTCACAGAGGAATGGGAGAATATTCCCCAAAATCGTATAAGGAACTTGGTGTACAGCATGCCAAACCGCGTAAACGCAGTAATGGAAGCACGAGGAGGCAATACGAAGTATTAAAATTCAAGAAAATCGTAATAAAGTTCAAAAATTTCATGTTTCCTATTTTTGTTTTAAGGAGAGATCAGCAGATTTTTTCTTTATGTAATTTTGTGTTAATAAAATGTATGGTGACTCATATTTTTTTTACTTTCATTTAAGTAGTATTACATTGTCTATTAAATACAATTTATTGCATTAACCTATCATTTTTAGTTTCCGAGATTTTTAACATTCTTTAAGTGACCCGGATTCATTGCTCTCGAGAGTATATTGATAGTGTGCCGGGCGACCGATAACACTTGGCTAGCATTTAAACTCCATACACCACATTAGTCAAGTGGCTGACCCTGGAGAAATCGTATAGCTTGTTATTCATATCTAATACATAAAGATATTTTCAATTCCGATCAGTAATTCTTGAGATAAACTTGGTCAAAAAAGTAAATCAACTGATTTCCAATAATAATAGTTTTTGAGCAAGACACAAGCTACGCTACGAAAGCGCCACGCTTGTCTATGGACTATAGCTATATATATATAAAACATTGTGGTAATGTGTGGTTGTGTGACAAATATTAATGCGGCCACTATATTATGTGACCCTTAACATATTATTATCTTCACCATTAGACTCACCCACTCACTTCAACTGAGAGTAACTCACTTATAGGGACACTACCGTTGTGGACGATTGATAACGAGAATTAATAGTGTTATTTGACATATACTTTTATTAATAACAAATGTAAATTGATCGGTTGTATGTACGGAATGTTATGCGAGTGGTAGTAACAGCTAGTTGTTGCTGACATTGTAGTTTCAGTTTTGGGTGTTTGTAATATGTAACCTCAAAAATTACAGGACCGATTAACATTAAAGTTACTACATAGATAGAAAACCTTCTGCATAGGTTTAATGACATAGCTCCCTTACTTGGTAATGGGTATCCCTGAAATATTTGCTTAATATTGAGGGAGACAATGAAGTTGGTACAAAGATATTGACAAATAATAAGGAAAAAGTTGCTGATTTCGCGTAAATCCAAAGCCGAGGAGTAAAGAAGTGAAATTGGGTATTTGAAAAAAAAATTTTTTTGTGATAAATTGAAAGATTATATATTAGTTTTATAACAAAACATTTTTTTTTTTTTTTTTTTCGCAATAATTCAAAAGTTATTTCAAAATAAAAATAAATTTTTGAATCCAGTACCGAAGACACGCCGACAACTCCCGAACAAACCCGAGCGCGTGTGACGTCTTAATGTTAGTTTTCACTCATTGCAGTTGATAGAAAAATAATAAATACAGTGTTTTGATCTATTTAATTTTGTTGTCATTATTAAATATTTAAATTTATATTAAAAATGTCGAACCTCAAAAGTTATCCTTCTTGTTTTGTACCATTATGTACGAATACTACAAAGGCAACTCCTGATAAAATGTTTTTAAATGTTCCCCAAGATGACAAATGTCGAAATAAATGGTTTCAAGCAGTGCACCGTGATAATCCCCAAACAAAATCGATTTTTTTTTGTTGTGAAGATCATTTCGATGTAAGTATTTCTTAATAACATTTTTATTAATTATTATTTATCTAAGTATACAAATCAAATAATTATTATATATTTAAGGAAAGTTCAGTAAATAATTTTTTTAATGTAAATAGTTTTATTTTCTTCAAAATGTGGATCAGCAACACAAAAGATACTTTATTTTTTACCAGTCAATAACATTTGTAGTTGCATTTGGGCATTACACTTCAAGCTGACTTTACCTTTTGCTAGAAAAATATCCAATGATTTATGACTGGTGGGACATTTTACTTCAACAATGGCATTGCTTGTCATTCCATCAGGAGATGCTGCAAAAATCGGATAACTAGGTACAAGATACATCCCCGGACGCGTTATTTTTACTCTTAATTCTTTCTCAAGAAACGTCGTCGTCGTCGTCGTCGAACGTCATTTCTTAAAAAATCGGTGATCATAAATATATCAACATCAGGAATATTATAAGACTTTGCCTTAATAAATCCTTTATCACACATAACTAATTTAAATCAACTAACAACTCGTATTTTAGCAATAAATTTTCAATATTATTGTCTAGACATGAGTATTAGCCGTAAACGCTGTACTGTTATTAAATAGCTATAACATTATGACGTCACAACTATAGTGACCAATCATGGCGCGTTTATAGTCACGTGATTTTTATTTAAATTTCATCAATTTTTAATTGTTTATAATTAATTGAAAAAATATTTTTTTGAAGTTTTTGCATTAAATATCAATATTATTAATAATAAAGTTTTAAAATACATAAAAAAAAATCAATATTTTTTTTTTTCAAATACCTAATTGTTAAATAAACAGTATACACGATCCTAATTCTATAAAACTCTTTGAACGTCGAGGGTCGGGATCCACACTAACTTAATAATAAAAGGTTCTATGATGGCGCTTCATTACCTGACACCACATCACGGGATGGGTCTCACTCCACACTTCATTTTTTTCTTAAATATAAATTTATCTGCAGTAATAAAACGTAAACCTACGTTCACGTCATTAATATGAGAGATTTAGTAAAGATATCAACGTAAAGTGGCTTATGGGGTTCGGTCCTGAAGGCCCACGCTCTTCCTCCTCCGCACCCTATCCATTTGCCTGGGATCCATCTTAAAGCTAATCAAGCAGTCAAGCACTTATTACCGCGGGATCCGCTTGCTCATTCCGATGTAGTCCAATATTTTCAAAGACAAGTGTTACAGCTCTTTTTTTTCGAGAGACGCAGTTCTCTAAATAACGTAAAATAAGTATGTCAGTTGGCATTTAAATATTTCTTCTAGAAAATTACAAAGCGAACTGCTTTGATTTTAAAATGATTCCGTCATTATTAAGTGACCTAAGGTTATTTTCTGTATGTTATTTGCGAGCTGATCACTAGCGACACTGATAACCAGTTAGTATGTGTCTACCTACGGATAGAAAATTACAGACAATGACGCTTGGATGTAGTATAATTTAATGGCGGTTTGAAAACTTAAAGTTTGACCAATAAATAGAAGCAACTGCAACGACATGCTTATAATAAACTGAATAATACCCAGCTCGACAGCTCAGACGTTTCACGACGTCGAAATTGCTTTTGTACTAATGTTTTTAATATAACTTTTATTGATTTATATTTTTATATGAAAAAGAAATACAACCATGTGTGACTCGGGATGCCTGACAGAAGTGAAAAGTTGAACTAATCCAAGTTGCACTATACCGCATAGTAAATACTGAGTATTGGGAGGTGAAGGGGTGTCTTGGCTACAGCTGTGGGTTAGAGTACGATCTATTGCTGCTTGTGGGCTTTTACTAAAAAAACACTCCACTCTTCATTATTGATAAAAGTATTCGTACACGTAGCTTGGCCTGTTGCGCCATTACGTAGATGTAACACGTAATCAAAATCAAATGGTATTTCGGTAATACCATAAAGCACCAATAAAAGTCCCAAAAACATTTACATATTTGACACTCAGCTAATTGACGTCACTGCGTCGTGCACGGCCTGGACTGGCTGCCACCGCGGACATTACATTACAGACGGGACAAATTGAGAACAAAGAATACTTCAAACAAATACTAACTTAAAGAGTTCGGCATACGTATGCGTTTTGATTGTTTCAAGAAAAGACAAGTTTTTATCGATTTAAATAGCGAGTCACTGGTGCTTACTTTTTCTTTTTTCGTCCTCACTCATTTGCTTACATTGTTCAGTTGTATTTGAGTAGATCCCTTTTTTTTTACGCGAGAAAATGCTTTATGCACACCCCCTGCCTGGAGACGGCAGGAGGTAGTGTGGGACTCCCAAAACAGTAAACTGCAATCCGATCCTAGGGCTACCCACTAAAACCTCGCGGCGGCCTTCCTCCGGCGTTGGGGTGGTCTCAAGTAGCTTTTCGTTTGCTGAGAGAGGTATTAACCCCCATCCCACTCCCGACCCAGCTCTCTTTCTCACGTTAAAAACCGGCAACCCACCTGTGACACTATCTGTGTCACTGAAGTATGCTCGGGCGGCGCTTGTTACTGACCATCAAGTGACCCTCTTGCTCGTTTGCCTGCTATCCTTTAAAACAAAATCAAAACAGGTATCATCTCATAGTTCATTCATCTGTCCATTACTGCGTGAGTTCATGAGTCAAATCAAATTGCACAACATGTGCACTCTCAGTCACTTTTAACATAATCAAAAACACCATCTCGTTAAAATAATCATTTCTACTCTTACCTACAAACTAAGTCACTAATTATCGACAATGATTGAATAATATGCATTTTGAAGTGAAATGAATTACTGAGGCTTGAGAGTACATCTGGATCTTTGAAGCATGCGTTTATTTGCAGTCCAAGAAATGGAATCGTAAGTTAGACATATTGAACATCGCGATATCGTAATCTTCGTGGATTCAGAAAATTTTAAATTCACGAGGGAATCAAAGTTTTATTCTCACCTGAATTTACAAACTATCTATTCAACAAAAATTCTTCCTTAGTTTTTAAAAGCTAAGTGCAAAAGTACGACATGATGCCTGTCTAGTTACACATGGTTTAAACAAACTTATGTGGTCACATGTTCCGCGCAAATTGCTTTGACTAACCAAAACAAAAAAATAAACATGACCACAACTTCACACCGGGCCTCTTGTGGAATAAGCAGAGATAACGTCCCCTATCTAATACATATTAGGTAATATTGATGATATAGGATTTATTTGCATGGACCGGTTTGGGGCGAACTTCTTCGTTCGGCGTCAGTGGGTATGAATTCATTTCGCTTAATTTGACTAAGGTCTTTAAATATTCCGTTCTTGTCTGATCGTGAACTAATACAGAGAGGCCTCGTAGTGGAGACATTACAATATTAGTTCGTACTGTTTCTGATTTTTTTTTTCCAATTAATATAATCTGCTTGTATACGACTTTAGCGAACGGTCAAGACATTGTGATTATATTTAAGTTTTTTTTTTACGGGATAGGAGGGCAAACGAGCAGGCGTGTCACCTGATGGTAAGCAACTAACGCCGCCCATGGACACCAGCAGCACATGTAGTGTTACTGTTACGTTGCCGACCTTTAAGGGAAGGGGATAGGAAAGGATGGGGGAGGCCCACCCCTCCGGGTATTGTCTTTGGTGGAGTATCAACGATGAGCATGTCCCTAATAATTGTTGAAAATATTTATAACATAACATCACGCCTTTGTTACCCGAAGATGTAGGTAGCGGCTGTTAAGCCTCGTCTCGCCGTTATGTTTACATCCGAAATGGAATAGGTGGCGAACCTATTGCCATAACACAAGCACAAGGTTTTCAGTCACCAATATTTATCACACTTAACTTCCGAAAACAATTACGAGAAGTCATTAGTGTGAGCCAGTGTCAGGATTCGAACCCGGACCTCTGGATCAGAAACCGTGTGCTCGACTACTGGACCATCGAGACTTATATGTATGTAAAGTATAAGGTTAAGTAATAAATATCAATGACTGATAACAATTTTTCCTGGTACATGTTAATATGTACAACCACCAGGAGTGAATTGAAAAGAGAAGAAAAAATGCTTAAAGTACTAGTGTGTACCAGGTAAAAGATAAAATACTCCTAATGAAATAAAATTGGCTGTTAAAAAAACCATACAAAAATAATAAAAAAGTGTAAATACATTAATTCTTATTATCTTTAAAAAAAAAAACATATACACTTCTGTTACATGAATGAAATATAAATAGCGCAATAAATTCCGTGCTAATGTTCTGCATAACGCCATGAATCAAATTGAAAAACAAGAAATGCTAATACAATATGACGTCACAATACATTATAACGAATGTTAGGGAAATACGCTGCATTCACTTACCACACGAGTCAGTGTAATGACAGGGATTTATAGTTTCAAAATATATATGTCGGTACCAGTATCTTGTAGTCGGTACTATTTAAACTGATACGATAAATCTAAATGTGGAAGGAAATAAGAGAAGATTAAGACTTATGTTATAGTTATGACATTCTACTTCCCAAACAATTTGACTGAAATCTCAACACACTTTTGTGTATAATTCAGCAGCTAAACAACCTTTTTCAAAGTCGATAAGGTTTGATAACGGCCATATTCAGCCTACGTGTTGTATTTTGTGTAAAAAGAAAATAGTTCCCGAAATCATAAATATCAACGAGCCACGTTGCAACCCTCCAATATGTTCGCTTGCACACGTCCTCTGCCACATGATGATACACGCCTTTGCATGTTCACAGAATGTTCTTGCACTATTGAAAACGGGATTACAGTTACCGCGATAAAGGGGTGGGTTGGATTAAAAATGACGCGCACTTATTAGTGAAAGAGAGAACAGGTTTTCACAAACCCTAAGTAGTACATCATAGTTCATTTAATGACTTTCAAGTGAACTTAACGTGGTGTCATGAATTAACAGCAGTATAAACAGACATTTTAGTGATTCTGTGCACGTCCGAGAGGGAGTCTTTAATAACTCAGATACGTAACTCAATTTGAAAGGATCACAACAAGCGGTTCTGTTACAGTTTACATTATATAACCCAGGGTAGATGCCTTTAAAAAATAATAAAAAGTGAAAATAATAGTAGGATGAAACCCATTAGAAAAGGAGGGAAATATTTTAAAAATAAAATGAAAAATAATTTACGAGTGATCTGGGATCGGGAAGGGGTGGGGGTGAGTTGAGTGAGGGCTTGAAAGCGGTTTTTCTCGATTTCCGGCAAAACTAAAAGTCCTATGGAAAAAAGTCAAATGGCAAAGTTGTAGGTAATAAAAAGATCTAAAACTTTTGCGTTTACACTTTTTTCACATATCCTGAAAATTTATGTGAAAAAAAAAACAAGTTTATGGTTTTTTATTTTTATCTTTTTCTAGCAAATATATTTTTTAACGTGTTATTCACCTTGGAACAGTGCCATATGGCTTTGTAAAAATTAGATCGGCCAGTGAGAAAGCAAAACCCGACAGCCGGGCCTTGATTCAGAGCCAACAACGTTACCTACGTTTTGTGACAGCTATAGAGATTGGCTGCAGTTTGCAGCAGTTGCAGCATCTACAAATAGTTTCTTATTTAAATAACAATCATGGAACTTTCTTTGGAAGCATTTTTAGATGAAGTCCGGTGCATAGCTAGGAAATAATAAATACATAAACATTAGTTTTGACTGCCAGCCAGTTATGAGTTATCATTAAAATATTTCTTCACGATATCAGTCTCAGGGCTGGTCCATTCTGATTGTTGAGAAATATTGTAAACAATTCAAGTATTTCTGTCAGACAGCTCCCGAGGGCCATTTGCTGCCAAACTTAACTGTGCGACATAATTTTTATTAATAATATTTAGGGGACTATTCTAATTTATTTCTTAGCTACTGAAACGATTGTAGGGATTAAACATCCCTCAGGTGAGTTCAAAGTGACTTCTGAGAATTGGCTGCCTGCACAAACTACGGGTAGGTATGGAATGTTGGCCCTATTAAACATAGGTATGGTTTGTAGACTAATAATTTGTTCAGACAGATCAAGTTGACGTTGACTTGATCTCGAGATGCACGACTCTCACACTAACACAACATATATTACTTACACACAACCAATATTGTAAAGAAGGTTTGTCTTTATGTAATTTTGTCCACAATTACTTTTGTAGGTGTCCACACTTTACAATCGTCTTCATAACCGACAAATTGAACGAAACAAACATTTTGCAATACCAGTTATGCTCAAACATTTTATATAAAAAATAAAGAATTTAACCGTAACCTCCTCATATTTGAAGTCGATTTGAAAGGATTGCACGTGGTACGTGGTAATATTTTTTATTCTCTGTAATTGGCTTTTGTAAAACTTTATTGTGACCTTTTTGTGTAGCACCTGCTTACTATAAACATAACAATCTTTACGTAAAAAAAGGTTAAAAGTTAAGCAAACATTATCATCACGTCACAAGGGATTTTAAAATAGATGACAAACGTTACTGTTTATTGATAGTAAACATAATAACTCGAGTAAAAAGAACATAAATATTTTTTAAGGTAAGGTGCGAAGCGACCGTTCTGGTGACGAAGCAACAGCCGACAAACAGTGGGATTTTAGTAATTGGGTCTCGTTCTTAAATTTCCCGGACTTCACTGCTTCTGATTCAAAACTTCGTCCAATCCAACGACTCTTGGATTTGTTTCGGAAGTTATTTGGTATAACATAACATAACTTCTCATCGTTTGTTACCCGAAGGTGTATGCAGCGGCTGTTAAGCCTCGACTCGCCGTTATGTTTATGTCCCAAATGGAATAGGTGGCGAACCTATTGCCATACCGGGCACAAAGTTTCCAGTCATCGATATTTATCACACTTAACTTTCGAAAAGTCATGGGTGTGAGCCAGTGTCAGGATTCGAACCTGGACCTCTGGATCAGAATCCGTGTGCTCGTACTGCTGGACCACCGTGACTACTGGTTATTTATCAATGATCGACATCATTTTTCACGATGTATGTCAATAGGTACCGCAACCTATACCATTTAGGACGTAACGATTCGGCAAATTGAAACTTAACAAGTGCTGCTCACATCTCTTGCCGCTTGGTTCGCACCGACTCGCACTTGGTTAGTTCCTTGAAAGTTTGTTCACTAAAGAACATTGATATTTGTGCGGCTTCAAAATGTTTCTCTCGATATTGTAACAATATATGTTTACAGGCGAAATAAGATTATATCACGCATGTATTTCTTATTGTAATGTATGAAAATATATTATTATAGGGTAAATTTGTATCTATTTCTTTGTATGATCTTATTCCGAAGACTCAATTCCCAGTCGCAATATGCCAGTGGAACTGTTTACCGAGTCTTATTTCTAATCTATCTGGATCTAGACTACTTCACTTATACCGACATTTCCGATCCTATACAGCCTCCATGTTGTCAGGTAGACGATGATGCTAGTTGTTTCAACCAATTTTATAACCTTATAGATAGAGAAACATCTATATTCTGCTTTAAAAGTGTAAAACTCGACCAAGTTCTGCTCGCTATTTTTTAATTTTTCCGAATCCAAAGTGAAAAAAACGAATAGGTGGAACTGGTGCTACCTATATCTTCAGATATAAAAAGGCGTGAAGTTAGAAAATAATTGTTAATTTGATATTAAAATCTCTGCAGATCGGTTTCATTCGTTCGTCCCGACAACAACATTTTAGCGTATTCGTTATATTATATCTAAAATCAGGACCGACTTCATCCATTACGTAGGAAGTTCATTGAATGAAAAAAATATTTTTTTTTATGGAACAAGAGGGCAAACGAGCTGGCGTGTCACCTGATGGTAAGCAACCTTTCAAAGAATAATCGATGTAACTTTTTGGAACTTTCCTTTTGCGTTGATTAAAAGCTATTGTAATTTTGCGGTTCGATGCATGCACGCCGGAGATCTCGACTCCTGAATCAAATGAAGCATTAACAACTAGCACATTGATCTTACACGTAGCCCACATCTGGTTTCCGGTTAATTAAAAATGTTACCTAAAACTTACTTGGTTGTATTGTGGTTTGCGGTGCCCTGTAGCCTGAAAAGTTTGATAGATATTAGCTATAGAAGTGTGGTTCCTCTGATCGTGTGAGTGACATTGGCTGAATGTACATCCCCTGCCATCGAACGAAGCCACAGATAGGTATAAAGATTTATAACATAAGGTCTCTATTTATTTGAAGTTAAAATTTAGTTCAATCAATTCTTAATTAATTTAGAAATATTTCAATTTTCATTAACTATATTTTGGATTAAATTAATTTTCTCTTCCCGATTGTTCAATTATTTGGCGGTTTTGAAAGGAGCTTACTGTCTTAAGTCTTCATTTAATAAACTAACACAAGGTAGTCATATTGTGTTACAAGTGAAACAACGAAAGAGATTGCGGGGGAAGGAAGAAGCCATGATAATAATTGCTATCAATCTGATATAAATATTGTTATATATTATGTCACCGCTATTACCGCTTTACAGTGGTAGAGCCTAGCAGTTCGCTGCATGAATGGGCTTGCTCGACCGATGAAATACCACGACAAAAGTGCTAGAAGGGCCATAATGTATCATGAACGTAATTATGGGACGTAATATTATGATATTTACAAATGTCACTTATTTTTGGAGTCGGTGCAAGCCCAGGTAACGTGCTCTATTGTGTTGCACCGACTTCAATAATGAGTGGCAATAGTAAATATTATAACAGTTAAAGATTACTTTATAAAAGTATTACGTTTTCTATATTAGGCATACAAATTAGTAAGTTTCGTTATTTATCCCTTTTTAGTTATGAAGGTACTGTTTTCATTTACTTAAAGATTTTGAGGGTTACGTTTCTAGAAGTCGGTTTAACTTATTTTTAAAAACTAATTTTAATTATACCTCCCATAATGACGACCTCGATATTAATCTGTAACAAAGTCAAAGTCAAAGACAAAATAAGTTTTATTTTTATAGGTCTTTCAAAGACACTTAAAAATAGTCAATAAGTACAATTTAACTTTATTATTTTAAATTAACTACTTAACACGAGCGCTTGAGGAAAGTGCGTCCGTGGAACAAGAAAACACGGACGCAATCGCCACGAGCGGCGCGATTCCGAGTGTAGGGGCTATCATGAGAAGAATCGGGCAAGAAACTCATGTGCCAAATACTCTTTTTAAACTATTAAACATAAATAACAATAATATTAATATCGCAGACAAAGCAGTAGACTCGTGCATAAAAGGTGTAGCAGCCAGAATACTCGACCATCACAGCAAAATAAACAGCAACGTCCTAAAAAGAAAAACTATGCAAATATATTAGTCGAGCGCAACTGACGCGACATCTTTTATTTAGAGTGGTAACGTTGTGCAATAAATAAAACTTAAATGTACATATATTATAAACAATATCAAGGCAAATTTTAAATTAGAAAGTGTATATACATAACTATCAGAAATTATTACGGAACGCCTCCACTCCAGAACATGTTAACAAATTTCAACACGCAAACTACAGAATCCGCGTTGAGCAAACAACTTGACGGTCCCATGATGACTTGTCCGTCATGAAGTCATTGATGGTGTAATAAGCACCAGCAACGAGACGATCCTTCACCGCCCGACTAAACCGATCGAATGACAGAGCCAGGATATGCGCAGGGACTCTATTATAAAATTGTACACCCATTCCCAGAAAAGACTTATGTACTTTGTGGAGGCGATGACACGGCAACACAAGTTTATGCTAACCTCTGGTATTAAAATTATGAACATCACTATTTTTAGTATATTTATTCAAGTTTTTCCTAACAAACATTATATTGGCATATATAAATTGAGAAACTACTGTTAGTATGCCAATTTCCTTAACGGAAAGTTAATTATTATTAGATTCAATATGGCCGCCAGAATTGCGTGTCATGAACTCAGGTAACTGAACGACTCACAAAAGAATGAAATCATTCACTTTTTTTTTATTTACCCTTTTCTTACATAGGTACTCGTCATAATAATATAAACGGAAGCTGTGCAACTTCTCTCAGTTTTCAAGGCGTCTAATATTATTAAATAGGAGCTCAAAGTCTTTGAAAGGTTTTCATAAAAAATAACCTTCTACAACTTCAGAGTCTATTGATCAATCAAACAATTACTATTTTACTATAAATAAAAGAGTTGCGGAAAGGGTTGTCAAATGATCCACTATATTATACTGTATTATACTGTACACTATATTATCTGTTAAAGAGATATTTTTGGAATGAATGTAATAATGAAAACTTTATTCACACACAGAAACACAATACTGCCTAAAGCCTGGTCAGGAAGTTTCATCTTGAGCGAGATAAAACACGCTTCATCGTACGCACTAAATCTATACAAATTATAAATTAGAGACGTAACGGATAGTAGTTTGGCTGGATACTGGATATTCGGCCAAGCATGTGGCCGAATAGCCGGATATTCGGCCGCCGGATATTCGGCGGAACTTAGCCGTTTGGTGCATTGCACACTGCGTAGGCAGCGCGCGAATGATCGGGTGGACTGGGTTAGATTTAGGTCTTTTCGTGAAGAAAGAAACGCGATACCCTGTAAGCTGGATTTTTATCTCAAGTCAGTACGAATTGATCGCAATCGTGACCTATTCTTGGTGGGCAGCTAATGGCAAACAGCACCAAAATTTAACAAAGTTTGCCAAGATCAATTTTTCAGCACCTTGCAGCAGTGTGTACACCGAAAGACTTTTTACTGAAGCTGGCCTTAATAATAAAGATAAGTGAAATCGCTTGCTACCTTTCAATGCAGAAAAATTAATATTTATTCTTGGATGCGCTTTTAGCAGAGATGGAAGGTACACCGCGGATGTAGAAAGACGAGTGGCGATAGGAAATAGCGTAAACGGAGTGTTGGGCAGATTCCTGGGCGCAAAAAATATTAGCAAAAAGGCCCAGTTAGCAATCCACAATGCAGTCCTGATCCCAACACTAACTTATGGAAGCGAGAGCTGGGTATGGCAGAGTGTGCATGAAAGTAGAATAAACGCGGTAGAAATGAGGGCTCTACGCAAAATCTGCGGAGTGACTCTCGCTGACCGCGTAGAAAACAAGGTTGTAAGGAAGGAAGTTGGTTTGAAAGAGAGTGTCGGTGTAAAAGTAAGAAAGGGCATGCTCCGATGGTTCGGACATGTAGAAAGAATGGTTGACGCAAGACTGACTAAGCAGATATACAATGCAAAAGCGGACGGATGTAGGAGTCGAGGACGGCCAAGACACACATTCCAAGACCAAATAGAACGTGTTCTGGAGGAAGGTGATGTTAAGAGCCTCAAAAACCGACGCGCGTGCATGAAAAGAGTTATGAAAGTCAACGAAGCGAGTGAGGTGTGTAAGAATCGTGCCCTATGGCGCTCTGTTCTCTCTGCCTACCCCGCAAGGGATTTGGCGTGAAGTTATGTATGTATGTATGTATTCACCATAATTTGCCCTTAGTGCAGTATGAGTACTAATTAATTGATTTTCTTTCTATTACATTCATTTGCTATTGTGTGATTAAAAATTCAAAGTAATTATGTTTCTTAAGTGATACTAAAGCTAACTAAATAAAGCAAATAATTACTTAAAAATATTCTTTTTATCCAATTTTTTTTTATTCGGCGAGATACCTATCCGGCCAAATAGTAATTATCCGGTATTCGGCCGGATAGTAAAAAGGCCGCCGGTTAGGCCGGATACCGGATAATTACCGGATATCCGTTACATCTCTATTATAAATACTTTGAAATTAATTTTATGTTTGATTAAGCGCGGCATAGAAGCGACTGACAGGCGACTGGTTAATTAACAAAATATGTAAAAAAGGTTATGTCCGCCATGATAAAAATAAAACTCCAAATGAACAATTGGACACTTTTTCAATCTCACCCCTTGATCAGTAAATGATTTTTTCAACTCAATAAAGCGGAAAATGAAAACCGAAAATGACCTTCCATGTTAATGGGAATTCATTGGATAGAGATACATATTCACATTGATCTGTAGAGATTTTGGGTACTCTCAATGGGATCACTCCTATACGGTGCAAGAAGATGAAATGAGCTGACAAAAACAATATGCATGCATGAAAAGTCAAAGCGCTTTGTTTTTGTTGCCTATCTTGTAAAGGCGTGAAGGAGAAGTATCCTGGAATCCTACTCTTGCGGGTGTCCAAAATTTGTGGTTACATACCACAAATTTTGTATATGCAAACTGTGTATTTACTTGTTATTGCAACTTACTAATATTCAAGTTCTAATTAATATAGACAGAGAAACGTAATATATTGCCTATACGGCACGATCTTATTACTACTAGATATTTATCACTACTAGACTCCTAACTACTACTACACCTGTGTTACATTTGTCTTCTGACTTTGTGCTTGAGGTGCTAAATTACTGGGCTATCGAAATTTATGGTACGAAACATGTTCCGTACCTATTACGTCGAATACCTTAACCACCTTTTGAGAAGTCCACAAAAAGAGATAGGGTGGCAGTTCTCTAGAGTGAAACACACGCCAATTTCAATGTTCAGTCACTTTCCTCAAGCGCCCGTGTTTAAGAATTTTAATTGTTTTTGTACATTGTCTATTTTTAAGTGTCTGTAAAGACCTACGAAAATATAACCACTTTGACTTTGACTTAAAGTAAATGATTTAGTATATTATTTTATTATAATGTCCCATCAGAAAATAATTCTCAGATTTAGTCGCACAATGTAGGGTGTGGCAGCTAATAAATTCAAGGGCACGTCTGAATCTCCATAATCCCGCGTGAACTTTTACTTTACCGTGATATGTTGGCCGCTGTCCACCACGGTCTTGTGGTTTTACTACAACGCTTAAATTATTGTTCTTATATTCTGAAAACCCATTTAATTCTGATGATCTCTAGAACCATATCTACACCACGCTAATTTCTAAGAGGGAATCATTCCGCCGACTTGAGAAGCCCCTGGTGACCTGGCATAAAGCGATCACCGAACTTGTTTGCCAGAATTTAGCTATTTCAAATCATTAATATCTTTTGTTACTCATATTCAGAGATTTCAAGTTGTAAATCCAAGCTTCAATCAGTTTTGACCTCACTAACGCTATGCCTTTGTGTATTGAGGACGCGAAAAGTTTTTGGCAAATTCACACAAACATGAAATAGTACTGAAATTGAAATTCACGAATCCTGTAGGACTTATAAACCCTCGACACTTATGGGCCATTAACAATTACGCTATAAAAAATAGAAATTTAAAATATTTCTACCATTTACGAGTCATAATGGCGGTATTATTTATAAGTTACATATTTTACGAGCCTCATAATTTCCCTTTTTATCACGTAAAGTTGTTCGAGAGGGTACTTAGTAATTACAGCGTGAAATGGTCATTTATGAAATAAAAATGTTTAGTAATTCGATTGAGTTTTCTTGATAGCACAGCTACTTACTACTATGGATGCCATATTTAATTTGTTGGAACTTTCATGAATTACTCGGCGGGTATCGTCATATATACTTCTTTCAGTTTGATAGCAGACATTTATTTTTGAGTCTTTCGACACCAAAATATTAGGTGTGATCATATTGAAAAGCGAAAATTATTCGCATGAAATTGAAGCGTGACAGAGAACACGTCAGACGACGCTAATGTATTGTTTGCTCACACTAAAAGCATCACAATGCTTTCATCACTCGACTATACATATGTACATATAATACGTTGTAGTTGTAGCTAAATATACTATAGATATATACACGTAATAGCTGGACAGACCCTCGGCTATTAACGCGAAGGTCACATCCGAGAGGAACTCACTCACTCAGCCGTTGACAGCTGCAAACAAGAACAAAGATTTTTTGGTAAGAAATTTTATTTTTAAAGCGGCTTGCGAATAGTGCGATTTTGTTGAAATCCTGACGTAATGAAATGTCCTATGTGTGCGTGTGCATCTATAGTCTAAAAACTATGTTCCAAAAATAAACAGCAAGTATTACATTAGGTATAAATTTATAACATAACATAACTTCACGCCTTTTGTTACCCGAAGGTGAAGGCAGTGGCTGTTAAGCCTCGTCTCGCCGTTATGTTTACGTCCGAAATGGAATATGTGGCGAACCTTTTGCCATACCGGGCACAAAGTTTTCAGTCATCTATATTTATCACACTTAACTTCCGAAAACAATTTCAAAAAGTCATTGGTGTGAGCCGGTATCAGGATTCGAACCCGGACTTCTGGATCAGAAGCCGTGTGCTCGACCACTTGGCCGCCGAGACTGTTATAATATAAGCATTAATATTTCAATAAATAATAGTGTTGGTTAATTATAGAGTTAGTACGATCTGTGGTTTGTGATATCGACCTCCACGTCATTAGATATCGGAACGTCAAATTATTACAATCATTGAACGCTTTTATTTATCTTGCACTGTATTTAAGTATGTATGTAAGTATGTATGTTCGGTGGAATCTTGCAACTCAATTCTGAAGTAGATATCTTCAACCGATTGAGCTGAAATTTTGTATACACGTTTACTTTGGATGACAATGCATGATACAAGCTCTCCATTGAACGCACTGTTGAACTGTCCTGTGTTGAGCTTGAGCAATTTATTGTGCTTTGTGTTTATAGGCCGCCACTGGGTGATTTTAATATATTCGAATCCACTATAGATGATGTTATGCAAAAACTTATTGTAGGTGGTAGGAATGTAATTGTATGTGGTGATTTTAATGTTAATCTGTTAAAAGATTCAACTAACAATAGTAGGCTTGTTAGTTTATTTACCTCATTTGGACTACATCATCTGTTCTTAGAACCCACAAGAATTACATCTCACTCTGCTACCTGCTTAGACAATATTTTTTGTAATTGTAATTTTGTGCAAAAAGAAATATTAAGTCACTTGCCATCGGACCATTGTGGTCAAAAGGCAGTTTTTGTGATGAATATGCCTAAATTAGTTAGTAAATTTACTTGTAGACCCATAACCCAGAAAGGCATCAAACATTTTCAAAACGCTATCGCGGCTAGGGTTGCTTCGCCGGACATGTCGAGTGATCCAGATGAACTGTACAACTCACTTTTAAAAACCATAGACTCGGAACATAAATCTATTTTTAAAACCAAAACTATTAGTAAAAATGTCAATTTCTCATTTTGCGATTGGGCCACCAAGGGCATTTACAAAAGTAGAACTAAGTTGTATGTTTTATATAGTATAAAGAAGTGGAATTTTGATTCTGTTTTTATTATATGTTAGAAATTACTCTAAAATATTTAAAAAAGTATGTTTATCTGCCAAATCAATATATATAAGTAAGCGGATACAAGAATCACAGAACAAGATTAAAGTTACTTGGAATATTATCAACAATGAGACTGGTCGTACAAGGGACCGTGATGATAATATTAAACTTATAATTAATAATAAAATTATCCAAGATAAATATGCTGTTGTCGAAACATTTAATGACTTTTTTGCCAAAATTCCCATTACTACTACTAATACATTAAATTCGTGTCCCGTCAAAGCTGTAACTCTGCTTAAGGAAAGTGTGGCCGAGTGCAATGTTTCTTTTAAATTTGAACATGTCGACGCTTACGATATTATAAAAGTGTTTAAACAATTAAATTCCAAAAAAACTGCTGATTTACGGGGCATTTCCGTGAAATTAATAGATTCTATTATTGTCCTCATAGCTCCAAACCTAGCTGTGCTTTTCAGTAAATGTGTAGATGCAGGTGTGTTTCCTAATTTAATGAAACACAGCAAATTGATACCTTTGTTTAAAAGTGGTAGTAGGAACGATCCAGCTAACTTTCGTCCTATTTCTATTTTACCTGCACTCAGAAAAATTTTTGAAAAAATTATCTCTCAACAAATACTAAGCCATTTTAATTTGAATAATCTTTTTCACAAAGAGCAATACGGTTTTACAAAAGGTCGCTCTACAACCGATGCTGGGGCTGCTCTTATCAAACATATTTTCGATGCTTGGGAGAACTCGCAGGACGTAATTGGCGTATTCTGTGACCTCTCTAAAGCTTTTGACTGCGTGGATCACCACACTCTTTTACGTAAGCTCAGTCACTATGGTATTAAGAATACTGCACTTAGGCTGGTTGCATCATACTTAAATAACAGGTTACAGTTTGTTGATGTAAACGGAGTGAGATCATCTGGATCATCTGTGTCTATGGGCGTTCCCCAGGGTTCCCTGCTTTCGGTCGGTTGCTGTTTATTATACATATCAATGATTTGCCTTTTTGCGTTCAGAAATTTTGTAACATTGTACTATTTGCTGATGACACTTCACTCCTCTTCAAGGTAGACCGTAAAAAAAGCATTTTTGATGATGTGAATAGCTCCCTTACACATGCCCATGAATGGTTTACGGCTAATAATTTAGTTCTAAATTCCAATAAAACTAAAATAATAGGGTTTACTATGCCTAATGTCAATGGTCCGGCTATAAATATATCTCTGAATAACACAATTTTAGACCCCGTGAAGTCAACTTTATTCTTAGGTATTACTCTAGATAATACGCTCCAGTGGGGTCCTCAAGTAAAATCTTTAGCGGGAAAACTCAGCTCTGCTGCCTACGCGGTTCGAAAAGTTCGACAGCTTTCCGATGTTGCAACCGCCAGATTAGTCTACTTCAGTTATTTTCATAGCGTTATGTCTTATGGTATTTTGCTATGGGGTAGAGCAGCTGAGATTCAGTCGATTTTTGTTATTCAGAAACGAGCTATTCGGCTATATAATTTTAATACCAGAGGCAAGCATAAGCTTGTGTTGCCGTGTCATCGCCTGCAAAAAGTACATAAGTCTTTTCTGGGAATGGGTGTACAATTTTATAATAGAGTCCCTGCGCATATCCTGGCTCTGTCATTCGATCGGTTTAGTCGGGCGGTGAAGGATCGTCTCGTTGCTGGTGCTTATTACACCATCAATGACTTCATGACGGACAAGTCATCATGGGACCGTCAAATTGCTTGCTCAACGCGGATTCTGTAGTTTGCGTGTTGAAATTTGTTAACATGTTCTGGAGTGGAGGCGTTCCGTAATAATTTCTGATAGTTATGTTTATACACTTTCTAATTTAAAATTTGCCTTGATATTGTTTATAATATATGTACATATAAGTTTTATTTATTGCACAACGCTACCACTCTAAATAAAAGATGTCGCGTCAGTTGCGCTCGACTAATATATTTGCATAGTTTTTCTTTTTAGGACGTTGATATTAATTTGCTGTGATGGTCGAGTATTCTGGCTGCTACACCTTTTATGCACGAGTCTACTGCTTTGTTTTCAGTAGCGATATTAATATTATTGTTATTTATGTTTAATAGTTTGAAAAAAGTATTTGGCACATGAGTTTCTTGCCCGATTCTTCTCATGATACACTCGGAATCGGGCCGCTCGTGGCGATTGCGTCCGTGTTTTCTTGTTCCACGGACGCACTTTCCTCAAGCGCTCGTGTTAATAAAGTTAAATTGTACTTGTTGATTATTTTTAAGTGTCTGTGAAGACCTATGAAAATAAAACTTATTTTGACTTTGACTTTACGATGTGTGACATTATTCTATATCCAATATGGCGGACCACCCAAGATGGAGGAATAGATATTTTTTTAATGCATTTTTGCAATATGGGTATCAAATGAAAGGACTTATTGAGTGTAACTCAAAAAATAATATGACGTCATTCTAAATCCAATATGGTGGTATATCCAAGATGGAGGAAAACATAGTTTAAGCTTCTGTACAATATGGATATCAAATGAAAGGGCTTATTGAGAGTAACTGAAAAAATAATGTGACGTCATTCTAAATCCAATATGGCGGATCATCCAAGATAGAGGAAGTTTTTTTTTAATGCATTTCTACAATATGGGTATCAAATGAAAGGGCTTGTTAATAGTAACTCGAAAAAAAAATATGACGTCCTTCCAAATCCAATATGGCGGGAAAAATATATGCGTTTCTACAATATGGGTATCAAATGAAAGGGCTTGTTAATAGTAACTCAAAAAATAATATGACGTCATTATAAATCCAATATGGTGGAATATCCAAGATGGAGGAAAACATATTTTAAGCTTCTGTACAATATGGTTATCAAATGAAAGGGCTCATTGAGAGTAACTGAAAAAATAATGTGACGTCATTCTAAATCCAATATAACGGATCATCCAAGATAGAGGAACAGTTTTTTTTAATGCATTTCTACAATATGGGTATCAAATGAAAGGGCTTGTTGAGAATAACTCGAAAAATAATGTGACGTCATTCTAAATACAATACGGTGAACCATCCAAGATGACAGCATACATATTTTTGATGCATTTCTATAATATGGCTAAAATAAAAATAAGAAAATAATATTTCCTTGAAAATTTCAAGTATCAACTTAGAGCCTCAGTATGTACAATTTATATAAGAGACAATATCATTAAGAGACAATATTGCTTAAATAGGAGTAAAAAACAAATGACTTGATTGCTAAAATACTTTTCCTTCTGTTTAAGTACAGCATATCTTCCTGGGACCCTAATAATACGTTTAAAAGCGATGCGGTATGAGGTATTTTACGAGTCACTGTGCTGAAAAATGAGTTAGCCTTCGGCGTCGTATAAGTGGGACGAATCCCTTCTCCAGAACAAAGAAAAAGGAAGAAGGAATTCGATTACAAATATTTAATCATATTTATGTACATATAGGTATGAAAAAAAAAACTAAATTTCAAATACAGTTAAATTAAACATAGACCATATCGTTTTTGTTCTGGTGAAAATCTATACCAAAAAATGCCATTTGCTTATTTTGAACAAGGAATCCTTGTAGTTTACCTCAGACTTAATATTAAATCCGTCAGCGAAATTGGGGATTTGGGAAAAAATAACCAAACTTTTGTGCAGTTTCAACAAGTCATTTGATTTCTGTTTGGAATTAAGAAAAAGCTTGCCCAAATTGTTTCATTAAAACCATTGCGTACTGCGACTATTTTTAAACCGAAACAGAGAAAATTCAGCAAACAATTATCGCATAGGTTTTCACATGAAGAGTGATAAATGAACCAAAATAAACTCGTTGAATTAAAACCACAAATGAACATTTAAATTAACAAGTAATGAATATGCAAAACAAGGCCTCGTGCCTCGCTCTGTTATTTGTTCAATTAGGCCGATACTGATCCCAAAATCTACATAAAATTCTTCTTCTACATATCTATAAATAAAATCAGTGTTTTTTTTTATGCTATGCATGCAGCTATGTCACTTGGTCGTTTCGAATTACCTTTTATTTATTTAAAAAAAAAACAACTTACAAATAGAAAGATTTAATTTCTAGAAATTGTGATTGTGACTTCTGTGGCTGTAATAAAGACGCCTCATAGTAGATTTTCCCAAATATCTTAAATGCCAATGAGCCACATTATTAGACGAGAAGATTAAACATTTATTTATTTTCTGTCTGTAACTATGCTGACAAGTTCACTAAGAAATTTTATGTAAATTAAATATTACCGACAGTGAAATAAAATCAAAATATTTCTTTTATAATTCTAATTTATTTTTATTATTACCAAGAACTTTCTCGTTTCAAATGATTCCCGAATTTCGCTAAAAAATTTTACATCCTAACAGAATATCTGAATGAGCCTTCTATTTTTTGCATCATTTTCATTTTGCTTTCCTTTTCGTGGTATTCTAGATACATTTTAAAGTGATTAAATTGTCTACCATAATATCTGGCAATATTTGATTGAGGTATTGAATATTTCTTTTTATTAAGTCTATGGCAAGTCTTCAAGTTATTGTTCAAATTAAATTGAATATTGTTTTAATCCAATCTCTTCCAAGCCCCAACTCGCTACACAATATCTGTTAGGTAGATAGTTCGCCGAGTGAGGCGCCTAAGTAAACCTCCTTAGAGCCGATCTAATAATGAGACGCCGGTGTTATGCAGACTAATTAAAAGTTAGTGTATACCGCTAATGAATTAATAAAATTGCACAACTCGCATTTAAATAATTCAAAAATTCATAATAATAAGCGGTAAGAAGTAACAACATACTGTCAGAATCGATTTTTGAGGCTCCTAACATCACCTTCCTCCTACATCCATCTGCTTTTGCATTGTATATCTGCTTAATCAATCTTGCATCATCCATCCTTTCTACATGTCCGAACCATCGGAGCATGCCCTTTCTTACTTTTACACCGACACTCTCTTTCAATCCGACTTCCTTCCTTATAACCTTGTTTTCTACGCGGTCAGCGAAGGTCACTCTGCGGATTTTGCGCAATGCCCTCATTTCGACCGCGTTTATCATACTTTCATGCACGCTCTGCCATACCCATCTCTCGCTTCCATAAGATAGCGTTGGGATCAGTATTGCATTGTGAATTGCTCGTTTGGCTTTTCTGCTAATATCTTGTGCGCCCAAGAATCTGCCCAACGCCCCATTTACTTTATTTCCTAACGCTACTCTTCTTTCTACATCAGCGGTGTACCTTCCATCCCTGCTAAAAGCGCATCCAAGATATGCAATTTCATTCACCTGTTCCAGCACTACAAACATCGTCAACCATTATCCTTGCATCCGTTCTGGATTCCTCCCTTTCAAACACCATAACTTTCGTTTTCATCACATCCCATTCTAATTATTTTGAATGATTCTTGTGTATTATGTTCGTTTCACTGCAATTTATCAAGTTCAGAGTAATGTAACACTTGAATAATTTCAAAATATGGCCGTTTAGATTCCAATGATATTTTTGGAGATTTCGCACTGTTTAAACACTTTTAAGGTTTAACACTTACGGTAAAACAACTGATTGTCCATTTGATTTTGTATCTTTTTCAATGATTTTTTACCACTTTATTAATATTTACCCACTAAAAGTAATTACTTTTCAATTAAAACACAGTAGCCGAAGTTAACGGTGACACAACAGCGCCCTCTCTCCTGGTGACACACACATCTATATTTGTATAGATATGTGTGTTTATTGCAAATGGCTTTGGCTTTGGCTTTGGCCAATTCTCAATAGCAAGAGAGAATATTGTATCAATTGCCTCCATTGACATTCTGCAAAGTGGTAACTCAAGCCGGTCACAAAGCGATACTTCAGTCCACTTCGCCGAGATTCAAATTGAATAATTCCACCTCTATTTGCAACCCGGCACCTCTTGTGGGTTAATTTATTCAAACAGATGAGGCCATTAACGCTTCGAGTGGTCATTTGTGATCGCTTGCTAATCCATCAATGTACTCCATCATCACATGGATTTGGACAAAATGGACAGGAAGCTGTACAGGTTACGATAGGTTGCTATTGCTACGGGAACTAGTTGTTTCCCGAAACTATAGATTGCCATCACGACAGATTTGGGTGATCAAAAACCATGTAGAGCACAGTTAAACATAGATAAATAAATAAATTTCACCATATAGCATATTAAGCACATAGTCTACATACTTAGGTAATATTTAATAAAAGAATTTTAATAATAGTAACACATACAATGAAGTATTATTATATTAATCTGGAAAAGTAATGTCTGTACAAAACCGCGCTCGTTTCATTTCTGTTCAGCAAAAAGGGGGTTAATAGGTTCCTTGGGGAGTGAGAATTGCAAATACTCCATAGTTGATCCTTTGTCTCAACTTGTCATCACGGCGCTATTGTAAGTCGGTACTGTGACACCGCTCTTACCAGTGTGACTCGAACTCACTTCACGACGAATTTAAAATAAATCATTTTTAAAAATAACCTTAGTACGGTAGAGTATAGTGACGTTAATGTCGGCTGAATAAATAAGAGTTTTCCGCAGAAACGTGTACCAGAAATTGAGCAAGGTCTTCTCAAACAGAATACACGCGGTTGACCACTAATGAGACTTACTTTATTACCTAAAATAATTTCGGAGTAATATTGTAGAGCAAGTTTCAAAGAGAATTTCAACACTGATTCAAAACTTTGAATTGCAACATTTCCATTAAGTGGTTCTCAATTGCAGTAACTACCAAATACAAACAGCAAAAAGAACCAATACTTCGGGAGCACCAGCGGGGCTTACATTTTTAGTCTGAATATTGAATATGCAATATTTGAACTATATTGATACTCACCGAGTGTGCCTGGCGACTGATAACATTTGGCCAGCAATAAAAATGAACACAACATATTTTGTCGACTAGCTAACCTGAGAGTTCGTATTGATTACCTAAATACATACATAACTTTACTAGTCTAGCTGAGTCCTGTTATGTGTTCTCATTTCCTCTCATGAGTACTGGCACATAGATTTTGTCTATTGTGTTTATCTTTTATGAGTAATTATTATAATCTGTCATTTCTTAATATTCTATTGTAAAATATATGTAAAATTCTTTTAGTTGATTAAAGCCATATTATTCTCGTGGTTTATCATTTAAATGCATCAAGTCCCTTTCAGAGTAGGAAAGATAAATAGAGCGATTTCTTACTCTTGTTATACACGCTCGTCGGTATTTAATGCTACTGACATCACCTTCTTCCTGGGCTCGTTCAATTTGATTATGGTATCGTGGCCGTCCTCGACTCCAACCGTTGATCATCCTTCCACTTTTTCATTGTATACCTCTTAGTCAATCTTGCATAATCCATTCTTTTTAAATATCTGAAACTCGGAGCATTCCCGTCTTTACTGTTACACCGACACTATTTCCTTCTTTCTTTCCTTCCTAACAACCTTGCTATCGTGTTGTTCACAATGAAATGAAATTAAATGAGAAACATTTATTTGACAGACACTACACAACACAAATTCAAGAATGAAAGAAACAGAACATCACTTATTACCAACACTTATAAATTAAAAGTAAAATAAAATAAAACATACATATATCCAAGGCAAGTGTGAAGAAGATAGCTTATGTGATAATGTAGTGTCAGCCAGACTAATTATAAGATAATCGATTTTATAGTAGAAGAACATACAGCACAATACATATATAACGTATAACATATATATAAAAATATCAACCACATACACAATACAAAAATAGTACTTTTGTTCAGGGGGAACTGGCATTACACTTGCAACTTGGCTTAGTTCACACCTACCTAGGGCTATGAAATAATAACAAAAATGAAGAAAAGTTGGTAATAGGTCCAGGTCAAAATTTAATAACCTAATAAAATGCACAAACAGACATAAATCTAAAGATTGCATATAAAAAAAGAAAACAGCACAACCTTGATAATTACTAATAATGACAACAACATAACAAAAACAAAACTGGTTCAAAATGTAAGCAATGCATGGTATATAGCAACTCATTATAAATTGAGACCATAGACAAAGCATTTTATAGGCTTCAAAGGGCACATAAAATATAATTAAATATAAACAAATTCAAGCAGAAGCAATTCCAAAAATTCTGTCCAAGTCCTTTTGAAATCTAATTCTGGCATAAGAGCTACCATGTTCCTTGCGGACGAAAATGCGTCCATCTTTGGACCAACAGTACTTCCAGTTACGAATTCGACACTCCTCTCGAGCTCTTGCAAACAGCTGGCCATTCTTTCTGGTGAGCCAACTTATCCTAGGAGTTTTTGAATCCCCTGGACATGACTTCGTTTAAATGGCTAAACCCATCACACAAACAAGGTTAAAACTAACCTAACCTAACCACTTATTTCACTTTCTTTGTTTCACTCACCTCATCGTCACATATCCAAACATAAATGCGCGAGTAAATTACTACACTTATTACTTAAACCGAAAACGAATTATTATCACAAACATAAGATAACAGTAAATCAAACTAAAATTTTGCAATACCGAATTAGTTAGAACTGGGAAGCAATTTATAAAATCACTCAAATTCAAATAATATCAAAATTAATCCAAAAAGGGCATGGACCTTCAGTCTATGAAGAAAGCATAGAGGGCAGGAGACAGGTTTAGCCGGTAAGAGTCCGGCACTATCCAAACTACCTCATACGTGACGTAGTTTGGGTGTCCATGAGGATTCCGACTCCTGACTAAAAAAAAAAAACCTAAAACCTAACCTAACCTAACCTAAACCTAATCTAAAGAACTAACTCACCCTAGTAAGCAACAACAAATAACGTGCACGTGCTTTTAAAACAATAACACCGAGCCAACTAAGCCGAGCCACTTATTACATTTATCACCACTAGGGTTAAACTATTAATAATAACCAACAAATGTGATTAATTTATCACTTTAACCTCGACTTTCGGTAATTATTAATAATAATAGATAATTATTAATAATCTTCAATTATTCACTCTTACCGTGACATATATATAAAACACTGTAATGTCTGGACAAATATTAATGCGGCCACTATATTATGTGACCCTTAACATATTATTATCTTCACCATTAGACTCACCCACAGACTTCAACTGAGAGTAACTCACTTATAGGGACACTACCGTTGTGGACGATTGATAACGAGAATTAATAGTGTTATTTGACATATACTTTTATTAATAACAAATGTAAATTGATCGGTTGTATGTACGGAATGTTATGCGAGTGGTAGTAACAGCTAGTTGTTGCTGACATTGTAGTTTCAGTTTTGGGTGTTTGTAATATGTAACCTCAAAAATTACAGGACCGATTAACATTAAAGTTACTACATAGATAGAAAACCTTCTGCATAGGTTTAATGACATAGCTCCCTTACTTGGTAATGGGTATCCCTGAAATCTTTGCTTATTATTGAAGGAGACAAGGAAGTTAAGAATAATGTATAAAGTTGGTAAAAATATAATAATAAGAAAAAAGTTACTGATTTCGTGTAAATCCAAAGCCGAGGAGTAAAGAAGTGAAATTGTCAAACAAATAGTATACGATCCTAATTCTATAAAACTCTTTGAACGTCGAGGGTCGGGATCCAGACTAATTTAATAATTAGAGAATTTAGAATTGTTTTTCCTTAGAAGAATGTATAAATAGTATAATATAAAAGTATTTTAAGTGTATTGTATATAAGGTATAGGTTTTAGGTTACATTTCATTGTACTGTGTCATCTGTGGAGAAGAAACTGTCAGCTGAAACACAGCCACGGCTAGCTCAGCTGACAGGGAATCTACCACTCTGTGTCTATTTTATTTTATAATCAAATAAATATTTTTCATTTTCATTTTCATTTTTCATAAAAAAAGGTTCTATGATGGCGCTTCATTACCTGACACCACACCACGCGATGGGTCTCATTCAACACTTCATTTTTTTCTTGAATATAAATCTACCAGCAGTAATAAAAGTAAATCTACGTTAACTTCATCAATATACACGTGTAGAGATTTAGTAAAGATATCAACATCAACGTATAGTGGCTTATGGGGTTCGGTACTGAAGGCCCACGCTCTTCCTCCTCGTCACCCTATCCATTTGCCTGCGATCCATCTTAAAGCTCCGCTTGCTCAATTACTCGCTTGCTCATTCCTATGTAGTCAAAGACAAGTGTTACAGCTCTATTTTTATTTCGAGAAACACAGTTCACTAAATAACGTAAAATTTAAATATTGCTTCCGGAAAATTACAAAGCGAACTGCTTTGATTCTAAAATGATTCCGTCATTATGAAGTGACCTGAAGTTATTTTCTGTATGTTATTTGCGAGCTGATCACTAGCGACACTGATTACCAGTTAGTATGTGTCTACCTACGGATAGAAAATTACAGACAATGACGCTTGGATGTAGTATAATTTAATGGCGGTTTGAAAACTTAAAGTTCGACCAATAAATAGAAGCAACTGTAACGACATGCTTATAATAAACTGTATAATAGATATTATCCAGTTTATTATTTTATTAATATAAACGGCCGCGGCAAAGTCATGAGATCAAAATTGCTTTTTTGCTATTTTTTTAATATAGCTTTTGTTAATTTATATTTTTTATAAAAAAAAAATATAACCATAAGTGACTAGTGATGCCTGACAAAAGTGAAAAGTCAAACAAATCTAAGTTGAAGTATACCGCACAGTAAACACTGAGTATGAGTGAAGTGGGCTTCTAGGCTGGACCTGTGGGTTAGGGTACGATAGGAGGAACTTGCCTATGGCTGCTATGTGGGCTTTCACTCCAAAAAACCTCCACTCTTCATTATTGATAAAAGTATTCGTAGCTTGGCCATAACGCAGCTCTAACACGTAATATAAACCAAATGGTATTGCGGTAATACCTTTATGGCACCAATAAAAGTCCCAA
Source organism: Euproctis similis (assembly GCA_905147225.2). Classification (NCBI taxonomy): domain Eukaryota; kingdom Metazoa; phylum Arthropoda; class Insecta; order Lepidoptera; family Erebidae; genus Euproctis; species Euproctis similis. The sequence goes on along the minus strand of LR990124.1, from coordinate 16,288,386 downwards.
AAACATTTACATATTTGACACTTAGCTAATTGACGTCACTGCGTCTTGCACAGCCTGGACTGGCTGCCACCGCGGACATTACATTACAGACGGGACAAATTGAGAACAAAGAATACTTCAAACAAATACTAACATTAAGAGTACGGCATACGTATGCGTTTTGATTGTTTCAAAAAAGGACATAAGTTTTTTTCGATTCAAATGGCGAGTCAATGGTGTTTATTTTTTCTTTTTTCGCCCCAACTCATTTGCATATATTTTTCAGTTTCTTTTTGAGCAGATCCTATAAAATGAATGGATGTATTGATTTGTAATCACCTCATCATCAGCCTAATGCAGTCCACTGCTGGATTCACTCTGATCACCTGCGTATCTGAAATTCTATTGCTCTTTTATCGTAAAAAAAACGAGTTTTAGCGTGAAATTATGGTTGAAAGTCCCAGGTTCGAATTAGGAAGTTTTCTCAAGCAGCTTTTCGTTGATTGAGAGAGGTTATCACCCCATTTCACTCCCGACCCAAAACCCAAAACCGGCAACGCACTTGTGACACTATCTGTGTTGCCGAAGTATGCTCGACTGGTTACTGACCATCATCAACTAAAACAAAATTGATAGGAACTATCTCACAGTACATCTGTCTATTACGGTGTAAGTTCAAATTAAATTGCACGACAAGTGCACTTCCCTGCTTCAGCTTTATCATTATCAAAAACAGCATCTCATTAAAATACTCGTCATAAATCTCTATCTTTATCTACAAACTAAGTCACTTATTATCGACAATGATTGAATAATATGCATTCTGAAGTGAAATTTTGCAAATTTATTTATATTTTAAGCCTCTGTTCCTTTGAACCTAAAATATTATACTGAGGCTTGAAAATACATCTCGATCTTTGAAGCACACGTTTATTTGCATTCCAAGAAGTTGAATCGTAAGTCAGACATATTGAACATCGCGATATCTTATTGTATACGTGGATTCAGAAAATTTTAAATTCACGAGGGAATCAAAGTTCTATTCTCACCTGAATTTACGAACTATCTATTCAGCAAAAAATCTTCCTTAGTTTTTAAAAGCTAAGTGCAAAAGTACGACATGATGTCTGTCTAGTTAGATATGGTTTAAATACACTTATGTCTTCACATGTTCCGCGCACATTGCTTTGACTAACCAAAAAAAACATCACCGCAACTTCACACCGGGCCTCTTGTACAGGTAATTATTACTGATAAAAGAAATCATTTTCTAAAGGTAATCGTAATAGGTTTTCGGGGATAATATAGTTAGACTAATGACGGTTTAATTCTGTACAGAACCCGAACATAGATGATATCAGAAGCAGCGCAAATGAATCATTCATTCAAAATGCGTTTCAAACCAGAATGAATACAATTGTGGAAAAATTAAATTATAATTTCATGAGAACGATATTTCTTTTAATGTGAGCGGTTCGAGGGGAACTTCTTTGTTTGGCGTCAGTGGGTATGAATTTATTTCGCTTAATTTGAATAAGGTCTTTAAATATTCTGTTCTTGTCTGATCGTGAGCTAATACAGAGAGGACTCGTAGTGGAGACATTACAATATAAGTTCGTATTGTTTCAGGGTTTCCTTGTATACGACTTTAGCGAACGGCCAAGACATTATGATTATATTTAAGTTGTAGTTATAATTATAAAAACTATGTTCACTCAGCATAAATGTCGTAGAGCTTTAACGATAAAAACATAGCCTATGTCACTTTCTTACTTGACACAAATCTAATGGCATCTCTCAAAATATATCCTTATTACCTTTCACGCTATATACAGAGTGTTCGTAATGTAAAAATACATAGGTACACGCATTTTAGTCTTACATAATAGTCATTGTGAAGTTATTGTTATACTTGAACTCGACACCTCTAAATTAGAAGTGGAATTATGAACTACTGGATTCCGTCAATGTTAGCAATTTTTTTATTATTCTTGGCAGCCTGAATGCTCAGCGATCCCCGTATCAACTTATTATATCTCCACGGAATCTTGAAATAAAGCTCTACGGGAATATCAAAACGCAGTTCAGGAATTTTGGGAAATCTCTCAATGTAGGTACGTGTACCTACATGGATTGATCAATAACTGAAGTAATGTTCTAATTCTTTCACTTGAAGTATAAACCTGCCCACACCTACCAGGCGTAAAGTATCCTCACTTTATCAAAATATTAATAAACAATATATTTGCCGAATGTTAAGAGGTATATTAATTACCAGCAAGAGATACGCCCGCTGCTGTGTACCGTTCAATATGTGTGAACAATATTTGAAACTTATGACACAAGAAAGCTTTTATCTCAGTTCTCCAGTATTGGAAGTTTAATAAGACCGTGAAATCTCAACCAATCCGCTCTCAGAGATTGTCGACTGAAGTTCTCTCAGCGCACTATAGTATCGGAACATGTCACTGATACAGATTTGTATCTGAATAATGTTTTGTTTGATGATAATCGCTTGGCAAATAATTTGCTTCGGTGGAGTCAACGATGAGCACGACCATAGCAGTTATTGATAATATGGATATACATACATACATACATAACTTCACGCCAAATCCCTTGCGGGGTAGGCAGAGAGAACAGAGCGCCATAGGGCACGATTCTTACACACCTCACTCGCTTCGTTGACTTTCATAACTCTTTTCATGCACGCGCGTCGGTTTTTGAGGCTCTTAACATCACCTTCCTCCAGAACACGTTCTATTTGGTCTTGGAATGTGTGTCTTGGCCGTCCTCGACTCCTACATCCGTCCGCTTTTGCATTGTATATCTGCTTAGTCAGTCTTGCGTCAACCATTCTTTCTACATGTCCGAACCATCGGAGCATGCCCTTTCTTACTTTTACACCGACACTCTCTTTCAAACCAACTTCCTTCCTTACAACCTTGTTTTCTACGCGGTCAGCGAGAGTCACTCCGCAGATTTTGCGTAGAGCCCTCATTTCTACCGCGTTTATTCTACTTTCATGCACACTCTGCCATACCCAGCTCTCGCTTCCATAAGTTAGTGTTGGGATCAGGACTGCATTGTGGATTGCTAACTGGGCCTTTCTGCTAATATTTTTTGCGCCCAGGAATCTGCCCAACACTCCGTTTACGCTATTTCCTATCGCCACTCGTCTTTCTACATCCGCGGTGTACCTTCCATCTCTGCTAAAAGCGCATCCAAGATATACAATTTCATTCACCTGTTCCAGCACTACATCATCAACCATTATCCTTGCATCTGTTCTGGATTCCTCCCTTTCAAACACCATTACTTTCGTTTTCGTCGCATTCAACTGCAAGCCTTTAATCATGCAATCATCTTTCATAGTAGTGACTAGTGTTTGCAGGTCCGACGGCGATTCGGCTAGAAGCACGGCGTCATCTGCGTAAAGCAGGCAGCTCACAACTAGGTCACCCATTCGCATCCCTACATCCATCGATCTCATTCTCTGGAGACAACTGTCCAGGTACAGGATGAACAGTCGAGCGGACAGCACGCAACCCTGTCTGACGCCGATATTGACGTCAAACCAGGGGGACAAGCCGCCGTCAACACGCACACATGCTGTGCAGCCCTCATAAGTGGACTGCACAGCGCGCAGCAGTGCTCCGCTCACCCCGCAGCCTGGGAGTATATCCCACAGATCCTTTCGTAATATGGATATGTATGTAAAGTTTAAGGTTAAGTGATACATATCGACGACTGACAACAATGTTTCCCGATACATGTTAATAGGGTACCACCACCAGGAGGGAACTAAACAATTTGCTTGGAAAAGTACTAGTACTTAGTAGTAGTACTAGGTACAAGCCAGTCCTAATACTCCTAATGAACTTCTTTGTATTCCTTAAGGTAAAATTTTGCTTTAGTGTATTTCAAATTTGTCTGGTAATAACCCAAACGAAAATACTGCCCTCTAAATATTGAAATACATTCATTCTCATTATCTCTTTCAACATAATCTGTTACATGAATGAAATAGAAATAGCGCAATAAATTCCCTGCTAACGTCATGCATAACGTCATGAATCAAATTGAAAAACAAGAAATGCTAATACAATATGACGTCATAATACACTATAACGAATGTTAGGGAAATAGGCTGCATTCACTTACCACACGAGTCGGTAAAATAACAGGGATTTATAGTATCATAATATACAGGTAGGAACCGGTACTTAGGTACCGGTATATTGTAGTCAGTACTACTAAAACTAATACTAAATGTGGAAGGAAATAAGAGAAGAGTAACACCTAAGAACATGCAGATAGATTGCATGAAGGAAAATATGTTTAAGAAGGGTATAAGTGTGCGAATGATGGGGAAGTGTGGAAAATAAAAATTTGTTGTGATAGAAAGAAGGAGACTCTTCAAACTAATATCTGATATAAAAATTACTTTTAAATAAAAGTTATACCGACTTCTAGAAACGTAAACCACGTTATATTTATTTATTTTAATTTATTTACACTTTATTGTACATTTACTGCTTAAAACTATGCTTAAATACTATTTATAATAAGTAGGTAAATACTGTACAATAGGCGGCCTTATCACTGACAGCGATTTCTTCCAGGCAACCGTGGGATAGAAATGTTTGAAGAGAGACGTAGCTGTTAGTGCAAACTAAACAAGTTTATATAATAATACAATACATACACATACATACATATTTACAATAATATATACATAAATAAATACATACAACTAAACATGTCCAAATAAAATAAGCACAGTAAATAGGAAATTTCACGTTTATTCTATAGTGTCTAGGTAATAATCTTTTACCAACTTTTTAAAAATAGACAGTGACTTAGCCTTTCGAATAATAACTGGCAAGTCATTCCACAGACATACTGCAGTTACAGTGAAGGACCTGCCATAGAAGCATGTACACATTAGCATACAGCCTCAGATTATGAGATGACCTTAAACCTTGACTATGCGTTTCATGTAAGTACTGAAACCGTACTTTAAGATAGGAAGGAGTCGAAGGGTTAAACAGAATGTTATATAGAATTGAAAGAATATGAGCATTCCGGCGATGTCGTATAGGCAACCACTTGAGTTGTTTTCGAAATTGTGAGACGTGATCATATTTGCGCAAGCTAAATATGAATCGAATACAATAATTTTGGAGACGCTCAAGCTTTTCGAATTGGTTTTCGGCAAGATCAGGATAGCTGGCATCTGCGTAATCAATAATGGGCAGTAGCAGGGAATTAGCGAGCGCGATTTTGATGACAGTCGGAAGAAAATTACGTAGCCTTTTAAGAGAACCACCAGAATAAAATATTTTCCGGCTCCCCTCTTGTAATTGCGGACCCCATGTTAAATTTGAGTCTATCACTATGCCTAGATTTTTAACATTATCACATAATGGTATGACAGTCCCATCGAAAATTATCGGCGGCAATCGTGGTTTGTCAACCCTGGAAGTGAGACGGCTGCTACCTATTAAGGCCACCTGGGTTTTCGACGGATTCACTGTCAATCCATGAGCTTTGCTCCATGCACTTATTCTAGCTAAATCTGTGTTGAGGGTATTGACGGTGTCAGTAAGCTGGGCCAATGAACCCTGTAAATAAATTTGGAGATCATCTGCATAAAGGTGGTAAGAGGAAACGATGTTATTTGGAATGGAATTAATATCTAGAATTAATATCATCTTTCAGCATAATTGTGCTTCTTCTTCTTAGCCATTCTCAACCAATATGGTGTAGGCCTCCTTCAGATTGCGCCATCTGTCACGGTCTTGCGCCACTTCCATCCAGTTTTTCCCCGCTATCCTCTGAATGTCGTCCTTCCATCGCATTTGTGGTCTGCCTCTAGGACGTTTTGCCTCCCAGGGTCTCCATTCCAGGACCGCCTTGCTCCAGGAGCCATGTTTACGGGCTATGTGTCCTGCCCACTGCCACTTCAAACTTGCGACACGTTTTACAGCATCCGCGACTTTGCTCTGCTCTCTAAGCCAGGTGTTTGTCTTGTGATCTCTCAATGTAACCCCCACTAGCTTCCTTTCTAGTTTTCTGTGGGCAACCTGTATCTTACTGATATTTTCTCGTATCAGGTTTCTGCTCCGTAGGTAAGCACCGTCAAAATACATTGATCGAACAACCAGGCTTTCTGTTCAGGTGAGATATTCATCTTGAAAGCAAAGTCTAGTTTTGAGAAGGCAGCCCACATGAGACGAATGCGTCTATCTATATCGTTCACCTGATTATCCTTTCCCATCCTTATTTCCTGACCCAAATATATGTATTTCTCCATCTTTTCTATGGCAGTTTGGTTTATTCTGATAATGGCTGGTGTAGAATTGTTAGTCATGACCTCAGTTTTATTAAGATTCATTTCCAAACCGACATTTAAGGAGGCGTCATTTAGTTCATGGATCATAGTTTGAAGATCATCAGGATTATCACTCAGAAGAACGATATCATCTGCGAACCGTAAATTGCTCAGTCTTACTCCTGGTAACTCAAGACCACGTTTCTCCCATAAAAGTCGTTTGAATACGTCCTCCAGCACTAGGGTAAATAATTTAGGTGAAAGAGGGTCTCCTTGTCTCACGCCTCTTTTTATTTCGATGTTTTGAGTTTGATCTACTAATATGACTTTCATGGTAGCGTTATTGTAAATTTTCTCAATGAGTTTTGTGTATCTGTGGTCTATGCGAGCATTCTGTAGACCCTGAACAACTGCCCAGGATTCTACACTATCAAACGCTTTTTTGTAGTCTATAAAAGCTATCCAATGAGGTGTTTAGATGAATAAAGCTCCTTATAGTATTGTTCCACTACACGTAAAACTAGTTTTCTGTCTGTCACCAAATTTCCGTCCACATCCATTAGTTTAGTGATCTGTTGTCTGCCTTGAGATATTGCCTTCCTAAACACTTTAGGGCCCTTGTGTTTCTCTATAAAGGCCTGTACAGTTAGTTCTCTGTATTCATCTATATCCTGTCCAACTTTCTTCTTATTTCATTGCAAAGGTTTTTGAATATATCTGATGCTCTACATCCTTGATTAATTAAGAGTCTTCTTTTTTCCAAGAGGTCTTGTGTTTCCTTTTTCAGTCTGTGGCGAGTTTTAATTTTTGAGACTATTTTCTTTGCCTCATTACACAGAGCACTTTGTAGATGTTTAGCGTGTTCGTCAATACAGTGAGGTGGAGTAAATATAAGAGCCTTGCTGACTCCTTGCTTGTATATCTCTCGATTTGTTATAAGGCTCATAGGGTCTATCTTCACTTTCCTAGATTTTATGAAAGTATATCGTGACATTTTGGCGTTTATAATGTTTTTTGCTCTTATAAGCCGATGATCGCTACCAGTGTTGAATGAATTAAGAACTTCTATGTGAGTCAGTACAAAAGCATAACCAAAAGCATTATCAAAAACGCGTAATCTATTTCGTTTCTGTGTTTTCCACTTGGAGATACCCATGTCCATTTATTTTCCATCCGCTTTTGGAAAAACGATCGCATATGGTATAGGTTGTATTGTTCTAAGAAGTGGATCAATCTGACGCCTGAAGGATTTCTTTGACCGTAACCAAAATCGCCCATGAAGTTCTCTGAGTCTTTCATTTTATGCCCTATTTTGGCATTGAAATTGCCAGTAAGAATCGAGTAGGTAGACTTGTTCTCAGTAAAACATTTGTCCAAATCTTCATAGAACAAGTCCTTGAAGTCGTCTGATGCATCAGCAGTCGGAGCGTAAGCCTGGATGATCTTAATTGTAATTCTTACAGTGGTAGAGCCAAGCAGTTCGCTGCTTGAATGGGCCGGCTCGACCGGTGAAATACCACGACCTCTCAGAAGACCGACGTAAAGTGGCTCGTGCCGCGTTTCGTTCGGTGAGAGAGGTACCCGGAGGCCCACCCCCCTTCCCCATCCTTTCCTATTCCCTATCCCTTAAAGGTCGGCAACGCAACAGTAACACTATATGTGTTGCTGGTGTCCATGGGCGGCGTTGGTTGCTTACCATCAGGTGACACGCCTGCTCGTTTGCCCTCCTATCCCATAAAAAAAAATAAAAAAAAAAAATTCTGTGTAATGTTAAGCAATAAACAAATTATCCTATCCGAAACAGACTTAATAGAAATGACATTATCCCATAAGCGCTTGTTAATAATCATTCCCACGCCATGGTTGTGGGCACTACCATCAGATCCTCGGTAATAAGGGTATGTCCATCCTTGAGTTTCAGACATGTTTCTCCTGGTCTTCTAACCTCAGATAAACCAATTACATCCCATGTTATTTTACCAAGCTCATACAGCAGTTTCTCAAGTCGGTCCTCTGTTCTTAAAGTTCTAGCGTTGTATGACGCCACTACAAATTCAGATGTTATTCCTTGTCATTTTCTTTTGACAGCATTTTGACTCCCAGTGATTCTTAGCACCCCTGGTTCTGCTTGTGCCCATGATGTTGTCTGTGCTGGGGATCGCAGACCCACTGGGAACTCGGGGCCTTGGTTTCTTGTGTACTTTCATGTTTCTGAAGGATCATAATTGTGCATGTAATATAAATGATCCTGGCCCTTTACAGCATGCAATTTGAACGAATATTTTCGAAGATATTGCAGTATTAACATAGCGGGACAGCAGTTATTACTTTTGATGCGGAACAAAGTTCGCCGGGTCAGCTAGTACTTTTATAAAGTAATCTTTAACTATTATAATATTTACTATTGTCACTCATTATTGAAGTCAGTGCAACTCAATAGAGTACGTTACCTGGGCTTGCACCGACTCCAAAAATAAGTGACATTTGTAAATATTATAATAGTTAAAGATTACTTTATAAAAGTATTACGTTTTTTATATTGTATTAAGTATACAAATGAGTAAATTTCGTTATTTATCGCTTTTTAGTTATAAAGGTACTGTTTTGGGGAAAGATATTGGGGTTTACGTTTCTAGAAGTCGGCTTAACTTTTTTTTTGAAAGTAATTTTTTTCACGAGTTTTCGTGATATTATTAACAGTGGTAGAGCCAAGCAGTTCGCTGCATGAATGGGCCGGCTCGACCGGTGAAATACCACGACCTCTCAGAAGACCGACGTAAAGTGGCTCATGCCGCGTTTCGTTCGGTGAGAGAGGTACCCGGAGGCCCACCCCCCTTCCCCATCCTTTCCTATCCCCTATCCCTTAAAGTTCGGCAACGCAACAGTAACACTATATGTGTTGCTGGTGTCCATGGGCGGCGTTGGTTGCTTACCATCAGGTGACACGCCTGCTCGTTTGCCCCCCTATCCCATAAAAAAAAAAAAGTTGTGAACTTCAATAGAAGTCACTTCATTTACATGGCTTTCAGTTTATTAAATACTAGCAGACCGCGCGAACTTCGTACCGCCATATTTTATACATTTTCCAGTAAAAAAATTATTGCCGCAATCATATTAATACCCCAAAGCTTTCATCATAAATGGACTATCTAACACTAATATTTATTTCAATTCAAGTTCTTGATACATACATAACTTCAGGCCAGATCCCTTGCGGGGTAGGTAGAGAGAACAAAGGGCCATAAGGCACGATTATTACACACCTCACTTGCTTAGCTGTTGATATTAGCGACTAACAACCAAGATATATTATGGTGATAATATTATCAATTTCAATCAACACTTTAAAAGTAATATTAATAGAATGTCAGGGACTTAGTCCGAAACTTTTTGTCAACTTTTAGTTTTTTTTAATACTACATAAACCTTTTTTTTAGTTGGTCATTGTCTTTCTACAAAAAAAAGACCGGGTCACCACATGTTTTAACCAGTGTTTTTTATAATTTGAATGGTGTCGATTTGGCACCTTGGTATTACTCTTATCAAAATAAATTCACTACATTTTAAAAGAGATCACGATATTAAAAATGTAAATACATGGGCAACTCTATGTGGTATGCTGAAGACCGTAAAGTCTTTATATTTTAGCAAAATACGCCAAGTCGAAGTGCGTGGGTATATCTTGCGCTTCGTCCCTTTATATGAAGTTGCAATATTGTAAAGAATTAAAAAAAAATATTATCATATCTGCTTAGAGAAGTAACTGTGAACTAACTTTGACCCAGGACTTTCGTTACATAGATAAAATATTTTTAAATAATACGTTCGTTTTAGATATTTAGATCACATTAAAGGAATTAGGTACTCTTAAATAGACAGTGGCAGAACCAAGCAGTTCGCTGCATGTATGGGCCGGCTCGACCAGTGAAATACCACGACCTCTCAGAAGATCGACGTAAAGTGGCTCATGCCACGTTTCGTTCGGTGAGAGAGGTACCCGGAGGCCCACCCCCCTTTCCCCATCCTTTCCTTTCCCCTATCCCTTAAAGGTCGGTAACGCAACAGTAACATTATATGTTTTGCTGGTGTCCATGGGCGGCGTTGATATATTATCACTTGTTACACGTCCGTTTGTTAAATCGTTGATATTTTTAGGGAGCTATAATTGTTATTAATAAGTACTTAGCTAAAAGAGTTTTATAATACTTGTTCAGTATTTATATTTTTATTATTATGGAAGTAATAAAAAAGTAGTAAAAGAATAGTAATGGAAGTAGTAAAAGAAGTAATATACCGCTCAGACTCTAGAGAGGTTAAATTTGGTGTTCCACAAGGAAGTATTTTAGGACCTCTATTGTTTAATATATATATTAATGATCTTCCAAAAATTACAAAGCATCCAACAGTATTATTTGCTGATGACACAAGTATAATTTTTTATGGAAATGACATCGCATCTTTAGAATCGGACATGAAAGCAACATTATGTACTGTTATCGAATGGCTTAGGTCTAATAATCTATTAATAAATTTAGACAAAACTAATTTAATGCGATTTAAAAGTAAAACATCTAGGCTCAGTCTAGTTGTGGACTATATGGGTACTAAAGTTAGCGAAGTTGATACTACAAAATTTTTAGGTCTTGATATTGACAGTAACTTGAGCTGGAAAGTGCATACAGAGAAACTGTGTGTAAAGCTCAGTCAACAATCATATGCCATCTATATGCTCACAAAAAGAGCTAGTCAACCTATTGTACTCATGGCCTATCACGGGTATATTGAAACCCTATTAAGGTATGGCATTATTTTTTGGGGTAATAGTGTGGATAGTAATCATGTATTTATAGCTCAAAAAAGGTGCATAAGATCAATCTGTAAGTTACACCAAACAGATAGCTGTAAGCCATTTTTTAAAAGCTTATGTCTTCTTACAATGCCGTGTTTATATATATTTGAAGTGTGTATGTTCATACGTAAAAATTTAAATCTATTTGAAACATACAAAAGTAAACGACACTATTATAAAGTTTGCTGCCCACAACATAAAAGTGCACTTTTTAATAAAATCGTATTTGGTATGGGCCCAAAAATGTATAACAACCTACCGAGAGACATTTTAGAAATTCTTGAAGCAAAACATTTTAAACGCCAGTTGAAAAGACACCTAATTGCTAAGGCTTATTACAGTGTCGAAGAGTATCTGAATGACAAATTATAGGTATTTGTAAATGTTGAACGTATTGTATTGTTGTTTTTCCTGTGTTTTTGACCTAAAATCTCTGACTGTAATTAATTGTTGATATGACATTGATATTGTATTTTAGTATTTTGTTGGACTCTATTTGACATTGTTTTAATTTTTAGATGCCTATATTATCAGTATTATATTGCATGATGTGTTATACTTAATCGATATTGTGCGCCTATTAGGCATGTTACGGTTGTACCTGCTACATTTATAATAAGACCTGATTAACCTGTAACAGACAATGAATAAATGAATATGAATGGCTAGACAATAACACTGCAGCCCGAATGAAGACCAATCGTAGCCTTGAAAGTAATGCAGAAAAAAAATTACAGTATTGTGTCCTAACTTCGAACCGTTTAAGAGTTCCGTAGCTTCATCATCAGCACAGCAGTATCAGATATGGAGCTTATCTCCCAAGCAACACGTTATTCCTATACACCACTAAACAGTTTTCATCGACAAACTGCGGTACTGTCTCCCAACTCCTAACCATTAAGGAGTTCTGTGGCTTCTTCATCAGCACAGCAGCATCAGACGTATATTCAAGTAAACCTCACAAGCAGCACGTTAGCCCTACATACTGCCAAGTAGTTTCTACCGAAAAATTGCAGTGCTGTCTTCAAACTCCTAACCGTTGAGGAGTTTGGTGGCTTCTTCATCAGCACAGCAGCATCAGATGTTGACACCATAAAGAATATTCCTAATACATCACTATTACGTAACAAAAACACCATACTCACATACGAATTTCGGAGGTTGCCTTCGATTTCTCCTGGTTTTCACTATCAGATCCTGACCTGGTGAAAATGGGACCATCTGGAAAGTAAACACTATCGATCAAAAAAAAATTTTCGAAATCTAGCCATAATTGACGAAAATATCGGGGAACAGACATAAAAAAAAAATCTGCCTTCAATATGTTCTCTTGCACGTCCTCTGCCACATGATGATACACGCCTTTTCATGTTTACAGAATGTTCTCGCACTATTGAACACAGGATTCCAGTTACCATTAGAGGTGGTTTGGATTGAAATCAGTTAAGAAAATAGTTGTTCACAAACCGTAAATAAAATAGTATTTCTCATTTCGTTTAATGACTTTTAAGTGAACTTAGCGTGGTGTCATGAATTAACAGCAGTATAGATCGGTTGGTACAGTTTAGTGATTCTGTGCACGTCCGAGAGCTCTTTATTAACTCAGTCGGGTCACTCAATTTAGTTCTGAAGGGATCACAAGATCACAGCATTTCTGTTACACTGTATAGGTACCTACGCGTTATAATTATTGCATACCCACTACAGTGTACGTAGCACTGAATAGTATTGGAGTATCGTTTGCACAATTCGTTACTTTATCATATTCGAGATACTCAATACTGATTTCAATACGATTTTTTATGTCTTTACAACACAAACATAACTTCACGCTTTTTTCTACCCGAAGGTGTAGGCAGCGGCTGTTAAGCCTCGTCTCGCCGTTATGTTTACGTCCCAAATGGAATAGGTGGCGAACCTATTGGCATACCAGGCACAAAGTTGTCAGTCATCGATATTTATTACACGTAACATCCGAAAAAAATCGAAAAGTCATTGGTGTGTGCCAGGATTTGAACCCTTCTTGAATCAGAAGCGGGGTGCTAACCACTGCGCCACCGAGACTGTTTTTACGTCTGTAATATCCAAATGGTGCGAAAATAGTTTAATTTAGCAGATGAGTTTCGTCATCATTTCTTCGCATGATAATTCTTATACTTGAATTGGCCCGATTGTGGCAATTGCGTTCGTTTCTTGTTCCGCGGAGGCACCTGTATTTATTGACTATTTTAAGCATAAATAAAGACCTATGAAAATGAAAGCTATTTTTTTTAAAAGATTCAGTCAAAGTTTCTTCACGACTCTAATGAAATGTTTCGTCCTCGGCAATTTGTTGTTAGTTGTTTACTTATAATTCCTGGACGTTCAATAAGTTGTTGATATCGATATTTTAAACCATTAGGTTATGTAATAATTACTTAACTTTCGTAAAAAAGTAATTAGTTGTACCTACGTCGGAATTCAAATCTGAATTATTTTGATCTGAGGGTAAATCCACTTGACAGTACAATTTTTGTTGCTGAGAATCTAAAATAAATTATGATACCATCTGTTTCTATTGTGAAGAGAAATATTTGGAAATTGTAAACAGCCAACATTACATAACTGTAACAAGAATATTGTTTCGAAGTTAAATGTGATAAATTAACCAAAAACCATTGTCAATGAATGAAAAAAAAACCAGCGTCGAAAATTGAATGAAGCTGATGAATATGCAGAACCGGACATTGTTACCCCAACTGATGGTCTGATTATGCCCATATTGTTTTCAGTCTCCTATTGTTTTCATATCAAATATTGACATAATAATGTATTTTAAAACTATATAGATAAACATACTGTACGAGATATTTCGATAGACATCCACTTATTACATTTGAAGACCATGAAGAAAACATGGAAAACATACACCCTCGGCAGATAAATGCGTGAAATAGTCAAAGATGTCACTAAAATAATGTACTAACAGGATTTCTTTTTTTTATTTTTCTTCATCGGTGTTTTTCAGATACACCTATAAATTATTTTGTCAAGTTTCTAATACAGCCTTATTAAGCTCGAATATACATTAATTTGGCAAAGTGGCAATAAATAAGAACACTTAAGCCTTCTCGATTTTCTCTTGTACTTAAGGCGTCTTGTTAATTCGTTAACAATCTACGACTTGTGATAGCACTTTATAAATGTGAAATGTTCTCAATCTTGGAGTTTTCATTTAATGAATTTACAACATTTTGTTGATCACGAACAAACTGAGATAAATCTTCATAGGAAGCCCATTGCGAGTTAGCTAGAAGGAAAAAGGGTCATTCCCACACAATCTTATTTACTTTCTTATCTTACTTAAAAAAATGTGTTGGTGTGAGTTATGATATTTTATAATACATAATTGATCCTAGGTTGTTTTCCTAATATCCCCAAGGTAATTAAACAATATTAATTTTTCGTTTTAAGGAAAATTGTAAAAAAAACATGATATCTATAAAAAATTAACACAAAACATGAAAATATGTAAAGTAGGTCATATATATATGTATATATATGTGGTATGTGTAGTATATATATATGTGTGTGTATCACATATGTATGGTAGATATATATGTATGTGTATCATAGGTTTTCAATATTATCTCAAAAACATCGTCATTTTCAAAAAAAATTAGCTACATATAGTATAAAATGTAGACGTCTTAAATCGTTGAGAAACTTTTTGCAATTGGTTTAAAGACTTAACTAAGTAATAATTGATGTAAATTGAGACGAGTTTCACCGCCAAGTCTTTCTCCATTTAGTAAAGTTCGAGACAGTGCTGAAGTTAATTATTTATAAACATAATGATTAGTACTTCGCCACAGCTTTGCTCCATTACAGCGACTGTCTGGCTGAAGTCAAAAAGTAGTGAGGGATTGTTGAAAAACCTGACACAAAACACAATTACAAATATGTCTTCAGGGCCCTTACGCCTCACGGCGTAGGCAGTGGCAGTTAATGTCTCGTTTAACGACGACTGACTACTACAATCTGAACATGTGTCAGATATATAAGTATGCAGGGTAATACAAGGCCACACACAACACAGTAAAAGTAATCAAGTTTCAAACAAGTCGCTGCAATTTGTGATGAATGCGATTCATTGCAGTGGATAATGTTCCCCACAATTACTGACACCATTGTTCCGGGAACGTTGCTGTTATCACACAACAAATAAATGACAGTGAAATAAAAAGTTTACAAGCGCAGTGGATTTTAAGGCTCTTGACGATGGGAAACGTTTAATTTACTCATAGACGGTGTGTCATGGACTACCCCTACTCGTATTGGTATCCTTCTACTATTGCACAGTATATAGGCTTAGTCAGGCATACCGAAAGAAAGGGAGATGCATGCATTGAAACTTTGAAACATATCTTTGCATAATCACTGTCTCTCTTTTAGTCCAACTTCTTGCTCTAGAACCTCCATTCGATCAAGTTTAATTTAATTTCATGAGCTTTCTGCCATATCCTACTATTACTTCCATAGGTTAGCATTAGTATCAGTATCGCATTGTGTATAGTGAGCTGGGCTTTCTTGCACAAATTTCTACTGTCCGGTAATATACCTGCTGCTAATGCTCAATTCAGTCTGTTTACTGGCGATCTCTGCTAAATTCACATCCAAATCTCAAGATGTTGATCCAACACTATGTTATCATCATTCCAGATTTTAAAAGAACAAAAACAAATATGTTTTAATATACGTTAATAAAATATGATCACGGAGTTTCGTACAGACTGATATTTCTGCGTATTATTTTGTTTTGTATTATAATATTGAGGTGTAGCACGTTGTAATATACACATGAATACGTCTCTTTCACATTTGTGGCCTCACCGGCACATGAGATGAGCAGATAGTAAACAATTCCAAAACGAAAACGTTCATTGAATAGAAACAGTGAGGGGTTCTGGAATATTATTAATACTTATGCCTTTATATAATAGTACATTTATGTATGAGGCGGATAACAAATAAAATCGCCAATGGGCATGCTATTGCCGCTTTTATCTGTTATTATAAGTTTTGTTTCGTATTCTTTTATTTTTCTTTTAATCCCGTAAGGCTCTTAACGTAAAATTATGCGTCAAATGGTGATCGAACTTCATAATCTACAGTATATATAACAACTTACAACCATTTCATAAAAAATTGTTTAGGGAGTCCCTCCGCGCGAAAAAAGTTAAATTTTGAAATTCTTAAAACACACTTTAACTTAACAATAAAATTTGAAAAAAAAAAACATGCTAATCAACCTAAACAACATTATAAATTAAAATAAATCACCAAGTACGTATTGTTTTATTGAACTACATAACATAACATAATTTCACGCCTTTTTCTACCCGAAGGTGTAGGCAGAGGCTGTTAAGCCTCGTCTCACCGATATGTTTACGTCCCAAATGGAATAGGTGGGCCTTTTGATTACGAAGCGGGATGCTCGACCACTGGACCACCGAGATTGTTTTATTCAACTAAAAGAAATAAAATGAGTAATTAAATAAAATTTAGCATTACGATATTAACTTAAAAACTCTTTATTCATATGAATATTACCACATAATATAATCAAATCAAATATCATTAAATCATAAGGGTTGTCGTTGACATTAATTGCTGAAGAATAGCGTAATTTTTAATGGAAATTGCCAAGTTTATTACGATGGCATGAGCTGTAATGTAATTTTAATTACACATACATACATACATAACTTCACGCCAAATCCCTTGCGGGGTAGGCAGAGAGAACAGAGCGCCATAAGGCACGATCTTACACGCCTCACTCGCTTCGTTGACTTTCATAACTCTTTTCATGCATGCGCGTCGGTTTTTGAGGCTCTTAACATCACCTTCCTCCAGAACACGTTCTATTTGGTCATGGAATGTGTGTCTTGGCCGTCCTCGACTCCTACATCCATCCGCTTTTGCATTGTATATCTGCTTAGTCAGTCTTGCATCAACCATTCTTTCTACATGTCCGAACCATCGGAGCATGCCCTTTCTTACTTTTACACCGACACTCTCTTTCAAACCAACTTCCTTCCCTACAACCTTGTTTTCTACGCGGTCAGCGAGAGTCACTCCGCAGATTTTGCGTAGTGCCCTCATTTCTACCGCGTTTATTCTACTTTCATGCACACTCTGCCATACCCAGCTCTCGCTTCCATAAGTTAGCGTTGGGATCAGGACTGCATTGTGGATTGCTAGCTGGGCTTTTCTGCTAATGTTTTTCGCGCCCAGGAATCTGCCCAACGCTCCATTTACGCTATTTCCTATCGCCACTCGTCTTTCTACATCCGCGGTGTACCTTCCATCTCTGCTAAAAGCGCATCCAAGATATACAATTTCATTCACCTGTTCCAGCACTACGTCATCAACCATTATCCTTGCATCTGTTCTGGATTCCTCCCTTTCAAACACCATTACTTTCGTTTTCGTCGCATTCAACTGCAAGCCTTTAATCATGCAATCATCTTTCATAGTAGTGACTAGTGTTTGCAGGTCCGACGGCGATTCGGCTAGAAGCACGGCGTCATCTGCGTAAAGCAGGCAGCTCACAACTAGGTCACCCATTCGCATCCCTACATCCATCGATCTCACTCAAAGTAAGCAGTAAAGAATATCCTTGTGGAAAAATACTTGCTTTTTCCGAATAAATTCGCTTCGTATTGATGAAGAGATCCCTTTATAATAGAGCTTTTAGAAGAAGGATTTCCGATTCCTATAGCTAAGTATAAGGATCTTTTTTTGGTTAGTTGAACAAAGTTGTAATACATGACACGTACCCAAGTGTAGTAATACGAGTGAAGGCGAAGTGTTGACCTCAATTTTATACAATCAGTAACTCACGCGTACTCGAACCCAAAACTTTCTGATGCATGCCTCGCAAAGTAACACAACTTATATTGCTTCCACACAAGAAATGTTCTATAGAGGGTAATTTTTAGTCATCTCTGATCCTCTTCCACACATTTGGGGTTGGCGCAGCTTGATTTTTGTTACACAGTATTATAACTTACTTTCTTCTCGTATTAAATAAGTTTAAGGCACGTAGTTGTACCTAGCCGAGAAAAACGTTGTGAGCAAAAATCGTCCAGTAGGGTTTTTAATTATAGTTTATGTATGTCGACTGAAATCAAACAAAAAAGCCAATACTAATGTTTTGGCTTTAGTTCCACCAATAAAGATCACTAGTATCACTCTTTTAGTAATATCTCCAGTATATATATATATATACTAGCTGGCCCGGCGAACTTTGTTCCGCATCAAAATCAATCAAATCAAATCAAAATTGCATGCTGTAAAGGGCCAGGATCATCTATATTACATGCACAATCTATTTAAGACACTTAATTGGATGGTAATTAATGCTGTAATGTTTAAAATTGCTTCGTAAATATGCCATTATTTCTAGTAAAAAGTAAAAAAATAAATATGGTCATTGTGGGTTATCCCTAAGAGATAGACATATGCCCTCGTGGACTTTTTTGTAGACCTTTTGAAGGCGTTTAATAATGTAGAAAATTGTTTTGAACTATCAATTAGGGTTCAGTCAGCGTTTGCAATTAAAGTGCTAAATCTCGAAAATTTTACCACCTCGTTGACACCCTTTAACTATTAAAAAAAAACCGCATCAAAATCCGTGGCGTACTTATTAAGATATACGCATATAAGTATTTAAACCAATTTTCAACTTTATTTAAACCAATACGCAACTACCCGCGGCAGGTTAAAAAGTTTCTTAAAGCAAATTATAGTGCAATTAACGAGGAACTAAATAATGTGGACTAGCCCGTACTTCTGGGCACAGGGACTGTAGACGAGGCGGTAGATTTAATGTATAAAAAAATCAACTCACTCATTGATAGATATGTGCCCGCGGTCTATGTTACAAGTCGATATAACTACCTACAATGGTATTCTCTGTTTTTAATAAAAGCAATTAGAGAAAAAGCTAAGTTACATAAACAGTGGAAACAATATAAAAATCCTAACGACTATTCAGCTTTCGCCTTAATACGACACAGGGTCAAATTGTTACAAAAGGAGTGTTATACTAATTATATAGTTAGATGCGAAAATCAAATGAAAAATAACCCCGCGTCTTTCTGGAAATATGTGCGGAACAGACGTAAAGACTCATGTTATCCATGCCGCATGAAATACAAAGATATTGAATATAATAATGGAGCTGATATTTGCAACGCATTTAATAATTTTTTTCTAAGCGTTTTTTCTCCGAGCTCTGGCTCAACCAGTACCACCCATTCAAGGGCGTACAGTGAGTGTCCACTTTCTGACAATGTAAGTTCTTTAAGAATTTCACAAGATACTATTAAAAAATCAATTCAAGGATTAAATGATAAAAAAGGAGCGGGATCCGATGGGATTCCCGCGTCATTTATTAAAAATGCGAAAATAGTCTTACAGTTCCGCATACAATATTGTTCCAAAGATCGCTGGACGAAGGCTCATTTCCTAAATGTTGGAAGGATGCACTCATTATTCCCCTTCATAAAAATGGTCCAAAAAATTAAATTGTGAACTACAGAGGTATATCCATTTTGAACATTTTCGGAAAGATGCTTGAGAAGATTGTTAACAACTACATTTTTGATACATGTAAACAATGTCTGCCTTCATGTCAGCACGGTTTTATGAAATCTCGCTCGGTTGGTACTAACATGCGGAAGTATACACAATAACATGCGGAATAACGCACAAACTGACGTTATTTACACTGATATCGAAAAAGCTTTCGACAGGGTGAATCATAACATCCTTGTCATGAAACCCCAAGCCGTCGGTATTAAAGGTAACCTATTACGATGGATAGAATCGTATATCCGGAATCGTCGTCAGGCAGTCACACTGGGCGGTTATCGCTCCGACTTTGTCAACATAACCTCTGGCGTTCCTCAAGGTTCACACATTTCTCCTTTATTGTTTAACATATTTTTACATGATATTACTAAATGCTTTCAAAATTCTAATTGTCTTTTGTACGCGGATGATACAAAAATATTTCGAGCTATATCAACAGAACTAGACTGTTACGCACTACAATCAGACCTCGATAAACTATATAATTACTACATTGAAAATAATTTAAACGTAAACATTAAAAAGTGTCAAGTTATGACCTTTTCACGTAAAACTAACAAAACTATATACGATTATAAAATCAATAGCGAAAGCATTCCAAGAGGCAACCTAGTCCTTGATCTGGGCGTCATTCTTGATGAGAAATTATCATTCGAGTCTCACGTTGACCACATATTCAGTAAGGCATATAAGTCTTTGGGATTCATCTTACGTACTAGTAAACCGTTCAATAATCTGCACTGTATCAAAGTTTTATACTTTAGCTTTGTAAGGAGTATTTTAGAATTTTCTAGCGTAATTTGGCG
The DNA here is from genome assembly GCA_905147225.2 of Euproctis similis. Taxonomy (NCBI): domain Eukaryota; kingdom Metazoa; phylum Arthropoda; class Insecta; order Lepidoptera; family Erebidae; genus Euproctis; species Euproctis similis. The sequence goes on along the minus strand of LR990124.1, from coordinate 16,267,775 downwards.
ACCGTTTTATGATAAATATATCTACAAATTAGAACGTATCCAACGAACATTCGTAAAGCATCTAAATTATAAAACACATGGATTTAACACGGGGTACGAGGATTCATGTAGATTTTACAGGTTTAACACACTTGACCAAAGACGGCAGTTGATGGACATTATGTTATTATACGACTTATACAACAACAGAATAGAATGCCCATCGCTGTTACACAATATTAAGTTCTGCGTACCAAATAGACGAACAAGAGTCACTCCTCTGTTTGCTGTTCCTTTCTCCTCAACTAATTACATCAGGCACTCGCCATCTTATCGTCTCCCCGCGCTCTTCAATGATAAGTTTGCAGCCTTGGATTTATTCCACGTTTCGCGAAATGCCTTTAAAACAAACTTAATGAAACATTTTCCCACCGACGGTAATGAAGCTGATTAAAACACACACACACACACACACACACGCACGCACGCACGCACGCACGCACGCACGCACGCACGCACGCACGCACGCACGCACGCACGCACGCACGCACGCACGCACGCACGCACACACGCACACACACACGCACACACACACACACACACACACACATACACCCGTCCACCATAACGACAATATAACTTCATCTATTACTGCGCATTCACGACTACGTACAGACACTGTTACAATAATGTTATAAATAATTTTAATGTAAACTTCGTCATTGGCGTGACAATTTATTTTGTATTGAATATAATGTTTGTATAATATTGTAAGCTGTGAAGTTTCAGAATAAATAAATAAATAAATAAGGGGACAGACAGCGGCAAGTGACTTTGTTTTATACTATGTAAGGATAATAATAGCTCTGTTATTGTATTTGAAGTCGGTAAAAAAACAGAAACCAAATAACCAGTACTACGTACTATCAAAATGCTTGAACCGAATTTTTACCTGCGCCGTATTATTATGAAGTTACATATTAATATAAAGCAAGTAGGGCAAATTTTATTTATTCGTTAGCGGGATGCACTGACTTTAACTTAGTTCTACCACGGGGTCTCATTATTAGATCGACTCTGAGGTTGGCGAACTATCTACCTAGCAGATATTGTTTTGCGAGTTGCAGATTAACAAAGATTGGATTAAAAACCATTTCAAATATTTTTATTTGAATAATAACTTGAATATCACCTTATTGGTATCGACATTATAAATAAATCTTTAACATCTGAATTAAATATTGTAAGACTCATTTAAACTATGACATTTGACGTGGAAAATATTATTTTATGATAGTTAGGCAATTTATTAATCGTGCCCTATGGCGCTCTGTTCTCTCTGCCTACCCCGCAAGGGATTTGGTGTGAAGTTATGTATGTATGTAGGCAATTTATTCATTTTAAATGTTATCTCAAAGGAATACTAAAATATTCACATACAAAATTTCACGCCAAATCCCTTGCAGGGTAGGCAGAGAGAACAGAGCGCCATAAGCCACGATTCTTACACGCCTCACTCGCTTCTTTGACTTTCATAACTCAGAAATAATTCTCATGTATTTTAGAAACATATAAAAACATCTCTGCCAGTATCTACTTATAGGAATGCTATAAATCGCTTTCGCCGGTTGCAGTACTCTAAAGTATTTCCGATCAGCCAAAGCCATAGACGGTCGAGATATTATGAGTAAATATTATCTTACTAAGTTTTAGAACAAATATCCTCTTATGGGAGCGGTAAACTGTTTCGTTACGTAACGCGTTACGGCTCACGTCTGTATTGCTTCCCCTTTTTTCACGCATACGACAGTAGGAGGCAAGTTACTCCTCCTCTCTCTAGCCCATAACGCCAACACAATTTTATTCAGACCTTTCCCCTTCTCTTTACCCAGTACCTATTGCGAGACAAGTTAGTTGTAGTAAAATAATTCTTAATTCAACATGTTCAATCCCAGTTAGGACTATACAGCATCTATATACAACCTGTGATATATAAAGGTATAAATATTTTTTTTTTATATGTTAGTCCCATCGTCTTTTACTTAAACCAAGATGAGGAATTGATTACTTGGGTTTCCATTCCTATGAGGTATATTGAGCTTAAAGAGTAGCAAGAAATACGTAAAGTAAAAAAAACATCTGCCCGCCCTCCTTCAGATATTACACTAGGACGTACAATTTATTAATGGTTTTGGAAATTATTTGAAACGAAAAAGTCTTTGGTAATCTTTTCGGTAAGCTGCGGTTAGAATTTTATTGTATTGTAGGTAATATTTAATTGCAACAGAAGTCAAAATCACAATTTAGCGGACTGTTTGTATGTTTGTGTAACTATTTCGTTGTAATTCATATTGTGTATCTTACATTTTAGCTAGATCAACCGTCATTTAAACCAAATTCACAATGTCGTATATTTATAACAGAGGTAAAATATATTTATACTAAAATCTAGATTTGTCTTGTAAGGCAGATTTATCTTGTAGTGTTGTCCATTTTTAAAGCAGTTTTCATAAATCGGATAACACTTTCCCGGTTAATTACTTTTTCTGTAAAATCTAGTAAAAAATTTATGGTCATTCTTAAAGCCAGCGGAACAAAACTGCGGCCAAATATTTTTATTCAATAAGATTAATTTGAAACAACACAATATAAATAAATTTCTAAGAACCCAACCACTGTTCAATGTCTAACAAATTTATCGCAAGAATTTAATACAGAAATGACTTCGAACAAATCAATGGGTTCTTTGTAACTTTAAAAGGCTTAGTGAATGTTTAAGCGAGTTAAAAAATATATCCCGCGTCGGAGCCAGCGCGATACCTTCAAATAAATAACTTGAAAACTTTTTCAATTTCATCTCGGGAACCGTAAGTTTTATTTGTTTCAGTAAATCTGAAAATTTATAATGAATTGAGACTTATTTGAGAGATTAATTAAGTGCGAAAAGAAATATCACATATAGTATATTGGACACAATACACACAGCGCCCTCTGGTTCCAAACCAAGCAACTAAATGCTTGTGGCGTGGATACTAGATAACGATAAAAAAATAAAAAAATTAAAACAACTTTTAGGATTATATCGCGTTTATTTCTTATTTATTACATTTATTTCCCCGACGTTTCGAACTCTTTACAGAGATCATTTTCACGTGAAAATGACGTGAAATTTCACTCTCGTGAAAATGATCTTTGTAAAGAGTTCGAAACGTCGGGGAAATAAATGTAATAAATAAGAAATAAACGCGATATAATCCTAAAAGTTGTTTTAATGAGTGAGATTCGCGAAAGTCTTAGAAATAAATATGTAAAATAAAAAATAAAAGATAACGAATATTAATACATATATACTTTTTTTGTAAATATATTTTTTTTATAATACATAGAAAAACATCCGGACCCCATACAAACATTCATTCTTGTTATAAATATCTGTACTCGGGTGGCAATCGAACCCACCTACCTCAATTCTGCAGTCGGTAGTTTTTATCAATGCACCACGAGGCCCGTGAAATAGAATGATTTCAGCGTATGGCACTATTTATGTTGATATAGATCAGAAAATCTGTCAATCTGTGCTTGCTGATACCCAGTCGTGGTTGGACATGTAGAGCATGAGCTCGACCACTAGCTAGCTCCTTGGTTATTTTTATGGAATACGAACTACTACTGTTGATATTCTGCTTGGCATTTTGCTCGGTTGTTTCACCAAGGCATCACGAGGCCCATCATATAAGTCTGTTTGCGAAAGTGTTCCTGCAACTCCAGCGTGTGTGTTTAGGAGGAAGACCAAAGGGGAGACTACCACCACCCCAACATATTTATATTAACAACTGACTCTTTATTGCAATGAAATATTGTAACTTTGTGATAAAAGCAATCTCGTGTCTCAGTGCGCGACATTTCTGAGATATATCGAGTTACACAAGGGCAGAGTTACTTCTCCTTAATGTGGATTTTTTCTCTGTAAATAATTTATTCTCGTTATAGTCTCGCAGTATATAAATATCACGTGGGCAGAATACATTCCACGAGACACTTTGATGGAGCAGGAAGAGAGGTTCCTAAAATATACAACTCTTTGATATTAAACAGTTGTTTACTCATTAAAACACAAATCTACATTTTTATTCAAGGTATTTGTTAAAGGGTAAATATGCATTTACGCCATTTTTCATACTTAGACACACACGCGAACTAATACAGCTCGGTGATTCAGTAATAAACGGATAGTGGTGCAAGACCGTCGTTTACTTGCTGTGATGATAATTTTGTAGAGTAATATTTGAATTACGATGTATATAATTAGTTTTTTATACCTAGAATGGAACTTGAAATTTATATGTATGTTTGGAATTGAACTCAAAATTTAAGTTGATATCGAATTAATTTATAATATAACAATAAAGGAAATAATGGAGCCCTTATGTCCCTGATTATGTTAGGGGAATTGTTCGCGAGCCGGGCCATACGCGCCTGGACTATTAAAAAATATATTTGTATTTATGTTATTTGTTTTGCGGCGAAGGGGGCCGCCACCCTTCACGTAGCGCCAAACCTGGCGGGACGAGGAGAGGGGAGTGCCGTATAGGCACGTGGAATGTTAGTTGTAGTATGACAAGAAAGATGAATGAGATGATGGATGTAATAAATGAGAGATGCCTGGATGCCTTATGTTTGACGGAAACAAAGCGGAAGGGGAATGAGGCCGAGGACCTCCCAGGTGGCATGGTTGCCCTATGGTCCGGAGTGGACCTGGACGTCCGTGCCGGTGGGAGTGTTGGGGTCGTTCTCTCCTCCCGCTTTGCTTCTGGAGTGAAAAACTATGTGTTAGTAGGCCCAAGACATCTTTGGGTTCGTATAAAACTGGGGATCACTCGGGTCTTCCTGGTAGTAGCTTATGCTCCCGTCAGCTCCGCCGATTCCCATGAACTCGAGGAGTTTTGGGAAACTGTTAGGGATATTCTGGATTTGGTTGAAGGAAATGAAAGGATAATTCTGTGTGGTGATCTTAATGGATGGGTCGGAACCAAGAGAGATGGCCTGGAGGCTGTCCTTGGTCTGAATGGTGACAAGAAAGTGTTTGAAGTGTTTGTTGAAAGTGCTGGTAAGCCGATCTTGGACGTGTGCTTGGAACGGAACCTCCTTGTGTCTAACACATTATTCCGTCATAAAGATATTCACACGTATACGTGGGGACGGAATGAACAAAAGAGTGCGATTGATCTGATTCTGGTAGACAGTCGTCTCCGAAACACTCTACGGGATACAAGAGCCTACAGAGGCCCCACTCTTGATACGGACCACTACCTGGTGGTGAGCCGCTTTGTGGGCCTATTCAAGAAGTGGAGGCACTGCCGAGTGCGTACCCATTTCGGAGAGCTTGAAAGGATAAAGTGTGAGAAATTAGAAGATGAGAGTGTACGGAGTATGTATGTAGACCTAGTCAGCAAAAGACTCAATGACACGAGTCTTTCTAACTTAAGTGTTGAAGAATGCTGGTAAAGAATGAAAGAAAGTATAGTGGATAGTGCAAAAGAAGTAGTGGTTGTGCAAAGAGACGTAAGATTCTGAGAGGTGATGCCTGGTCGGACGCGGATGTAAAATCAAGCGTCGAAAGAAAGAAAAAAGCATGGTTGGATTATGTCTTAAGTTTGAATCAGAATGATAGTATAACAGAGAAACATCCAAAATGGACAAGATTATGTCTAAGGTTGGTGACATTCTTGTAAACTCAAACGATGTATTGGGTCGGTGGAGTGAGTATTTTGGGGAAATGTACGAGTATGTTCCGGATGTGGGCGCCGCGAGTGAGTCTACGACTGACGCCGCCTCGCCAATATCTGACGAGGACATTACTATGGAAGAGATTGAATGGTCAATACGAAGTATGAAAAATGGTAAGGCTACTGGAATTGATATGATGTCTGCTGAAATGATCAAACACGATCACGATCACGATCACGTATGCAGTGCACCAGTTACAGAGCCATCAGTTTGATCAGCTTAGTAGCGAAAGTGTATGGGAATATTATTGAAAGGAGAATGAGGGTGATATCTGACGGAGTCTTGTGGGAGGCTCAGGGTGGTTTCAGAAGCGGAAGAGGGTGCATGGATCAGATTTTTTCTCTCCGCAACATCGTGGAAAAGCAACTGGCGGTTAGCCAGAAGGTTTTCTGCGGTTTTGTGGCATCTGGAAAAAGCATTTGTGTTACGGAAGGATCTGTGGGACATACTCCCGGGCTACGGGGTGAGCGGCGCACTGCTGCGCACTGTGCAGTTCACTTATGAGGGTTGCACAGCGTGTGCGCGTGTTGACGGCGGCTTATCGCCCTGGTTTGACGTCAATATCGGCGTCAGACAGGGTTGCGTGCTGTCCGCTCGGCTGTTTATTCTGTACCTGGACAATTGTCTCCAGAGAGTGTGATCGACGAATGTAGGGATGCGAATGGGTGATCTAGTTGTGAGTTGCCTGCTTTACGCAGATGACGCCGTGCTCTTAGCCGAATCGCCGTCTGATCTGCAAACACTAGTCACTATTACGAAAGATGATTGTTTGATGAAAGGCTTACAATTTATTGTGATGAAAACGAAAGTTATGGTGTTTGAAAGGGAGGAATCCAGAACGGATGCAAGGATAATGGTTGACGATGTAGTGCTGGAACAGGTGAATGCAATTGTATACGCTTTTAGCAGGGATGGAAGGTACACCGCTGATGTAGAAAGAAAAGTGGCGTTAGGAAATAAAGTAAATGGAGCGTTGGGCAGATTCCTGGGCGCAAAAAATATTAGCAGAAAATCCCAGCTAGCAATCCACAATGCAGTCCTGATCCCAACGCTAACTTATGAAAGCGAGAGCTGAGTATGGCAGAGCGAGCATGAAAGTAGGATAAACGCGGTCGAAATGAGGGCATTGCGGAGTGACCCTTGCTGACCGTGTGGTAAACAAGGTTATAAGGAATTAAGTCGGATTGAAAGAGAGGGTCGGTGTAAAAGTAACAAAGGGCATGCTCCGATGGTTCGGACATGTAGAAAGGATGGATGATGCAAGATTGACTAAGCAGATATACAATGCAAAAGCAGATGTATGTAGGAGTTGAGGATGGCCTAGGTACACATTTCATGACCAAATAGAAGGTGTTCTGGAGGAAGGTGATATTAGGAGCCTCAAAAATCGACGCGCGTGCATGAAAAGAGTTATGAAAGTCAACGAAGCGAGTGAGGTGTGTAAGCATCGTGCCCTATGGCGCTCCGTTCTCTCTGCCTACCCCGCAAGGGATTTGGCGTGAAGTTATGTATGTGTGTATTTATGTTATAAGATACATAATTTGTTCTTATCTACACCACAAGTTTTTTTATTATGTTTTCTGAGAGTAATTTGTTGCCTTATGCTGCCACTTATCGTCAGAAAGAACACATTCCAGTTTCATTCATTTGTTCTTTCTATTTCTCTTTCGTTCATTAGCTACTGTATAATTTTACACAATTATTTAAATGAAATGTACCAGTTTAATTTCATATTGTCACATCGCTGTACGGAGGGACCGGATGTAAATAAGTAATGATACAACCCCCCCCCCTCTCCCCCCTCACATTAAATTTGCATTTTTCCGTTACCAGGCCATGAAATTTTTTGTATCCGACTGCGCTAGAAAGAGAAAGACACTTTTTAGTGTACATATGCATTTTGGACTAAAACGTTCTGTAGCTTAGAAGTAACTTACGTTCAGTAGCCTAAATTGAGAAGTAACGTTAGATTTGGCTTTTATTTATTGAGAGTGGTACCCGGAGGCCCACCCCCTTCCCCATCCTTTCCTATCCCCTTTCCCTTAAAGGTTGGCAACGCAACAGTAACACTATCTGTATTGCTGCTGTCCATGGCCGGGGTTGGTTGCTTACCATCAGGTGACACTCCAGCTCGTTTACCCTCTGATCCAATAAAAAAAAAATCTCTTTGCGTATATATTCTTGAACATCAACAAAAAACAAACAATTTTTTTATAACTTTCGTAAGAAACACACAAAACTGATAGACTTTTAGCAATACTTGGTTGAAATCTGTAATTAATAATACGTTGTAGTTTTTACGTAACGCCTGTATAAACATACAGTTTGGCACATACATACATAACATAACTTCATGCCTTTTTCTACCCGAAAGTGTACGCAGCGGCTGATAAGCCTCGTTTTGCCGTTATGTTTACGTCTCAACCGGAATGGGTGGCGAAACTATTGCCATACCGGGCACAAATTTGCCAGTCATCGATTTCCACACATAACTTCCGAAAAGAACTTCGAAAAGTCATTGGTCTGAGCTAGTGTGAGGATCCGAATCCGTGACCTCTAGTTTCAGAAGCAGGGTGCTCGACCACTGGACCGAAACCCTAGCAGCAGACAACAATTTTAAATATTATTTTTTTGACTTCTAAAAGCCCTGCATATTGACATTCTTAATACATTCACAGATTTCCCCTTGTTAAATATATTGAATTATTGTGTTAAACTCCTTAAGTCGGGCAGATTATTAGGACTGCTTTTAATAAAATGTCAGATAAAAGTTGTTGAGCCTGTATCTTGTAATGTTAAGAATGTAGGAATGTAGAGCGCAGTAGTAGTGAGCACATCGCGCCCGAGGTGTTGTTACATTTACATGGAGATGAGATTCGTAACAATTCGTAAAGATGGAGGATTATGGAGGGGGCAATTAACTCTCCTTGTAAAATACTTGATACTTTTAGCAACAGACTGTTATAGCAGTATATTTTAGTTATTATTTTACTTTTAAAAATTAGCGTTACATTACAAATAATTAAGGTATAAAATATTGTTTTATTTTTAGGATTTTATTTTATAAACATAACTTGTATAGGTACAGATACAATTAGTTAGTACAAAGTTTTCATTTTTATTTTGTACAAATTATTTATATTTTACATTACAAATACACTATGGCCGACAGCACAAAATATAAATAACATGTATGTTATATGTTATTTATATTCTGTGCTGTCGGCCATAGTGTATTTGTAATCTGTTCTGGAGTACACACTTAAAAGACTAGCGTATATACTACGGCACAGGAGTTGTGATAAATAGAATTTAGTTAGTAGCTAATTTGAGGTAAATAGATATGTACATCATATTTTAAATTAATATTGCTACGATAGTTCGGACATTTAGTAAGAATGGATGGTGGAACATTGCTAAGCAGATATTGAGTGCAAAGGAAGGATGTAGAAGTGGAGGACAACTACAACGGAATATGCCTTATGGCGCTCTGTTCTCTTTGCCTGCCTGTAAGGGACTGGTCATGAAGTCATTATGTTTGTGTAATTTCATATTAACAGTGGTTTTGTTGCAATATTAGCAACAGATAATAATGGGTAAAGAATGTAGTTTTTGTCCTCGCTGTCTACAAATGTTACTTAATAAATTGTTATATTACCAATAATAAATATACATACCCGCTTCTACTTTTATCACAATAATATATATTGATTACTGTTTCTCCCTCACAGAGGTATTCGTGTATCAGAAGCAATTCGAACCGAACGGGAAGTACCTAAGAATACACTTTCAAACGACGAAAGAATATTTCAAATCATTTCATAAATGACGGAGTTCTGAAGATCTGAGGAAATGAATATAAAACCATCTAGCTCTTCTTTTTAGAAGCCTTGCAGAAACTGACAAAGACAGCAGTTATGAAAGTAAAGATATTATGAAAAAAATGTCTTGAGCAATAAGTTCTTTCTACTTTGGGCTTGATGTGAAACTAAGATCTAGTTTCTAGAGTGTTTCTCATTGAGTATTTAACGAATATTTAATTTACATACATAACTTCACGCCAAATCCCTTGCGGGGTAGGCAGAGAGAACGGAGCGCCATAGGGCACGATGCTTACACACCTTTCTCGCTTCGTTGACTTTCATAACTCTTTTCATGCACGCGCGTCGATTTTTGAGGCTCCTAACATCACCTTCCTCCAAAACACGTTCTATTTGGTCATGAAATGTGTGTCTAGGGCGTCCTCGACTCCTACATCCATCCGCTTTTGCATTGTATATCTGCTTAGTCAATCTTGCATCATCCATCCTTTCTACATGTCCGAACCATCGGAGCATGCCCTTTCTTACTTTTACATCGACACTCTCTTTCAATCCGACTTCCTTCCTTATAACCTTGTTTTCCACGCGGTCAGCGAGGGTCACTCCGCCGAAAAATGAGGGCATTGCGCAAAAGCGCAATGCCCTCATTTCAACCGCGTTTATTCTGCTTTCATGCACGCTCTGCCATACCCAGCTCTCGCTTCCATTAGTTAATTCCGTAATTTAATTTCTTATCCTGAATAACACATTTTCACTAACTTATAAAAAGATAATATTCCAAATATAAGTCTACGTGTTAAATCACTAGGCTGTCAAGAGGACTCATATGTATTAGTTTAAAAGTTAACTTGCCTAAGTCCCTTGCGGGGTAGGCAGAAAGAACAGGGTGCCAAAAATTTAATTTTATTTGTATTTACTTTACCAGCTCTATGCGTGACTGGCAAAGTTCACTCTGTGGAAAGTTGGTCACACAAGATGTATTAGATGTATGAAAGTGCTGCTGACCGAACCTCGTCTGTTACTAGAGTGAATTTTGTTTATATAAGAAAGAAAGGAAGATCATAGTTATTTGATTGATTTTAAAATGTATAGTTTGTGTCATGCGTATCTGTTCAGATATGCTTATATATATATATAAATGAAGCTTGTATGCCTCATTCAAGTTTCCCGCGTTTGACCTTCACTTTAGTCTAGCAATTCTCTATGGGAACTATTGTCTTGATTCACCACTCTGTCTTTGCACAAATGACCGCCATTAGGAACGCATTAATTTAAGAATTATTGTAAGAGAAGAGATAATATTTGAAGCAATAGCTTTTAATGTGGTTTCTCTTTACAGGTTAGTGCTGTACTGTTAATTGTTAATCTAATGTAGAAATATAAGCTGTGTTGGCAAAAAATAATTTGTAATGCCTAACATTAAAATAAATTTCTCTTTACAGAGCAACAACATATCTATTGTTTCAATCACATATTACATATATATTAAATTATACTATAAAAGGAAGCGAAGAAGAATGGCTACGGGCCCCTCGTGTGGCATGCCCTGGCTCTACATTTTATTTCTTATTTTCTACTAAAAAGTACATTTTAATCTAATTTTTGCAACTGTAGTATACACCAAATTGAATATTGGTCGATGCTTTTCTCTAAATTTGGTATATTCATAAATAAAACAGTAAGTTTTATTATCATTACTTAGTATAAAACAATGTCACTCTCCACTGTCTGTCCCCTTTATATGCTTAAATCTTTAAAACTACGCAACGGATTTTGTTGCGTTTTTAGATAGAGGCTGTCAACGAGGTGGTTTTTATCTTTAATTCATATATGATGTAGTTAAGAAAGAGTGATACATCCAAAATTTACTTCTTAATTACTTTTGATGCGGAACAAAGTTCGCCGGGTCAGCTAGACTAAACATTTAATAAAATCGTAGGATTGTTCAAACTGTACATTGAATTTTTTTTTTTTAATACTTGGGAAACCTAACCCTAAGATATGGTTTTTACAATTTTCGTCTGTTTACCTGTTTGTCTGTATGTTTGTTATATATATATATATTGTATAAACTCTAAAAGTACCGCATGCTTTTATGTCCAATTTTGTATAAATATAGCTAAGAGGTCGGGTCAACACATAGGCTAAATATTATCACGCTATCACTAATTGGGGGTGAGCAATGAAGCCTTCTAAGGGCACAGGCATAGTATTTTTGCTTACCACGCCGACGTAGTTGCGGTCAACATTTAGTTAGCAATATAGCATTTAAGGAATAGAACAGAAACAGAGGAATGCAATCAGAGTGTTCGGAACTAGTGCCAGTCTTTGTGAAGAAATATTAGATCAATTCCCTCCCTCAATGTCTCACATTGCGAACGAATTGTTCAGAAAGTATGTTGAACGGTGCAATTAGTTATGGAGTAATTGACAATCAATATTCATTTCATTAGCTGTGGCGCCGGCTTAGAATACCGCCACCCCATCTCTTCCCGTGGGTGTCGTAAAAGGCGTCTAAGGGAAAGGCTAGAAGGATGGGCAGCAGCATTCTTTCTCAACAAAATACAGCCTATTGCGATCGCCAACCCGCCTGCCAAGCGTGGCGATTATGGCAAAAACCCCTCATGATTGAAGAGACCGGCAGTTGTGGCACTCTATGGAGGAGGCCTATGTCCAGCAGTGGACCTCAAAAGGCTAATGATGATGAATGATGATTCATTTCATATCAACTTATTGCTGAATTATTTCAATACCATTTTGATGAAAAGATTAGACGATCCAAAAGCAACTAAGGAGATATATAGTGGAAAGGCTAAAAGATGTAGTAGTGGAGAAAGACTTCCTTGGTCAAATTGAAAGTGCAGCGATGATAGCTGCCTTAAAAACAAGAAGATTTGTTAAAGACAATAAAACAAGTGAGGTATGTAAAAAATGTATGGCGCACCGTTCTTTCTGCTTACCTCACAGGGGGCTTTGTATGAAGGTTCGTTTTCATTATATTTTCTTATAATTATGATCTATGAATCTTTTGTGCCATTCAATGATGAAATAATTAGAGGATCATGATGATGACATTATGTAAAATTTGAGAAAATTATTACAGTACCGCTGTCTACACCTTCAGTGATTGAGGGCGTGAATAGTAACTTAAATGATTGTGATGTATGGAAATGAGATACGACGAGATATACATTTGGAAAATCAAGGCAACGCCATCTACAGCTTCGCATAATAAGAGCGAACAAATTATTTTTTTGTAAGTCTCTGGTGGAAAAAAACAATAACACTACTATCGTCTCCTGTGTTCACCCCAGTCCTGTAACACATTGTCAAAATTAGAATGCTTTATTAAATGACAAGTACATTTTTGAAATCCAACTCTAGATATTAATTTATAGAGTATTTGTTTATTATGTATGGATGTAGGAGTCGAGGGCGGCCAAGACACACATTCCATGACCAAATAGAATGTGTTCTGGAGGAAGGTGATGTTAGGAGCCTCAAAAATCGACGCGCGTGCATGAAAAGAGCTATGAATGAAAGTCAACGAAGCGAGTGAGGTATGTAAGAATCGTGCCCTATGGCGCTCCGTTCTCTCTGCCTACATCGCAAGGGATTTGGCGTGAAGTTATGTATGTGTATTGTATAAATAAAGTTTTCAGTGTAGTAGTGATCTGAATGGGCAGACTCGACCAGTGAAACACAACCTTTAATAATATCGACGTACAGTGACTCAAATCGCGTTTCGTTCGATGAAAGAGGTATCTGGAGGCCCATCATCACCCATTTCCATCACATTTCTGATTTTTTCTCTGTCTAAAGGTCGGAAACGCAACTATAGCAATATCTGTGTTACAGGTATCCATGGGCGCTTACGATCAGGTGACCCGCTTGCTGGTTAGGCTCCAATCCTATAAAAATAGCAGTTATTTATTTCACGAGCATATTTTCATATCTCAATAGCAATCTATCTTACACACATCATACATGGCTATCAGGTAATAACATTTTGGTGAAGAAATAGAAAGGATTTCCGTTAATTTTCTGAATGTTGGTTGAATTTCCCATTATTAGCTTGTGTCGGTGTTTTTATTCGGCTAGCAACAAACGAAAGATAAACAACTCATATTAAATCTATTCGATTTGTATCTTAACTTTATTTTCGTGTTTAAAGATATTTTTATTCCTTTATGTGGTTGATGTCCGAAGGTAATTATGACTCGTCAAATCAATTATTTGGTCCATCGATTGAGAATAGGAATGATAATTATCATCAAAAAGTGTGTAGTAGTGTGGAAATTATGTAAATATTAATCATCGATGATTGAGGAGATTGTGCCCTCAATTGCGACTGATGTATGGCAATTGATGTCGCTTTGATGATATGAGACATACAAACATACAAGAAATACTTTCCCAATTTGAACGTTCAGTTCAAAGTGTCATGCTGCACGATGGGGTCCGTCAATAGATTGGAAAATCATAGAGGCCAGATATACTCCAATGTATATTTTTTTGTATGAATAATAAACGTATGTCCCACTATTCTCTGCTTACTTCGCAAGGTACTTGGATGAAGTTATGGATGTAAGTATATATAATCAATATAAATTAACAACTCGCACAAGTTGATCAAATGAAGCCTGTCAGTGAACCTTCTTATGTAACGCCGGTGTCGCGGTCGGGTCAATTAATTTAAGCGCAATGCATCTCGCCGGGGAACAACTGCAACTAAGCTCTTAAAAGATTAACTATATTAGCTTAACAGAGTCTTTAACTTCACACCTGAAGGTGCCGCTGCTTACAGCAGTAATATTGCCTCAACAAGCTAAATAGATTTCCTTGACCAAATTAATACAGGTGGAAAAACCTGTCTGTCATCATTGTAACTTCCGAAATGAACGGGGTGTGAACAAGGATTGGAACTTGAGACCTCTGAACCAGAAGTGGTAATGCTGAACTGCTCGGCTCGGCTATTGGCCTCTTTCTTTTTGATACATTACTTATGGTTTTCCATCTGTAGTAAAAATACTTATCAAAAAATTAAAGGAAATCAGTAAATTAATTTTTGGTGGTAAAATAGGCCTGCGAGTGAATTCTAAGATTGTCCTCTAGCCCAAAGGGCAATTTTATTTAAGCACAGATTTGAGGAAATTTTAAAATAGGGGAATTTTAAATGTTTCTTTACTTTACTTTGTAGATTTTTATCTGTGGCAATATTAAATAAAATACAGATAAATGAGTATTAGAGCTAACACATTATCTGCACATTTCGGCTGTTGGTTAGAATGTCCGGCTTTTATTGAACGCCCCACTGCGTCCATAGTGAGCCGCGTTTTATGCGCGCACATAAACGCGAATGTGACTATAGAAGTGAAGTTAGTTACGGTGCGATGTTGAATAAAACATAAAATACTGCCTCGTTTCATACTGAAATTTGCGTTTCAGTTTCAAACTGTAATTTATTTGTTGTGAAATGGAATGACATGACACACAAAAATTGTAAAAAAAAAACACAATATTTTGTGTGTAGATTTGTACCGAATATAATTTTCATATGCATGTAGTAAAAAGCAGTTAATTCAATATGACAATCAGACACTCCAATTTTATTTATAGATATGTAGAAGAAGAATTTTATGTAGATTTTGGGATACAGGAAACAGTATCGGCCTAATTGAACAAATAACAGAGCGAGGCACGAGGCCTTGTATTGCATATTCATTACTTGTTAATTCAAATGTTCATTTGTGGTTTTAATTCAACGAGTTGATTTTGGTTCATTTGTCACTTTTCATTGAATACTTATGCGTTAATTATTTGCTGAACTTTCTCTGTTTCGGTTTAAAAATAGTCGCAGCACGCAATGGCCTTAATAAAACAGTTTGGCCAAGCTTTTTCATCAATTTAAGAATAGAACTCAAACGACTTGTTGAAAATGCACAAAACCTTGGTCATTTTTTCTCAAATCCCCAAAAGGGGACGCCCAAAAGAAGCAAATGACATTTTTGGGTATAGATATTCATCAGGCTAAAAACAATAATATAATTGTTTAATTTTAGTGTATTTAAAACATATAAGTACATAAATATATATATTTGCAAACGAATTCCTCATTCTTTTTTGTTCGTTCTGGAGAAGGGATTCGTCCCACTTTACGATGCCGAAGGCTAACTCATTTTTCAGCAGTGACTCGTAAAATACCTCATACCGCATCGCTTTTAAACGTATTATTAGAGTTGTAGGAAGATATGATGTGCTTAAACAATAGGAAAAGTATTTTTTGTTTTCCGCAATAATCTCCGTTATTACTACAATCTACGCTAAAATCTTTACGAAAATAATTATTTTCCTAAAGATTTTAGCGTAGATTGTAGGGTTACTTAACATAGGGGTAAATTCCGGACCTTATTATCAAGACACGTATCATTATTAATCAAATATAATCGTCAGTGCGTCTCACTGATGTTCTATTGATTTAAAAACAATCTATCAATTCACAAAATAAAGAACTAACAAAAATATATACATCCCAATGTACGACAAATATGAAAATATATAATGATCGTTATAATTTGACGTTCCGATATCTAATGACGTGGAGGTCGATATCACAAACCACAGATGGTACTAACTCTATAATTAACCAACACTATTATCTATTGAAATATCAACGCTTTAAATAATAATAAGAATCGTTATAAATTTATTGTGTATACTTGATCTTTATTTTTGGAACATAGTTTTTAGACTATAGATAATGCACACACGCACACATAGGACATTTCGTTACGACACGATTTCAACTAAATAGCACTATTCCCAATCCGCGTTAAAAAGAAAATTTCGTACCAAAAAACTGTTTGTTCGTGTTTGCTGCTGTCAACGGCTGAGTGAGTGAGTGTCTCTCGAATGTGACCCGCGCGCTAATAGCCGAGGGTCCGTCCAGCTATTTTATGTATATATCTATAGTATGTTTAGCTGAACTACAACGTATTATATGAACATAATATGTATAGTTGTGTGATGAAAGCGTTGTGATGCTTTTAGTGTGAGCAAACAATACATTAGTTCACTGTCACGCTTCAATTTCATGCGAATAAATTTCTCTTTTCATTGTAATTATACCTATTATTTTGGTGCCGAAAGAATCGAAAATACATGTCTGCTATCAAATTGAAAGAAGTATTTACGACGATACCCGCTTAGTCACTCGTGAGGGATCCAACAACTTACAAAGAGCATCCATAGTGCTAAGTAGGTGTGCTATCGATACTAAACATTTTTATTTCATAAATGTTCATTTCACGCTGTAATTACAAAGTACCTTCTCGAACAACTTAATGTGATAAAAAGGGAAATTATGAGGCTCGTAAAATATGTAATTTATAAATAATACCGCCATTATGACTCGTAAATGGTTGGGATATTTTAAATTTCCACTTTTTATAGCGTAATTGTTAATGTACATGGGTGCCGAAGGTTTATAAGTCGTACACGATTTGTGAATTTCAATTTCAGTACTATTTTATGTTTGTGTGAATTTTCCGAAAACTTTTCTCGTCTTCAATACACAAAGGCAGATAGCGTTAGTGAGGTCACAAGTAATTCATGCTTGGATTTAGAACTTGAAATCTCTGAAGACAGTCTGTTACAACAGATATTAATGATTTTATTGTTTGGTTTCAGGGTAATAGCTAAATTCTATGAAACAATTAGATATTAGTTATTAGTGGTAGAGCCAAGCAGTTTACTGCACAAATGGGCCGGCTCGACCGGTGAAATACTACGACCTCTCAGAAGACCGACGTAAAGTGGCCCATGCCTCGTTTCGTTCGGTGAGAGAGGTACCCGGAGGCCCACCCCCTTCCCCATCCTTTTCTATCCCCTTCCCTTAAAGGTCGGCAACGCAACAGTAACACTATATGTGCTGCTGGTGTCCATGGGCGGCGTTAGTTGCTTACCATCAGGTGACACGCCTGCTCGGTTGCCCTCCTATCACATAAAAAAAAAAAAGTTCACTGATCGCTTTATGCCAGGTCACCAGGGGCTTCTCAAGTACGTTGTCGGCGGACTGATTCCCTCTTAGAGATTAGTGTGGTGTAGATATGGTTCTGGAGCTCATCAAAATTAAATGAGTTTTCACATCATACGAAAATAATTTGAGCGCTGTTGTATAACCACAGGATTGTGTTGGACAGCGGTTAACACATCACGGAAAAGTAAAAGTTCACGCGGGATTATGGAGATTCAGACGTGCCCTTGAATTTATTAGCTGCCACACCCTACATTGTGCGACTGAATCAGGGAAATATTTTCGGATAAGATATAAAGAATTATACGACCGAATATAATAAATTAATACACAAATGTAAATGCGGCACAAACACAGAAACCTTTTGATTATGTATTTGAGCCGTTTGGGGTTGAGACTTTGGGGACATGGGGTCCGTGCTCGTGCACTTTACAAAGATCTTGCAAAGAGGCTGATCAAAGCCTCTCGCGAGCAGAGGGCTGGTCTATTCTTCGCACAGAGGATTAGCATTGCCATTCGGTGTGGCAAAGCGGCCAGTCTTCTGGGCGCGCTGCCAGTAGACCGAGTTGCAGAGAAATTTTATTTCAGGTAGTTTTTCAATTGCATATATTGTAAATAATGTAATTAATTTATTTCTTCTTATTATTCTAAATTATTTACTTTAATAACTGATCATTAAAATTGGCGTGTGCTTCACTCTACAGAACTGCAACCCTATGTCTCGTGGACGTCTCAAAAGGTGGTTAAGGTATTCGACGTGATACGGAACATTTTTCGTATCATTAGTTTTGATAGTCCAGTAATTTAGCAGCTCAAGTTCAAAGTCAGAGGACAAATTTGTCACAAAATGTCTAAATCATTTAGGACTTGAATATTAGCTACTTGCTGCTTGCTACGTATTATGAAGTTAGTTGCAATAACTAGTACATACACTGGTTTGCTGCTAATTCATCTCGATTTTGTACCAATTTTTGGATCGAAAACGTAATGAAATGTATTCATCAAGTTAAATACAATAAATTTGAATGTCTCGGTGGCCCAGTGGTCGAGCACACGGGTTCGATTCCTGACACTGGCTTACAGCAATGACTTTTCGAAATTGTTTTCGGGAGTTATGTGTGACAAATATCGATGACTGAAAACTTTGTGCCCGGTATGGCAATAGGTTCACCACCTATTCCATTTGGGACGTAAACATAACGGCGTGACGAGCCTTAACAGCCGCTGCCTACACCTTCGGGTAACAAAAGGCGTAAAGTTATGTTTTTATTTAAATACAATAAAGAGCACTAATATTGCACAAATTAATAATACAAATTAAATAACCACGTTGTACAAAAGGACCACAAACATAATCATATATCGCAGCCCGAGGCAGTTCACATTGCAGCCGCAGTTCACGTGAATACCTTTAAATTTATTAAATACCAACTGGTTGATTGTAAATCACTGAAAAGTCATTAAGTCACAACACTAGTTGTAGACCGCAACTGATGGCTATCATTATTCAGGCTTCAGACAGACATAAATGAGATTATATTAAAATAAATTCAATGTAAATCCAATCAATATCTAAAATGCTAAAAGTAATCTAATAAATATTTTCGGAGTTCATAGAGTATATACAGACAGACACCAATATTAAAAGCATGACATCTTTGTTTGTCTACTTTTTTGTCCTTCTATCTGTCTGTCAAAACCCTTTTACTGAAGAATCCGTGCAAGAGTCAACCTGACATTTATCTCAACTACTAAGGTACTACTATCCCTTGCAGTTGTGACAAAATCAAACTTTTGAGCAAATAAACTAGTATATTATGAGATACGGCACAAATGTTACTCCAAAATTTGTGGTATGTTATCGTAAATTTTGGTACACAAGTACACAAGTGTATCGTACCTGCAGGATACTTCCTTTTCACGCCTTTACAAGATAGGCAGCAAAAACAAATCACTTTGACTTCTTTTTAAAAGCTTTTATTTAACTTGCACTGTATGTATGTATGTATGTAAGTATGTATGTTCGGTGGAATCTTGCAACTCAATTTTGAAGTAGATATCTTCAACCGATTGAGCTGAAATTTTGTATACACGTTTACTTTGGATGACAATGCATGATATGATGTAAGACATTATTCTATATCCAATATGGCGGACCACCCAAGATGGAGGAATGGATATTTTGAATGCATTTCTGCAATATGGGTATCAAATGAAAGGGCTTATTAAGTGTAACTCAAAAAATAATATGACGTCATTCTAAATCCAATATGGTGGAATATCCAAGATGGAGAAAAACATATTTTAAGCTTCTGTACAATATGGGTATCAAATGAAAGGGCTCATTGAGAGTAACAGAAAAAATAATGTGACGTCCTTCTAAATCCAATATGGCGGATCATCCAAGATAGAGGAACAGTTTTTTTTAATGCATTTCTACAATATGGGTATCAAATGAAAGGGCTTGTTAATAGTAACTTGAAAAAAAAATATGATGTCATTCCAAATCCAATATGGCAGGAAAAATATTTGCATTTCAACAATATGGGTATCAAATGAAAGGATATGTTGAAATTAACTCAAAAATTAATGTGACGTTATTCTAAATACAATACGGTGGACCATCCAAGATGACAGCATACATATTTTTGATGCATTTCTACAATATGGCTATGAATTAAAAATCATCATTGCGATTAAATGGAAAAGAAAGCTCCAAGTTGAAATTGAATTAGATGATGTCCTTATTGAAGAGCTGGACTGTTTGTAATTAAGCAGTAAACTAACTTGCAATAATGATACGTTGAATGAAATGACACTAACCTAGCCAGCTATAACTAAAAATTTAAAAATAAATTAAAAGCAAAAACCCTTTTTAAAGAAGCTTTTATTTAAGCGCTCTAAAAATAAGAAAATAATATTTCCTCAAAAAATTTCAAGTATCAACTTGGTTGGTTGGCCTCAGTATGTACAGTTTATATGATAATAAAAGCTTGTCGCGAGGTTTGACTCCCTATCAGTAGGTTATTAAATTGCAATAGATATTATAGTAAAGTTAGTAGATTAATTTACATGAGTGTTTTGCCCATTTCTTCTCATGACAACCTTACACTCAGAAACGTCCGTGCGTTTTTGTTCCAAGGAGGCAATTTTCTCAAGCGCTCGTGTTTTAAATGTTTTGCTTTAAATATAATAATAAGTTAAATATTTGTATTTACGGACTATATTTAACTGTGTGTGTGATTTAATTTGACATTATAAATTTAGTACAGTTTATTTACAACTCGCGCGACATGCTTTCATTATTATATAAATTGTACATACAGAGGCTCTAAGTTGATACTGGAAATTTTTAAGGAAATATTATTTTCTTATTTTTAGAGCGCTTAAATAAAAGCTTCTTTAAAAAGGGTTTTTGCTTTTAATTTATCATGTATGCATTTTGTTTTTCGCGGCTAATTTCATCTTCTTGCACCGTGTAGAAGTGATTGCATTAAGAGTATGGGAGGTAGGGGAGGGATGAAGAAATGAGGGATGAATATAATAATAATGAACTTTCCGTTACAGATTAATATCGAGGCCGTAATTACGGAAGGTATAATTAAAAGGAAACATTATCATTTGCTAGTCCACAAATTTAAAGTCTATTTAAAACAAATTTAAACTACGCTTGGGGTATCTCTGAAGGATAAACTCAGAAATGAGTATATCCGACAGAGAACTGGAGAAACCGACATAGCTCGTAGAATAAGCTCGCTGAAGTGGCATGGGCTGGTCACATCTGCCGAAGGACCGATGGTAGATGGAGCAAGAAGGTCATTGAGTGGAGACCGCGACTTGGTAAGCGTAGTGTAGGACGCCCACCAGCCCGATGGTCAGACGACCTCAGAAAGGCTGCTGGAAAAGACTGGATGCGAAAGGCAGAGAATCGGATGTTGTGGCGCAAATTGGGAGCGGCCTATGTCCAGCAGTGGACTGCAACAGGCTGATGATGATTATCATTTATTGAATGTTAAATGCTTCAAATATGTGTTTCATTTTTAAAAGTAGGATTCAAATAATGTATCCAAATAGCCTCAATTAAGTTAATGATACATGATGGCTTTCTGTTTTAAATGTTATCAAATGATATTGTTGCTGCCGCGATAGCTTAGTCGCTTGGATAGTACAATTTTGTTTGAGAGGTCCCGGACAAGAACACACTAATGAATTTATGGAAAACTAATCAAACTGTTCCCGGGAAATTTCAATGGAATCGCCACTTATTACATCGGCAAAATAATCAGAAATATTTACCAAAACTTATCGATGACAATTGACGGACGCTCGTTTGGCGATAACATTTGGATGTTATTCAACGAGCGCCATCTAATTTTAAGCCCTTAGACTAGATTTTTTTGTGAATACATAATCATCTTTATTAGTAGTGAAGCTCGAAGCAACAGTTATTAACATTCTGATTGATTTTCTCCGATCTATTTCTACAAGACTTACATAAAATATAGCCAACATTTGTCCAAAGGAATATAATTCGCTTCTCATGGGAAAATTCTTATACTCCAAAATTACAAAATATAAGATTTTTACGTCTTGATTACTTTTCCTGGAGTAATTAATAAACTTTTTATTAATATTGGATGACACAAAAAAAATATAATTATAATCATCGGAAGAAAGGCCGCGCATGTGAACGAATATTTTTTACCCGCAATTTTATTTTTAAAAATATACAAATAATGGCAGACACGTATCAATATTAATATCATATTGAAAGCAATTAATATCATGGCTTTATCCTTCCCCCGCAATCTCTTCCGATGTTTCACTTGTAACACAATATCCCTGCCTTGCATCAGTTTATTAAATGAAGACTTAAGACAGTAAACTTCCTTCAAAACCGCCTAATAATTGAACAATCGGGAAGAGTAAATTAATTTGGTCCAGAATATAAAGAGATGATGAAACTTGAAATATTTCTAAATTGATTTAGAATAGATAGAAGTGAATAAATCGATAAATAGAAGCGCTATGTTATAAATCTTTGTACCTATCTGTGGCTTCGATCGATGCCACGAGATATAAATTCAGCCAATGTCAATCTCAAGAACAGGTGAATCTAACCACACTTCTACAGGGCTACAGGGCACCGCAAACCACAATACAACCAAGTAAGTTTCAGGTAACATTTTTAATTAACCGGAAACCACATGTGGCCACCACTTAAGGCTTCATTTGATTCAGGAGTCGAGATCTCCGGCGTGCATGCATCGAACCGCTAAATTACAATAGCTTTTAATCAACGCAAAATGAACCTCTCAAAAAGTTACATCATTTTGTCTTTGAAAGTTTTTAAAATTGTATTTTGGTCGGTCGGTATTGTGTTTAGGAGGTCGGTCCTGATTTTATATTTAATAAGCATACGCTAAAAATGATGTTGTTTCGGTTATTGTAACGAACAAATGAAACCGAGCCACCGAGTTTGTAATGTCAAAATCACAATTATTTTATAAATTACGGAAACCTATTTGTTTTATTGGATAGGAGGGCAAGCGTGTCACCTGATGGTAAGCAACCTGCGCTACCTATGTACACCAGAAACATAAATAGTGTTACCGTTGCGTTGCTGACCTTTAAAGGAGTAGGATAGGAAAGAATGGGAAAGGGGGGTGGGCCTTCGGGTACCTCTCTCACCGAACAAAACGCGTCATGAGCCACTTTACGTCGATCTTCGACACGTTCGATTCTTACACATCAAGAATATTGTATAAAGGGTTTGTTTTCACCTCATTATGTCCACAATTACATTTGTTGGTATTATTCTTGCACGATGTTGTCTTTATAACCGACTTCTTTCGTTTCATTACACTCGCATAACACAATTTGAACGTAGTTAAAATTTTACAATACCAGTTATGCTCACACATTTAATAATAATCATTATCATTACATAGTATAAAACAAAGTCACTTTCCGCTGTCTGTCCCCTTATATGCGCATATCTTTAAAACTACGCAACGGATTTTAATGCAGTTTTTTTTAATAGTTAGAGGGTGTTAACAGAGTCGTTTTGATCTATAATTTATGTATAGTGTAGTAAAAAAAAGTAATAAATTTCAAGATTTAGAACTTTAATCGCAAACGCTGCCTGAACCCCAAGTGATAAATTAAAAAAAAAGTACTACATTATTATACACCTTTAAAAGGTCTACAAAAAAGTCCGCGAGGGCATATTATTATGTGTATCTCTTAGGGATAACCCACAATGACCATTTTTATTTTTTCACTTTTTACGAGAAATAATGGCATATTTACGAAGCGATTTTAAACATTACAGCATTAATTTTCATCCAATTAAGTATCTTATATAGATTGTGCATGTAATATAGATGATCTTGGCCCTTTACAGCATGCAATTCAAACAAATATTTTTGAAGATATGGCAGTATTAACATAGCGGGACAGCAGTTATTACTTTTGATGCGGAACAAAGTTCGCCGGGTCAGCTAGTAAATAAATAAATAATGGTTTTAACCGGTAACCTCCTCATTTTTTAAGTCATATTTAAAGTATTATACGATTATAGAGTATAAAAAATACTACCACGTATGGTAATATTTTTCATACTCTATAATCGGCTTTTGTAAACTTTTAATGTACCTATTTATAGCACCAACTTACTATAAACCAACCTTTACGTTAGAAAGGTTAAGAGTTAAGCAAACATCATCACATCACAAGGGATTAAAAAAAAGATGATTTTGATAGTAGACATAGTTACGCGAGTAAAATGTCCATAAATGATTTTAACAGTTCTCTGCATGAATGGGCCGGCTCGACCGGTGAAATACCACGGCCTCACAGAAACGGGATGTAAAATGACTCATGCTGCGTTTCGTTCGGTGAGAGAGGTACCCGGAGGCCTATCCCCCTTCCCATGTGTTACAAGTGACCATGGGCGGTGACAATGGACTGATCACTTACCATTAGGTGACGCGCCTGCTCGTTTGCCCTCCTATCCCATAAAACATATGCACCTTTGAACAAGAAGTTGTAGCTCTTAATGACTAAGCCACTGAGGTTTATGATACGTGAGCTGGTTCCCATCTGAACAAATCCGTAGTCGCCAGGAAGATATGTATTTGATTCACTATTCTCTAGCTGTTTGAGATGTAAAACAGAATGTAGCAGAGTTTTGGCCTTCAAATTACTGGCGCCCTTCCTCAATTACTTTTTGGAAAACTAAATTAACTTAGGCGAATAATTTCTTGTAGAAAAATAAACGATATCTTTTGAACTTCAATCAATTCTTCTGCTTAAATATACCCTAATTTTTGTAGAAAATATATACCTTACTTACCTTTCCCCTTCGCCGGAAGATAAATCAAACAAAACATAATTTAACAAACTGTGATGTGTGGGTGATTATGTGTTCGAGCCATTTGGAGTCGAAACACTTGGTCCATGGGGGCCAAGTGCACACAAATTGTATAAAGATCTCGCTAAGCGGCTGGTAGAGGTTACACGTGACCAGAAGGCTGGCTTGTTCTTTGTACAGAGAATAAGTATTGCATTCAACGTGGCAATGCTGCCAGTCTTCTGGGCACGTTACCCGTTGACAACAATGTGGAAGAATTTTTCGATGCCTTTTAGTAATTCTTTTGTTTTTATCATTTTTTTTTTTTAAATCTATATCTGTAAATAAATTGTAAATAGTCATTTAACAAACTTCAAACAATGATATATACAATTTTGCCAGGATTTTTATGCTATAATTAAATGTCTTTTTTTTCTAGAACTAAGACAAAACATTTTTGAAAATGTGCAGAGAATTTAGGAGATGTGATGGAAGAACTCTAGATTGAATTTATTTAACAACTAAAGTTATTGTATTTTAGATTTGTAAAACATATTAATTTTGAATTTAAACACTACTATTTTAATTATTTTAAACTACTATTAAACTACGGAAATACCAGTCACTCTCACAGGAATGTAGAAAGGCTCAGGAATCATTCAAAAGTGCTTTTTTATTTCTGATTTAAACACCGATTTCACATTTACAGTTAACTAATTGTTTTTCATAATCATCTTCATCATCATTAGTCTATTGCAGTCCACTACTGGACATAGGCCTCTCCCAATTTGCGCCACACATCCGATTCTCTGCCTTCCTCATCCAGTATTTTCTAGCAGCCTTTCTGGAGTCGTCTGACCATCGGGCTGGTGGGCGTCCTACATTACGCTTACCAAGTCGCGGTCTCCACTCAATGACCTTCTTGCTCCATCTACCATCGGTCCTTCGGCAGATGTGACCAGCCCATTGCCACTTCAGCGAGCTTATTCTACGAGCTATGTCGGTTACTCCAGTTCTCTGTCGGATATACTCATTTCTGAGTTTATCCTTCAGAGATACCCTAAGCATAGCTCGCTCCATAGCTCGCTGAGCGACTTTAAATTTGTGGACTAGCCCCACCGTGAGCGTCCACGTTTCGGCACCGTAGGTCATAACTGGTAAGACGCACTGTTTGAAGACTTTGGTCTTCAGGCATTGCGCTATAGGCGAGTTGTTTTTCATAATACTTAATCTGATTTTAGAACAAAACGTTATCGTCGTTAGATAACCAATCCAACATGCGAAGTTACCAACGAAAACTGGTGAGTGATAAGTGAAACTTAAATTAACTGGCACGTGATTTGAGATCACTTTTATTGCCGCAGTACCAGCTCCACAAAAGAGAACAGTGGGTTGGGACCCATGATCCAACTATTATTTATTTTTTCTTGATACGTATCAGAAATACAGGAACAGTATGTACTGTGTTTGCTGATATCAAACATAATTATTAGAATCAAAGCAAACTAACATATCAAAATAAATAGAGTTGCTTGAACAAATACACACACATGAAGCGAGTTTAGAAATAAAAGTTCTGAGAAACTACTACTGAAATACTACCTGTATTGCAGTTGTATAACTTTAGTATTGCCGTCGGCGTTACTCGTAACAAACTCCTTCTTGCAGTAATCTAAACACGCAACGGAATTGTATGAGGCAGCACACAACATTGAGCACACAGATTTTTTTTTTATATCACAGATTTATCTGACTAAAAAGTTCCCAGCAGATACTTTCATTCTTGTACTCTGCAACAAAAAATTTTGAAGCGTTTAAAGTTGGAATTTAACCTAAATGTGAGACAGCGGCTGAATATGACCGCCATGCATTTTTAAGGTTTTTTGGCAGATTGCACTGTCAAGCGTCTCATGAAAAAAATATCGCGGTAAATAAAAGCAGTAAAAATATCTCCAAATGGCCCACAATTTGTAATGCTAGCATCCAATTATAACGAAACAAAGTGTATATATCGTTTCAGGAACAGTTTTGGAGGTGAAAAAGCGAATGAAAATCTGTGAAGATTTAACTTTGGTCCTGCGGTAAAATTACTTAATTACATTTCTTAATATAATTAAAATGTGATGCTTGTTAAAATGTTTTTCAATAGAAAACAGGCCAAGAGTGGGGAGCAGCGGGCCATAACAACAATATGTTTCTCACTAACTGGTGACTAAGGAGATGATATGTCAAATTTCCGAGCTCATAATACGATCAAAAAATTAATTGTCAATTATTAAGTAGGTATATAATGTAAACTGTAACAGAACTGCTTGTTGTGATCCCTTCAAATTGAGTGACCCGACTCAGTTAATAAAGAGCTCTCGGACGTGCACAGAATCACTAAAGTGTAACAACCGGCCGAGCTATACTGCTGTTAATTTATTACACCACGTTAAGTTCACTTGAAAGTAATCAAGTGAAATTTGAAATACTACATAGGGAAGTTAGTACCTGTTCAAATTCAAATTCAAAATATCTTTATTTCTTAGACTTTACAAAGTACTTAGAATCGTCATAAAAAACTACTAGCTAAAATTCGCGGAGCTTAGATTCTCTTTCATCACACTGTCTTGAATATGAAAGGGAATCTAAGTGCCAGTTCCGGTATCAAGGCTTCTTGTGAAGAACTGGCAAGAAACTCAAGGCCGACTTTTTTAAATTTCCAGTTTAACAAATGGTAATAATTACAATCAACACAACACGAGCAGTTCAATTCCAAACTTTTTTATCGTTTAAATAATCTGCGATGAAATAGTAAGCCCTTTTAATAGTAAGCCTACTTTTAATATAATTCTTAAATTTACCCATGGATAATTCAACCGCGTCGTTTGGAAGTTTATTGTAGAAGCGTATTGACCTGGGAACGAGTTACAGATTTTATGGAGCCTAGTAGTGAGCACAGCGAGTTGGTTATTATTTCTTAAATTTAGTTTCTGAATATCACAGTTTTTCTTAAATTTAGTTTTATATTTATGAACATAAATAAGATTTTCATAAATATAATGCGAATAAAATGTCATAATTCTTATCTCTTTAAATTTATTTCTTAGTGTATCCCTGGGACTCATCATATAGTTAGCACGAACGGCTCGTTTCTGGAGCACAAAACCGAATCTGCATCCGCGGCACTACCCCAAAGCAATAAGCCGTACGACATAATGCTGTGGAAATAGCTAAAATAAACTAAACGCGCAGTATCAACATCGGTCAGTTGACGTATTTTTCTTACAGCGTAAGCTGCCGAGCTTAGTCTACCTGACAACATTTCTATATGTGGGCCCCATTGTAATTTAGAATCTAATTTTATACCAAGGAAGACAACCTTATTGACCAATTCCAATCTCTCATTGTCCATCTCCACACTGGATTTTACTTGATTAACAGTGGTAGAGCCAAGCAGTTCGCTGCATGAATGGGCCGGCTCGACCGGTGAAATACCACGACCTCTCAGAAGACTGACGTAAAGTGGCTCGTGCCGCGTTTCGTTCGGTGAGAGAGGTACCCGGAGGCCCACCCCCCTTCCCCATCCTTTCCTATCCCCTATCCCTTAAAGGTCGGCAACGCAACAGTAACACTATATGTGTTGCTGGTGTCCATGGGCGGCGTTGGTTGCTTACCATCAGGTGACACGCCTGCTCGTTTGCCCTCCTATCCCATAAAAAAAAAAAAAAGATTAACATTTTTTCTAAAAAAAACATATTTGGTTTTATTACCATTTAAAAGCAAATAATTAGCACTAAACCAGTTTACTATTTTTAAAAGAGCATTGTTTACATCGTCAATTACTGTCTATTGTCTATTTACCTTAAAAACTAAAGAGGTGTCATCTCCCAACAAAACTATTTCATGATTATTTTTCACAAGATATGGTAGATATATCACAAGGTTCTCTCTTTCACTATTAATTGCGCGTCATTTTAAATCCAACACAACCCTTTATTGCGGTAACTGGAATCCCGTTTTCAATAATGCGAGGTCATTCTGTGAACATGAAAAGGCGTGTATCATCATGTGGCAGAGGACGTGCGCAAGCGAACATATTGGAGGGTTGCAACGTCGCTCGTTAATATTTATGATGTCGGGGGCTGGAAACTATTTTTTTACACGAAATATATCACTTAAACTGAAAATGGATTCTATCAAACCTTATCGACTTTGGAAACTTTCCGTCATAACTATTAATGTTACAACCCATTGTATCTGATCTATTGAAGCCTATCATTTCAATACACACTCGTAGATAGTTCAATTACAAGAAGTTTGAAAGAATTCCGCCACGCTTTCGAATCGATTTTTATAAACGTCGCTCGACTGACGAAGATTATAAGTGTTCAGCGGCTCCTATTTCCGCAAAAGTGAAACCTGACGGGAGACCTTCGTGTCTTTAACTGGCTCAGTCCACCCTGTGCGATCGATATTCATTTGAAATATCGTATTTCGAAGAGGTATGACAACAGCTTTCGAAGAATTCATAATAATAATATTTTTTTACACAATGCACACCAAAATTTTTCCCACAATTGATATTTATCACACTTAACTATAAACTTAACAGTCATATAAATAATTGTAAGTGAGGATAACTTCAGGCCAGGTAGGTGTGGGCAGGTTGTGTGGCAGGATTAAAGAATTACTTCCGTTATTGATACACGCACCAACATTGCAATTCCTCGGCTGAGATTTGGCATTCCTGTGTATAAATTTTATTTCAAGATTACTTGGGCATATAATATATTCAAAGGTGTCGAGTTCAAATAAAGCAACGACTACACAATAATTATTATATGGCGCTAAAATTGATTCAGCATCTCCAGTCATAATTATCGCTTCCTACACCTCCTAAGGGTTAAGGCGCGAAGTTATAGAATTCAGTACATATATTTTGAGTAAATGATTGTTACATTACGAATACTCTATATATAGCGTGAATGGTATTAAGGATATATTTTGAGAGGTGCTATTAGATTTGTCTCAAGTAAGACAGTGACATACTCGTAGGCTACGTTTTTATCGTTAAATATCTACGACATATTTTGAGTGAAATTTTGATTTTTTAATTATAAATACAACTTAGATAATAGAATCAAAATGTCTTG
Source organism: Euproctis similis (assembly GCA_905147225.2). Lineage (NCBI taxonomy): Eukaryota > Metazoa > Arthropoda > Insecta > Lepidoptera > Erebidae > Euproctis > Euproctis similis. Next base: position 16,237,661 of record LR990124.1, on the reverse strand, counting down.
ACCGTTCGCAAAAAAAGGAAACAAGTTACAGATACAAGATTTTATTAAATGGAACAATTTCCCGAAACAGTACGTACTAATTTTGTAATGTCTCCACTACGAGGCCTCTCTGCATTAGCTCCCGATCAGACAAGAACGGAATATTTAAAGACCTTATTCAAATTAAGCGGAATGAATTCATACCCACTGACTCCGAACGACGAAGTTCCCCTCGAACCGCTCACATTAAAAGAAATATCGTTCTCATGAAATTATATTTTAATTTTTCCACAATTGTATTCATTCTGGTTTGAAACGCATTTTGAATTAATGATTCATTTACGCTGCTTCTGATATCATCATTGTTCGGGTTCCGTATATTAGACGAAAATCTCAAAAACATATAACGCTTACCTTCAGAAACTGATTTCATTTATCAGTTACCTAATTACCTGTCAATTAATAATATAGATAATTGGATAATTAATATTTCATTATAGCACTCATTTATGTCCATAAATATTTTTCTCATAAAGTGGAAACATACATAGCATAACTTCACACCTTTTGTTACCCGAAGGTGCGGCTGTTAAGCCTCGTCTCGCCGTTATGTTTACGTCCCAAATGGAATAGGTGGCGAACCTATTGACATACCGTGCACAAAGTTTTCAGTCATCGATATTTATCACACATAACTTCCGAAAATTATTTCGAAAAGTCATTAGTGTGAGCCAGTGTCTAGAATCCTCTGGATCAGAAGCCGTGTGCTCGACCACTGCGCCACCGAGACTTATTCATATGACTATCATTCATTCATAAAGTGGACCTGTATTAAAACATATGTTTTGAAATCCTATAACATCAATATTACTTTGTATTAGTTAAAGGACGTAATCTCTGTTTATCCCACAAGAGGCTCGGTGTGAAGTTGTGGTGATGTTCTCATTTGTTCTGATTAGTCAATGCAATGTGCGTGGAAGATGTTACCACATGAGTTTGCTTAAACTATAGACATCATGTCTAACATTTGCCCTGAGCTTTTAAAAGCAAACGAAGATTTTTTGCTGAATAGATAGTTTGTAAATTCAGGTGAGAATAGAACTTTAAGTCCCTCGTGAATTTAAAATTTTCTGAATCCACGAATATTATGATATCGCGATGTTCAATATGTCTGACTTACCATTCTTGGAATACAAATAAACGTTTGCTTCAAAGATCAAGATGTACTTTCAAGCTTCAGTAATATTTTACGTTCAAAGCAGCAGCAGCTTGAAAATATAAATACATTTGCACAGTTTCACTTCAGAATGCATATTCAATCAATATCGATACTTAGTGACTTAGTTTGTAGGTAAGAATAGAGATTTTTGATGAGCATTTAAATGAAATGCGGTTTTTGATTTTATTAAAACTGACTACAGGAGAAATGCATTTCTTATGCAATTTCATTTGATTCATGAACCCACGCAGTAATGGGCAGATAGATTGTGAGAGAGTGACTATCTATTTTATTTTAGTTTTATAGGACAGCGGACAAACGAGCAAGAGGGTCACTTGATGGTCCGTAACCAACGCCGCCCGAGCATACTCCAGCAACACTGGTAGGATCACAGGTGCGTTGTCGGTTTTTAACGTGAGAAAGAGGGCTGGGTCAACAGTGAGATGGGATGAAGGCCTCTCTCAGCCAACAAAAAGGTACTTGAGAAAACTTCCAAATTCGAACCTGAGAATTTCTACCATAATTTAACGTTAAAACCCGCTATTTATGATGATAAAAGAGCAATAGGACTTCAGATACGCAGGTGATCACTAATCAATACATCCTTTCATTTCATAGGATCTGCTCAAAGAGAACTGAACAATGTATGCAATTAAGTTGGGACAAAAAAAGAAAAAAATTACCACCAGTGACTCGCCATTTGAATCGAAAAAAGCTTACGACCTTTCCTTTAACAATCATAATGTATACTTAGGCTGTACTCTTTGAGTTAGTATTTGTTTGAAGTATTCTTTGTTCTCAATTTGTCCCGTGTGTAATGTAATGTCCGCGGTGGCAGCCAGTCCAGGCTGTGCACGGCGCAGTTACGTCAATTAGCTAAGTGTCAAATATGTAAATGTTTTTGGGACTTTTATTGGTGCCATAAAGGTATTACCGCAATACCATTTGGTTTATATTACGTGTTACATCTACGTAATGGCGCAATAGGCCAAGATACATGTACAAATGATTTTATCAAGAAAGAAGAGTGGAGTGCTTTTGGAGTGAAAACTGCTTATACCCGCTTCCTTACATGACGGGCTATGGAATCTGTCTAGCTTCCCATTATCTCACGTATATTAGGTTAGGTAACAGGCAAATTCCTCCTCTCGTACTCTAACCCAAAGCTCCAGCCTAGAAGCCCGCTTCATCTCCCTATACTCGGTGTTTACTGTGCGTTATAGTTCATTTTAGATTTGTTTGACTTTTCACTTCTGTCAGGCATCCCGAGTTACTCATAGTTATATTTCTTTTTTATATAAAAATATAAATTAACAAAAGCTATATTAAAAAATAGCAAAAAAGCAATTTTGATCTCATGAATTTGCCGCGGCCGTTTATAATAATAAAATAATAACTGTATAGTTTCTATTATACAGTTTATTGTGAGCATGTCGTTGCAGTTGCTTCTATTTATTGGTTAAACTTTAAGTTTTCAAACCACCATTAAATTATACTACGGTCCAAGTGTCGTTGTCTGGAATTTTCTATTTGCAGGTAGACACATACTAACTGGTAATCAGTGTCGTTAGTGCTCTCAAATGACATATGCCAACTGACAGGTCAGGTAATGAAGCGCTATCATAAAACCTTTTATTATTAAGTTAGTCTGGACCTTCGACGTTCAAAGAGTTTTATAGAATTAGGATCGTGTATACTGTTTGTTTGACAATTTCACTTCTTTAATAGTCGGCTTTGGATTTACGCGAAATCAGTAAATTTTTTCTTATTATTGGTCAATATTTTTTATTTTGTAGAAACTTCTTTGTCCCGCTGGTGAAGATAATATGTTGAATGGTGAAGATAATATGTTAAGGGTCACATAATATAGTGGCTGCATTAATGTTTGTCACACAAACAAACATTACAACAATGTTTTATATATATAGCCATAGTCCATAGACAAGCGTGGCGTTATCGTAGCGTAGCTTGTGATATACTTGTGTCTAACTCAAAAGCTGTAATTATTGAAAATGAGTTCATTTGCTTTTTTGACCATGTTCATCTCGGGAACTAATACTAATAATAATCGGAAATAAATTTTGAATACCAGGCAATACGATTTCTGCAGGGTCAGCCAGTTGACTATGTGGCGTGTGGAGTTTTATTGCTGGCCAAGTGTTATCTGTCGCCCGGCACACTCTGTGCGTATCAATATAGTTCAAATATCGCATATTCAATATTTATGTTAAAATGTGAGTCATGTTGATACTCCCGAGGTATTGATTCTTGTCTGTTTGTATTTGGTACGTACTGCAATTGAGGAACACTTATTGGAAATGTTGCAATTCAACGTTTTGAATCAGTGTTTCTTTCAAATTCTCTTTGAAACTTGCTCTACAATATTACTTTGAAATTATTTTAGGTAATAAAGCGCGTGGATTCTGTTTGAGAAGACGAGACTTCTCAAACAGAATCCACGCGCTTTATTATATACGCGCTCGTTGCGGTAATATTATTTCTATTTTCTTTTTTCTAATCGACTTCGAACAAAGGAGGAAGGAGGAGGTTCTTAATTCATCTGTATGTAATTTTTTTTATGTATGTTAATCGATATTTTCGTCAATTATGGACGGATTTCAAATTCGGATTTTTTTCGTTGTATATGTGTTCACCTCCGAGATGGTCCCGTTTTCACCAGGTCAGGATCTGATGATGGAAACCAGGAGAAATCGAAGGCCTCCGCCAAAACCTGTATGCGAGTATGGTGTTTTTGTTACGTAATAGTGATGTTTTAGGGATATTTTTTATGGTGTCAACATCTGATGCTGCTATGCTGATGAAGAAGCCACAGAACTCCTCAACGGTTAGCAGTTTGAAGACAACACTGCAGTTGGTCGATAGAAACTACTTGGTAGTATGTAGGGCTATTCTTTTTACTTGTCAATTATGGTTGAATATACACTTGATGCTGATATGCTCATGAAGAAGCCACAGAACTCCTTAACGGTTAGGAGTTGGGAGACAGTACTGCAGTTAGTCGATTAAAACTGTTTAGTAGTAAATAGGACTAACGTGTTGCTTGGGAGATATGCATAAATCAACGACGGATTCTGCTGTGCTGATGATGAATCTACAGAACCCTTGAACGGTTAGGAGTTAGGACACATTTCTGTAAAAATGTTTTTTTATTATCTGCAATAGTTTCCAGGCTACGACTGGCCTTCATTCGTATTAGGTCTACCCATGATAATAACAAAAATATAAATACTTCGCAAGTTAATCGTACTCTTTTAACTAAGTACCTATCAATAACAATCATAGCTCCATAAAAATATCAACCATTTAACAAACGGACTTGCAATTAGTGATAATATATTTAATAAACTGTAGGCCATGTTAATGAACTAACCTCTATTGAAGTTCACAACTCATTAATATCACTAAAACTCGTAAAAAAAATCTTTAAAAAAATAGTTAAACCGACTTCTAGAAACGTAGACCACAAAATCTTTAAGTAAATGAAAACAGTACCTCTATAACTAAAAAGAGATAAATAACGTAATTTATTAATTTGTATGCTTAAAAATATATACAAAAATCAATACTTTAATAAAGTCATCTTTAACTATTAAAATATTTACAAATGTCATTTATTTTTGGAGTCGGTGCCAGCTTAGGTAACGTGCTCAATTTTGTTGCACCGACTTCAATAATGAGTGACAATTGTAACAATTTTAATAGTCTAGCCTCGTCACATTTAAGACGGAACTAAATATTATATTCATTCTTAGTAGGAATTGAGTGGGATAGTCTATGACACTTCATCTTGTTATGGCTGTCCACAAGACAAGCACTAACTAAAAGGATAATTTTTTTATTATTATTTAGGCGACATTAACGTCCCTATATTCTACCTATTAAATACTACTAAGGTCATTTTCAAAAGTCATTTATGTTAAATTCCTCGTGAAGTGAGTTCGAGTCACACCGGTAGGAGCGATATCACAGTACCGACTTACAATAGCGCCGTGGAAGCGCGGGAAACCTTAAATTGGGCGGTCGTGTTTTTTGGAGTTAATTTTTTAAAATTTATTTTCGAAGCTGAAGGATTTGGTTTTTCTTATTTATTTTTACTTTTATCTTCTTATATTAGTGTGTAGTGTATAGTTGCCTCTTCTATCTTATTTGGTAAGTCTTTTAATATATATGCTTAAAAATGGATCCCCCGATTGACCCGGGTGGGACGAATAATACTATAGTGGGTCATTACGTGACAATATCGGCAAATGAGAGCGTGGATACAGACGGCTCGGTTGTGAGCTTAACAAATTCCACTAAAAGGAAACGCCTATCCGCAAAGCCTTCAGTGTGTAGGCATTGCAACAAAAGACGCCGTAAGCATGGCGGGAAAAAAGATGTTGATTGCGATTGTATGCAGGAAATGTGTACAATAAGTACTGCTTCTATGTCCGACCCTAAACATACCATACCTAACTCGTCTACACCACTGGTAAAAACTTTATTGCCGTCTACGTCGTCAGTGGCTAGATTGCAATACATTTCATCTGATGCTGCACCATATACTGTTCACATTCAGAGAGAGCACTCAAATAATGATGGCGCGTATATAAATTCAATTGTATTTGGTCGTTTTTTTAAAAAGAAACGCTTTCAAAAATATTGTCAATGGTAGTCTTAAGAAAATAGGCCGCAACAAATTATCTATAGATTTTAATAATCATGAAGACGCCAACTCCTTTTTACACAGTCCACAATTAGAGAACGAAAAGCATAAAGCTTTTATTCCCACATTCTCGGTTACCCGAATGGGGGTCGTAAAAGGTATTCCTTCTGAATGGTCTGATGAAGAAATCATAGAAAATATCACTGTTCCTACAGGATGTGGTCCTGTTTTAAAAATTAGGAGAATTAAGCGAAAAACCACAGTAGAAGGTAATGTATCATTTATTAACACGCAAACAGTAATAATTACATTTGATGGACAAGTTCTACCCAAACGCATATTTATGTAGCAACACATCTCTACCTGTAGAGCTTTATATCTACCCAACAATTATTTGTTATAATTGTTGTAGATATGGGCATGTTAAAAATCTGTGTAGGTCGAAGCCACGGTGTTATAAGTGCGGACAAGAGCATACAGGTGACAGTTGCACTGCATCTGAGGAATCCTTGTTCTGCTGTTTGTGTAAGGGCTCCCATGAGGCTGTTAGCAAAAAATGTTTAGAATTTGACAGACAAAAATCCATAAAAGAATCAATGGCCGAAAGCTGTATTCCATATTCAGAAGCTTGTAAAAAACATCCTCCAATTTCAAGACGCTCATATGCTGAAACGTTACTTTCATCTCCAAAATTACCCAATAATTATACTATAGAACCACAATTCACTTTACCCAATGTTAACAAAAAAAGTTCATATGTAATAACTGTCTTTATTAACCCTAAAACAAAGGCTAAAACTTCTACAGGCTATGATCAACAAGCCCATAAAAATCTTATTAAGGGTTACAATATTTCTAATTTAAAAAATGGATGTGCTTTCATTGATAAAGAAGATCTGTCCACTGTGTCAGTAAAAGACTTAATTATTACATTAATTCAATATTTGTCTCAAACAGATAATATCTCACTGTCCAACGCTGCCCCTGTAACACATACAGATAACAATATTGATAAATTAAATAATGGACAATACAGCCAAAATAGTTCAATGGAACTGCAGGAGCATAGCTCCTAAGAAATCTGATATTTTTTATATTGTAAATAAATTCAAACCATTTATTTTCGCCTTCCAAGAGACATGGCTAAAACCAGAATCTTTGTTCAAAGTTCCTGGTTATGCCTGTCTCAGAGAAGATCGCACAGATGGGTATGGTGGTGTTGCCTTACTAGTGCAACACCCTCATTCCTATACCTACTTTCCTCTTCCTTCTCACAACAATGATTTTTCTATCATAGCAGCTCTTATAAATAATATTTGTTTTGTTTCTGTATATATTCCTCGTCCTTCTAAAATTATTTTTAAGGAAATTGTAAATATTTTCTCCACTCTACCTAAACCATTTATAATACTAGGAGACTTTAATTCACAACATCCTTCCTGGGGTAGTTCATCTAATGTTTTTGGGTCAGCTATTCTGGATCTTGTGGACACATTTGATTTATGTATTCTTAATACTGGTCACCCAACTAGACTTACTTCTCCAAACGAAGGGGTGAGTGCCCCAGACCCTATGTTCTTCAAAGTTAACCTCATTATTGACTTGGCAAGTGATGACTTCTACATATATATGGAAGTGATCACTTTCCATTGTTAATTACCTTCCCATATATTAACACAACTCTGCCCCGACGCACTCCTCGCCATAAATACAAACTAGATAAAGTTGATTGGTCATTATATAAACGCCAATTAAACCAAATTATATCCGAATTACCAGATGTGAAAATTGACAATGAGAATGTCTGTACAGATGCTTTTGTTAGGACTATTACAGACATTGCAAGTAAAAATTTTCCTGTCAAAAAAGTTAATCACAACAGAACTTTGTCTCCACCATGGTGGGATCAAGAATGTACAGCTGCAATAAAAAAGAGAAAACAGTTGGAAACGTTATATCGTCAAAATTCTACCGTAGAAAATTTTGACCGCCTATCTATTGTTATTACTGAAACCAGGAAACTACTGAAGCGAAAAAAATTCGAAAGTTGGCGATCTTTTTGTTCGTCTGTGTCTCCTGATGTTGCACTATCAGAAGTCTGGCGCAACATTAGAAGATTTAGATCGGCATTTAGTGATACGCCAACATCTTATATTCCTCCATCGTTAAAAAACCAATTCCTGGATAAACTAGCACCAGCCTACGTTCCTGAGGATCATATTCCACGATCCCTATCCCAATCTGGTAATCTTTCTGGTCTTAATGGCCCTTTCACCCTATCTGAACTTAGAGGCATCTTAAGTCATCATAAAGATTCAGCTCCTGGCGCAGATGGCATTCCCTACTCTTTTATTGCTAATTTGAGTGAGCAGTACCTTTCATACTTTCTAGATCTGATAAATTGTATTATGTTAAGTGGTAATATTCCATCTTCATGGAAATCTCAAATAGTCATTCCAATTTTAAAGCCAAATAAAGATTCTTCCGATTCTAATTCCTATCGCCCTATAGCTCTTTCCTCAGTTCTCCTAAAGACTGCGGAAAGTCTAGTGAAAAACCGTCTCGAATGGTTTTTAGAAAATAACAGATTATTAAGTGACAGTCAATTCAGTTTCAGGCGTGGTAAAAGCACTCTCGATAGTCTCAGCATATTCACAACGGATATAAGACTAGCGTTTTCGGGAAACAAATCTGTAGTTGCAGCATTTTTAGATATAACATCTGCCTACGATAATGTGGTCATACCAATTCTTAAAAATAAACTTGTTCGCTTGGATGTCCCCCCAATTTTAACTAATTTTATAATTAATGTATTATCAGAACGATCTATCCATATGGACAGCGGTGAATCTAGGCTAGTTTGGAAAGGTTTACCCCAAGGTTCAGTACTCAGTCCTATATTATATAACGTTTACACATATGATCTGGAAATCTTTTTAGGTACTGATATTAAAATACTCCAATATGCTGATGACTTACTTTTATACTCTTCTGATTTATCTGTTCCTACTGCCTGTTCTTCCTTATCGTCTTCGCTTAATCTTTTGAAGACATGGCTTGACGATTACGGCCTCGATTTATCTCCTTCTAAAAGTAAAATTGTATTGTTTTCAAAAATGCGTTTTCCTCCACCTGTTTTCGTATATTATGATAAGAAACAAATTCCGGTTAACTCATCAGTTAAATTTTTAGGAGTAGTATTAGATTGTAAGTTAAGAGGTGATGCTCATTGTAATTATCTTGTACATAAATGTGAAAAACGATTAAATATTTTAAGGTGTCTAGCGGGTGTATGGTGGGGTGCGCACCCCTTTTGCTTGAAACTATTATATAATGCATTGATTCGTAGCATCTTGGATTATGGAACTTTTTTATTAATACCAGGCAATAAGACTGCGTTTAAAAAATTAGATTATATTCAATCCAAGGCTCTGAGAATTATTGCTGGAGCTATGAAGTCAAGTCCTATCAATGCGTTACAGGTAGAATGTGTCGAACCTCCGCTCACTCTGCGTAGGCAATATATTTGTGACCGTTTTTTATTCAGGGCTTTACAATATTCTAAACATCCATTACATTTTAAACTTTCAGTCCTTCGTAATCAAATCAACGTTCATGGTTACTCGTCCGATTTAACAACACCTTGTCTGATCCATAGTTTTAATAAATATCATTATTTCAAAGGTTCAACCTACCAAACAGTTTCTTTTCCTCTTTTTTGCAATAGCTATGAATCGTTAGCGTATACTCCAAACGTCTATTTAAATTTAAACATTAAAAATGACAGCCTTGCTAATTTTTCATTTCGCAATATTGTCGATATCCATTGGGATAATTGGCATTATATTTATGCCGATGCTTCCAAAAAGTCTCCTCTGGGGAATGTAGGTGTCGGTATATACCACCAACAGTACAATATTGTTCAGAAAGTTAAATTACCTCCAGAATCCTCAGTGTTTACTGGGGAATGTTTTGCAATTTTTAAAGCCATTGAATACATTAAATTACTAAAATTGAGGCAAACCGTAGTTTTTACAGACTCTAAAAGTTCCTTACAAGCTATTGAAAGTTTTCCTTTTCGCAGCAAACCCATTCATCCTATTATAATATTAATAAGAAAGCTTCTCTTTGAATGTGTTCAGTCCAACTTGGAAATTCATTTCGCATGGATTCCAGGGCACAGTGGCTTCACTGGTAACACCAGAGCTGATGCTCTTGCTGGTGAAGCCATTGACTCTGGGGATGTATTTCCTTACCATAATTTTTCTTATGATCTTATCGGATGGGCTACGAAATCCCTCCAGGATGCCTGGTTGTTATTCTGGACGGGTAGTAGATCAGATACAGCAACATCTTATAGAAGCATTCAACCCTTTATTCCGTCCAAACCTATCTTTTCTAAGTTTCATTTTTCCAAACCCTTCATAAGTTCATTAATCCGAATGAGACTGGGCCATGCCAGTTTTCCGGCTCACCTGGCTCGAATCAAAATTATTAACGGTAATATGTGTGAATGTGGTGAAGATGTTGGGGATCTTAACCATATTTTCTTTTCCTGTCCTCGGTACAATCGCAATCAATTTCTGCACTCTTTAATTAATCATAGTATTCCCTTGCCTACATCCATTCCTGTTCTGTTATCTTCTGACGATTCCAATGTATATAGTTTTATCTCATTATTTATGTCTCTTAATAATATTCGTTTATAATATATCTGTTTATTTATTTATTGTAAACTGATTTATGTTAAATTCCTCGTGAAGTGAGTTCGAGTCACACCGGTAGGAGCGGTATAACAGTACCGACTTACAATAGCGCCGTGATGACAAGTTGAGACAAAGGATTAACTATGGAGTATTTGCAATTCTCACTCCCCAAGAAACCTATTGACCCCCTTTTTCTGAACAGAAATGAAACGAGCGCGGTTTTGTACAGACATTACTTTTCCTGATTGATAATATTTCATTGTATGTGTTACTATTATTAAAAATCTTTTATTAAATATTACCTAAGTATGTAAACTATGTGCTTAGTATGCTATAGGTATGTTATTTATTTATCTATGTTTGACTGAACTCTAGATGGTTTTTGATCTCCCAAATCGTGTAATGGCAATCTGAAGTTTCGGAAAACAACTAGTTCCTGTAGCAATAGCATCACGTTATAATGTACAGCTTCACGTCTATTTTGTCCGTTCAAGAGGTAGTCCATGATGATGGAGTACATTGATAGAAGCGTTAATGGTCTCATCTGTTTGAATAAATTAACCCACAAGAGGTGCCGGGTTGCAAACAGAGGTGGAATTATTCAATTTGAACCTCGGCGAAGTGGACTGAAGTATCGTTTTGTGACCGGCTTGAGTTACCACTTTGCAGAATATCAATGGAGGCAATTGATACAACATTCTCTCTTGCTATTGAGAACTGGAATATGTGGAGATATGTCCGTTTATTGATAATGGCTTTGGCAAACTGACTGAATCTAGTTATTACCCGCGGCTCTGCCTCTTTAATAAACAGGAAACTTGTGTAATTCCAGAGGAAAGTCGTGTTATAACTTTAATTTGTTCTGCTATTTTCGTATTCTACGGCAGGAGAAAATAGAAAAGATGAAGAAGCGCCGTATTTCTTCACGTTTAAGCAATGTGAAAAGATTAAGAAAATATGCATATTGCTAATAATGTGTGCACAACATTTTAGGATCATCGGTTGATTAATGTTTTAGACACATTTTCATTATAATGTGAACGCAGTGTTAGGTTATTTGTTCTTCGCTCTTTTTCACCCATATAAACCAGTCACGTTCCTCAAATATGACACACGCGTATCTCTAACAAATGTTTACTTCTGCAGCTTGTATTGAGTATGTAACGTTCCGCTGAACGATCCTTGTACAATTTCTGTCTGTTCCTGTGTCAAATGAAACGATGGTTCTAGAATATAAATGATTAGCAACATAGCCTTGCTTTGCTTCAATCTTATGGTTGTGAAAGTCCCTATGAAATCCTTTTAGTCACATTATCATTTGAAAAAAAACTAACGGAGAGACAAACACGTTTAATGTAGATATTTTGATATTACTATGTTTATAGACAAAATTGTCCCAAATTATGAAACTAATATTTGGGACATAACACATATATTTTGGCGGCGATTTAACTCCATGCGAAAAGAACCGCGGGTTACAGTCATTATTTGATAAAAGCTAGATGAAGTCTGTGGGAGTGTAAGTATATAGGCTTATGTTACACAGACACGCAATTTGAACGCAGCAACATAAAGGGGTCACTTTACCCGTCTCATGTATCAATGGGCTTATCCTGCCTCATACAGAGGGTGTATCTACACTAGTCCTCACTGACGAGTAGCTGTTTGTGAAGGGGTATGGCTGTATGCTAACCGTGGCTTGTCAGCAGACCACTTCTCCATTCTGAGGTCTCCAGCTCAAATACCAGTTATGCGTGATAAAATAATAATATATAATTTAAAAAGAAAATAAATTGTGTCCAATTGATTGACAAGCAATTCAGCGTATCAAGGATGTTTATAACTATCTGGCCAATCGGTTATTAGGAACTGAAGTTACAACAATATTGATTTACAGATATACCATACCATGCGTATTGTTGACAATTAACACATTTTTGACACACAATTTCAACATTCTATTTAGTTTGCCCTGGTGGTGGTACGCTTAAGTATCTTACGTAATGACGTGTATACTGCTAAGGTGGCTTGATGATAGGAACTTTTAAACGAAAATAAACATTTTAATAATACTGGGGATCCATGACTATTTCTTATATAATAAAAGCCTTATCATAAAACTAATTAAATGACAGTTTGTGACATCAATTTGTTATTAATTCATTAGTAATGTGAAACCAAAGCACAAAAATAATAGAAATTATAAGAACTTTCAGAAGAAGACAGTCATTGTTACATCACAATTGCAAATGATTTAACGGCTATTAACATAATATTTGCCTTAAAAATAATTGAAGTTTATCATTGAAACGGCTTCACAAAAACTAATTTTAAGCTAATTTGTCAAACGTGAAATAAATTCAACCTGTATTTTGTTTCTGTTAGAATAAACTCTCTCCGTATTTTTATTACGAATATAAAATGTGTACAACATCCAGTTGCTTATAGTACCAACAAGACGCTGGTCTGGATAGATGGGAATATTCGTGTACTTGTGACGTCTCCATGCAAATATAAAACTAAACCTACTAAACCCGGTCTTCTATACAAAGCTAAGGCGACTATCGGCAAATATCTTGAGACTGACTGTTTCTTTTAAGTTTTTAAAGCTCTTTTTAAACAAATATCAAATCAATAGATTTCTATAATTCTATATTAGTTTAGTTATTGCTCTACCTTGAGACGTAGGGATAGGGTTTGCCCTACGGTTCCTTATAAAACAGCGTTTATTGATAAATTTCAATGTTATCTCGGCCCAATGCTTTACAATAAATTAAATAAAATTGTTAAGTTTTACCCATTAAATATACGCTTATGTAAAAAGGTCCTAATATCTTGGCTAAAAACTCAAAATTACGATGACATAGAAAAAATATTTTTAATGTAAAATAATGCTTCTTATTTATTGTATCCGATTAATATAAATCAATGTATATTTTAATAACTTTCTATATTTGAACAAATTAAAAAACAAAAAATTATTTAGAAAAATTTTAATAGGAATACCAAAAAAAATATAATCTGCAGCTTATAATTAAAAATTGCCCAAGTTCACACTCTTTGTGGTCTCAATTTGTGTGTGCGGTACTTCAGAAAATCTAATTTTAAAGATACCCGCATTGTAATCGAAACTTTTATTTTTTATTGTATATAGACCAAAGCATGTTTATTTTCCACTAGTGCACATATCTCATTGTATTTGTAGTTATTATCATGGGAACAAACTAACGTCTAAGATACAGGCTCGGCCTAGTTTAGACGTTAGAATTCATTTCGACCTGTATACTTATTTTAATGTTTTTAGATATTAACAAAAGTGTATTCTTTTTATCTGGTCTCAATAAAGATTTTATTATTTTTGCTCTCAGCTCCGTTCTACTTTCCAATATCGATAGATTGTTGCGCGAACAAATTTTAATGAAACAAAATACATTTCGTCGAGTTTCAATTGTCTTGTGAATTTCTCGAAAGAATTCGTCGTGAATTTTCCGAGAACAATTCGATACAAAATTGTTCAGATAAATGCAATAGAGTATGTTTGTAAGCGATAATAATATTACGCTGGAAGCTGTTGAGCTGATCTCAAGTGAGAGCTGTAAGAGCTCGACTTTAAAGAGATATACGGAGTTACACTCCGTATATCACAGCACTAGAACAATACAATGCTTGTATTTTTAATATGAACGAGCATAAAACTTGAAACAAGTACATGCATTGTTGCATATAAAGTATTTAGTACCTGGAGATACTTGTTTTAGCAATGCATTTGTTTGAAGCGCAAAGTATTTTCAATGAAAACAATACATATGGCTTTGAGAATTTTATAGTCTCAGCTCTAGGTTATGTTAAGTTTTTTTTTATAGGATAGGAGGGCAAACGAGCATGCGTGTCACCTGATGGTAAGCAACCGACGCCGCCCATGGACACCAGCAACACATATAGTGTTACGGTTTGACCTTTAAGGGATACGGGATAGGGAAAGATGGGGAAGGGGGATGGGCCTCCAGGTACCTCTCTCACCGAACGAAACACGGCATGAATCACTTTACGACGATCTTCTGAGAGGTCGTGGTATTTCACCGGTCGAGCCGACCCATTCATACAGCGAACTGCTTGGCTCTACCACTGTTAATTTTTTTTTTGTTTTGATTAATTTACTATGTTTGCATTTGGTAGTAGTAAGGTGATGCGTTATGAATAAGGATGCCTGGCAAAATGTATCCCAGTGTATGATAAGTATAAAGACATTTGGGACTTTATAGCAAAATAATTAATGACAATTAAATTGTCGCTGTCTGATAATAATATCTGAATATTGTCCGTAATACACCAAGCCCGTAATACAGTAAAAACAACTACACCAAGACCGATGACAAATACAAAGTTCTACAATGAAAATAAACAAGTCTTTAAAATAATCATTTCCCTCAGCACCCCCGTGCACGTTCACCGCCGCTCTCGTAAAGCTCACTCGTTCGTGTTCCAGATCGACTGCAACCTCCAGATACTTTTATTTCTTCACACAATGTTCAGTCAGTTCAGTTTGAACTCGGGTCAAACACATCAGCGAGTTGTCAACAACTTAGACGGCCATATCGATTTCTACAAAACGTGCTTTTGCCCGCATTTTCATCTGAATAAAAAATTAAAAACACATGTCCGTGGGTAGAATCGAAGTATTTTATTACAGATATTTTAAGTTCTAGTCGAGGTAAAAGAAAAATATATTTATTACTAGCTGACCCGGCGAACTTTGCTCCGCATCAAAGTAATACATGAGTAAAATTTGGATTTTATAAAGTTCAATTTGTGCTATTTATCGGCACGCGTTTTGGCGCGCAACGCAACTGCTATGTCCCGCTATGTTAATACTGTAATATCTTCGTAAATATACGTTTAAATTGCATGCTGTAAAGGGTCAGGATCATCTATATTACATACACAATCTATTTAAGACACGTAATTGGATGAAAATTAATGCTGTAATGTCTAAAATCGCTGCGTAAATAAGCCATTATTTCTCGTAAAAAGTAAAGAAATAAAAATGAAATGTAATACAATTTGAAGATCACGTGTTACAATCACAAACACAATTACTTCGTGGCATGTGAGATGTGTCCTTTGTCTTTCATAAATATTTAGTTAGGTACTATTATATTATTGAGATATAATATATGTACTTTCTCTGACAGTCCTATAATTATCTGTCGTTTCTTGATATAATCAACCAATTTCTTAAATTAAGTAAACCGACCAAGTAAATATCAGAAGCCATTCGTATAATGTCTGGTTTGCGATCTATAACAGATTAAAATATTGAAACAACATAATTATTTAAAAATTACTTCAAAGTGTGGTCGGCTGTGAGATTAATTGGTTCAAATTTATTAACGGAAAGTGAGAGTCTATTTCGTTTGATGATTCTGATAAAATATTTGAATTTTGAATATTAAAATTGGAATCTGTCCGATGAATCGAATTTACATTTATTTTGCATTAATTTTATTTCTAAATACAAGGAGTACCTTCATCCAGGATGTAGTTAAATTAGTTAGTTACGTTATTTATCACTCTTTAGGTATGGAGGTGCTGTTTTCGGGTATCCAGTTGTTTATGTTACCCAGAAGATGCTGGTCTGCATACATCAGAACAGTCATACGGAAACATTTGTGTACTTGTGACGTCACCAAGCAAATATAAAACAAAACTTACTAAATCCAGTGTTCTAGACAAAACTAAGGCGACTATCGGCAAATATCTTGAGACTGACCATTTTCTTTTACTTTCTGAAGCTATTTTTAATCAAATTCACTTTTAAAAGATTTTGTAATTCTATTGTCTATAAAATAAATCGTAAGAAACTTAATTTATAACAAGATATAATATTTTCTTAACATATTGTTAATGTAATTAAATATTTGAATAAATTGTTTTATAATAAGTAAATAATGATTTTAAAGAAAGTTAATTGTTAAAAAAATATGTGTCGTGAAATAAAAGGCTTTTTTTTGGAGTTCCTTAGCATTCTAATATGAAGAGTCTTTATTACAGCCACAGAAGTAACAATTACCATTTCTAGAAGTTTTATCTGTTTATTTGTATGTTTGTCCTTTTAAATTCTAGTAAAAAAATATGGTAATTCGAAATGCCCACGGAGCAAAGCTTCGGCCAAATATTTGTATTCAATAAAGATAATTTGAAACAACATAAGATAAATAAATTTCTAAGAACCCGTCCATTGTCTAACAAATTTATCGCAGGAATTTAATACAGAAATGACTCCGAACAAATCAATGGATTCTTTGTAACTTTAAGAGGCTTAGTGAATGTTTAAGAGAGTTTAAAAAAATATTCCGCACCGGAGCCAGCGCGATACCTTCAAATAAATAACTTGAAAACTTTTTCAATTTCATCTCAGGAACCGTAAATATTGTTTGTTTCAGTAAATCTGAAAATTAATAATGAAAGACCCCTATTGCAATCAAGGTGACGAGGTCCACCAAGTCTCTTGCGGGGTAGGCAGAGTGAACGGAGCGCCTTACGGTAAGATTCTTACAAATCACCTCGATCTACTTCTTTTACTTCATCTTTGTCATTTACGCTTGTCGTTCTTGAAATCTCTATACATTACCTTTCACAAGCAAACGTTCGATTTGATCATGAAGAAGTATGTTGTGGCCATCCTCGACTCCAATCTTCCATTCCACTTTTGCACCGTATTGATATATTGACTAATATTATCTCCTTAGTCTCGGTGGCGCAGTGGCGAGCACCCCGCTTCTGATTCAAGAAGTAGTGGGTTCAAATCCTGGCACTGGCACACACCAATGACTTTTCGAAATTCTTTTCGGAAGTTATGTGTGATAAATATCGATGACTGAAAACTTTGTGCCCGGTATGGCAATAAGTTCGCCACCTATTCCATTTGGGACGTAAACATAACGGCGAGAAGAGGCTTAACAGCCGCTGCCTACACCTTCGGGTAACAAAAGGCGTGAAGTTATGTTTATATATGTTTATCTCCTTAGTCAATATTGCATCATTCAATTATTCCCCATTTTCCTAATCCATCAGGTCCATATCATCGGAGCATGCCCTTCCTTACTTTAACTCTGACACTTACTTTAATCCGAATTCGTTTCCGTTATAAGTATAACCTTATTTGCAAGCATTTGAATACAATTTGCTGTTAGGCTTTTGTATATTACTGTAATAATAATTTTCACGGTTCCATACAGAACCTTATTAATAATAATGTTTTGAATACAATACACATAGCACCCTCTAGTTTCGAACCTAAGTAACTAAATGCTTTTATTAAAGAAACTATAGTATATTAATACATATAAACTCTTATCTGTGAATATATATTAATAATAGATAGAAAAACAGCCAGATTCCATACAAACAGCTCATCATACATATTTGTACTCGGATGGAGTTGGAATCCGTCGAATTGTACTCAGCAGTCAGTTGTTTTACCAAAGTATCCAAGTCAAAGTCAAAATAACTTTATTTTTATAGGTCTTCACAGACACTTAATAATAGTCAACAAGTACAGATATAACATTATGATTTAAAATTAGATAAAAAAAAACAAACACGAGCGCTTGTGGAAAGTGCCTCCGTGGAACAAAAAAAAGACACGGACGCAATCGACACGAGCGGCCCGATTCCGAGTGTAGGGGCTATCATGAGAAGAATCGGGCAAGAAACTCATGTGCCAAATACTCTTTTCAAACCATTTGAAATAAATAACAATATTATTATCACTACGGAAAACAAATCAGTAGGTTGGTGAATAAAAGGTGTAGCAAACAGAATACTCGACAATCACAATTAAGATCCAACCAAATTAAAATCAACGTCCTACAAGTTAACTAAGAAATTCTATGCGATCACAGTAGTCGAGCACAACTGACGCGACACCCTTTAATTAGAGTGGTAACGTTGTGCAAAAATTGTGGCTAATAATAAAAATAAAAAAAATTTCAAAAAGTTTCTATTATATATGTGAACACCATATCAAGGCAAATTTACAATTAAAAAGCTATCAGAAATTATTACAGAACGCCTCCACTCCGAAAAAGTGAACAAATTCCAACACACAAACTACAAAATCCGCGTTGAGCAAGCAATTTGACGGTCCCACTCCGACTTGTCAGTCATGAAGTCGTTGATGGTGTAGTATGCACCACCAATGAGACGACCCTTCACAGCCCGCCTAAAGCGATCATAAGACAAATCCAGAATATGCGCAGGTATCCTATTATAAAACTGTACACCCATTCCCAAAAAAGACTTGTGTACCTTGTGCAGGCGATGATACGGTAATTCAAGCTTATACTTGCCTCTAGTATTAAAATTGTGTACATCGCTATGTTTTGTATATTTATCTAAGTTTCTCCTCACAAACATGATGTTATCATATATAAACTGGGAGACAACCGTTAAAATGCCAATTTCCTTAAAACGTCCTCTGAGGGAGACCCTAGCACCCAAATTATAAATTGCCCGTATTGCTCGTTTCTGAATAACGAAAATGGACTGAATCTCAGCTGCTCTGCCCCATAGCAATATACCATAAGACATAACGCTATGAAAATAACTAAAATAAACTATTCTGGCGGTTACAATATCGGTAAGCTGTCGAACTTTTCGAACCGCGTAAGCAGCAGAGCTAAGTTTTCCCGCTAAAGACTTTATTTGTGGGCCCCACTGTAGCGTATTATCTAAGGTAATACCCAAGAATACAGTAGATTTCACTGGGTCAAGAATTTTATTATTTAGAGCTATACTTATATCCGGACCTTTAACACTAGGCATAGTGAACTTTATTATTTTAGTTTTATTCGCATTTAGAACTAAATTATTAGCCGTGATCCATTCATGAACTTGTGTGAGAGAACAATTCACATCATCAAATATACTCTTTTTACGGTCTACCTTGAAGAGAAGTGATGTGTCATCGGCAAATAGTACAACGTTACAAAACTTCTGTACGCAAAAGGGCAAGTCATTAATATGGATATTAAATAATAAGGGGCCGAGTATCGAACCCTGGGGAATGCCCATAGTCACCGACGATCCAGATGATCTCACTCCACTTATATCAACAAACTGTAACCTGTCACTTAAGTAGGATGCAATTAGCCTAAGTGCCGCGTTATTAATGCCATAATGACTAAGCTTACGTAAAAGTGTGTTATGCTCCACGCAATCAAAAGCTTTGGAGAGATCACAGAATACGCCAATTGCATCCTGCGATCACGAGGCCCATCATACAAGTTCGTTAACTAAAGTGTTCCCGCAACACCAGCGTGTGTGGTGAGGAGAAAGACCAAGGTGGAGACATAATCACCAGCTTCCCTAACTTTCACTGGGTAACAAAATGCCTATCATTTAAATACTTACGATTCCAGAACATATCATCAATATTGTAAGTTAGAGATAAAAGCTATCACGTGTCTCAGTGAGCGACATTTCTCAGATATATCGAGTTACACCAGAACCGAGTTACTTAGAGTTACTTTGGATTTCTTTTTTTTTAATAAGTCATCCTCATTAGCAATGGCGGCGCAATATGTAAATATGTGGGCAGAATACATTCCGCGAGACACTGATGGAGCAGGAAGAGAGGTTCCTAAAATATACAACTCTTTGATATTAAACAGTTGTTTATTCATTAAGAAACAAACATATATTTTACACGTACATACGCATGAACGTTATTTTTTCTTTCATACTGTTTTCTGAAAATTTACACTTGGGGCCTTAAGATGCCTCCTATATAGACCACATTCCAGTATCGTTCATTCTATTTCTCTATCATTCAAAATGTTTAATAAATTTCCTTTTTTGATTAAGTTATCATATATTATTTAATTTAACACAATTATTTAAATGAAATGTACAAATTTAATTTCATATTGTTACATCGCGCTATGCAGGTACCGGATGTAAATCAGTCATGATGTAAACAGCCTCCCCTTTTCCAATTGAATTTCACGAGGAACAAATTAATTTTGCATTTTACCGCTACCAGGGCATGAACTCGGTTACCCGACTGGGCTTGAAGGAGAATGATACTTTTCGAGCATATACTGTTTAATGTATATGTGTACTTTCCATGATATACCCAAAAGCTTAAATGACTTCAAGTATTTCAGATTGCGAAGTTATAATTATATATTACTAAACCATCATGGCAAGATTATGGCGTACTTGCTAATATGAAACGCGGTAACCATGTCTTCTTCAGTTATATGATCATAAAGATGAATACAAAAAAAATAAGTTTTATAGTATCCACGTAATTATTAAAGTGTAACTTCATATGCGATGTGCAATCGTATAACGCATTCAACGCCCTCTCGTGGGTAAAATAAGTATTATATTACAGTAGTACATATACTAACTAAGAAAACTTTTATAGCGTGAACTAGTAGCGGGTGGTGGTACTCATACTAACTCATAATTGATATTGTAAAGATAAAACTCATCATTACATAGTATAAAACAAAGTCACTTTCCGCTGTCTGTCCCCTTAACGCCCCTTATCCCGCCCCCCTTATCGCTATCTTTAAAACTACGCAACACATTTTGATGCGGTTTTTTTTTTAATAGTTAGACGGTGTGAACAGGGTGGTTTTGATCTATAATTCATAGAAAAAATCTAATTTTCGAGATTTAGAACTTTAATTGCAAACGCTGGCTAAACCCTAAGTGATCGATCAAAATAATGTTCTGCATTATTAAACACCTTCAGAAGGTCTACAAAAAAGTCCCCGAGGTTTTTTTACTTTTTACGAGAAATAATGCCTTATTTACGAAGCGATTTTAATTTTTATCCAATTAAGTATCTTAAATAGATTGTGCATGTAATATAAATGATACTGGCTCTTTACAGCATGCAATTTAAACGAAAATTTTCGAAGATATTGCAGTATTAACATAGCGGGACAGCAGTTAAAGCCGATAAATAGCACAAATTGAACCTCATAACATAACATAACATAACATAACTTCACGCCTTTTGTTACCAGAAGGTGTAGGCAGCGGCTGTTAAGCCTCGTCTCGCCGTTATGTTTACGTCCCAAATGGAATAGGTGGCGAACCTATTGCCATACCGGGCACAAAGTTTGTCAGTTATCGGTATCTATCACACATAACTTCCGAAAACAATTTCGAAAAGTCATTGGTGTGAGCCAGTGTCTAGAATCGAACCCCGGACCTCTGGATCAGAGGCCGTGCGCTCGCCCACTGCGCCACCGAACCTCATGACATCCAAAATTTGCTCATTTATTACTTTTGATACGGAACAAAGTGGTAGACCCACGAATTTCTATGCATGAATAGGCCGGCTTGACCGGTGAAATACCATACCTTCTCATCCGGAGATATTGTTAATGCTTTTCTATAATACAGTAAAAGGGCTTTTTGATAATGATTCCAAAAATAATGTGACGTCATTATAAATCCCATATGTCAGAAAAAATATTTTTTATTTATTTCTACAATATATGGCCTGTTTAAGAGTAACTTAAGAAATAATCTCTTAAGAAATAAAGTCAATCTAATCCCAATATGGCCGATCATCTATAATAGAGTAGTAGCAGTTAGTATTCTAGCAGATTCTACCCACACCCAGATAAAGAACATTACTCGGGTGGCGATCGAACCCGCCAATCTCGATTCCACAGTTAGAAGTTTTACTAATGCACCACGAGGCCCGAGGTAATGTAAGTAAGATGTACTATTTTTACATTTAGTATGTTATAAATGTATGTTTGTTACAAAGTTACACTTCTTAAGCGCGGAGGGACTCCATGGACCATTTTCTGCCTAACAAATAGTCACTCTTGGTTAAGATCTATATTAAAGATGATGCAGTAATTTTAGTGGTACGCCTGTGCAAATTTACAGATTGTCTGACAACGTTATTTTTGCATTTAAAAACCCCGTATCACAATATCCGTACCCCTAACATCTGCAATGTACATACATTCCCTTGTTAAATATATTGAATTATTGTGTTAAACTCTTTAAGTCGGGCAGATTATTAGGACTGCTTATAATAAAATGTCAGATAAAAAGTTGTTGAGCCCGTATCTTATAATGTAAAGAATGTAGAGCGCAGTAGTACTGAGCACATCGCGCCCGAGGTGTTGTTACATTTACATGGAGATGAGATTCGTAACAATTCGTAAAGATGGAGGATTATGGAGGGGCCAATTAACTCTCCTTGTAAAATACTTGATACTTCTAGCAACAGAGTGTTATAATGGTTATTATTTTATACATTTTAGTTGCTATTTTACTTAAGATCATAGTTACCCCTCTGACTGACTTTAACCTTTGTATTTTGTGTCATGCGGATCCGTCCAGCCATGCCTGTACATATAATATCCAACTACCATGAAAGAAAGAGAAAAAAGGATGACTACGGGCCCCCTCACGTGGTACGCTCTGGCTATACGTTTTATTTTATCTTTCGTAATGATGAAAAGTGCATTTTAATCTAGTTTTCAAACCATATGGCCACACGGTTTATAATCCAGAGGTCCGGGTTCGAATCCTGACTCTGGCTCACACCAATGACTATTCGAAATTGTTTCCGGAAGTTAAGTGTCATAAATATCGATGACTGAAAACTTTGTGCCCGGTATGGCAATAGGTTTGTCACCTATTCCATTTGGGATGTAATAACGGCGAATCGAGGCTTAGCAGCCGCTGCCTACACATTTAGGTAGAAAAAGGCGTGAAGTTATGTTAGTTTTTAAAGTGAAACTTTTATTACATCGTCTCAAACTTTTTCGTCTGCGTGTTGCATGTCGCGTGACGGTGACGTTCACGTCTATTATCGTTTATTTATATTAATTAATTACCCAAATATACACTTTATTTTTGTAAATAAATACCGTAAAAACATGTAGAAAAAACATGTAGAAAAACACCCCCCGACGAGGGATCGAACCCGCCCCGACCTTGTGTTATCGGTAGTGCGGTTTACCGATGCACCACGAGGGCCGTATGTATAATCGTCTAATTACCGTCCTCTTTACCAATTTCGACACATTTTCTAGGATCGGGTTTGTTTGTTTGTTTGTTTTTTACATACATACATATACGTACGTACGTATTGCAGGCGGAGAAAAAAAAAATTATATTATTTATAAATTGTGTTTTTATAAATTGTGTTTTTTGAAAATTATATTTAAGTACGAATTACATACTATTTGAAAATTATATTTAAGTACGAATTACATACTAATAAAATAATGAAATATTAATAATATTTTTCGATCTTACCGACAGAATAATAAATATATACTAATATATACTATGTACTAACATATTATATTAGAAACATATACTTAATTTTTTGCAGTGATAAACTGTAATAAAAGCAAAGCAAACACACATTGACTTCGTGTTAGTTAACAACGCCATCTGCTGGAATAGAAATTTCATGAAAATCGTTGGAGCCGATTCCGAGATTCCAATTTTATATATATACAAGAATTCCTCGTTTAAAGATATAAGATAAGATAGTGCTCTTTATATATGTATTTGTCACATTTTCATAATAAATCGAAATATCATATTTACTGGAGGAAAAAATATCGTTTTGTTTTGTAAAGATCCTTTGTTGTAATGTTGTTAACGTTTAATAGGTGTCGCGTTATCCCTAGTGCCGTAGCTGGAATACTTGTTGATTCGGGCGACATCTATCGATATAATACGATATTACGGCAGAATCATCAATAGTAGCAACCTAGTAGCGCCATCTAGGAATTATTGTCGTGACCACGTAAAATAAAAAACATTTATGAAACCCTATTAACAAATACTAGATGGCAAGTAAATTAAAATAGCCCTTATCGCACAATCCCCTGAAAGCCGGTGACGTCCGGTTCGAAAACGAAGCCAAAGCAAACTTTTAAAAAAATTGCTGTGAAGTAACTGTTTTACACTGTTGCACTCTAAAAAAATATAAATGTTAATCATTTTATCAGAATCATCAATTTAAAAAACTTACTAACTAAATTATTGAAAAATAATTATTGAAAAAATATTTTGTTTATGTATATTTAAAAAGTAGATTTAAAAATCAATAACCCAAGACTCAATTTTAAAATAATTCATTTTTAAAATTTAGGGAAAAGTAACAACTCGAAAATTCTTACTTGACGGGTTTTGACGGGATTGTAGCATTCTCTACAGCGGGAGTAGAAATTTAATGTTGGCAACGCTGGCATCAGCTGACCGTGTAGTGTATAGACTATTACTCATTTGTGCCAGTGCTCCACGCTATTTTGTTTGTTTTTGTCAGTGTTTAATGTAAATGTTGTTATTTATTCGCTTTTGGTAAACAACGACACAGCTAGTGAGTCCAAAAAACTGATCAACGAGGAAAAATGAATGACGATGAATTAATTTTACGCCGTAAAAAACAGAACGCCGACAGAGCACGTGCTTATAGAAAAAGGAGAAAAGATCTTGGTGAGTAAACATAGTTTTTCAAATATATAACTAATTGCGATATAATAAATTCAACTAGATCAATATATATATATACATTTATTTATTTACGTTATAAAATGACTCATCAAAAAAATGTCCAAAAACGACTTTCATATTCCAATTTTAAAAAGAATTAAGCCCTTACAAGATGTAGATCCAGAACATATTTTTAGAACTTTTTGCTGGTGCATGTTGTTGTTTATGGATTTATTTCAATTTTGAGTGCTTGAATTTATTAATTAACTTATTTTGTATGAATATTAAATTAAGTCTTTTTATTTATATTCGGTCCATTCAATATATTTAATTTTATTTTTTAACAGATGCCATGCCGAGTACTAGTACCGTTCAAAGTGGTGAGCCTGTATCTGAACATATTGGAAAATTTTTAGTTAAATGTCTATAATGTGAAAAAAAGTTTCACTTTTACGGTGGTTTCATAAAACCAAGTCCCGGGTGGAATAAAATTAAAAATGCTAATATCGATTGTCTCCTGTGTCGGTCTGTATCAAACAACACTCAGTACTGTAACACAATATCAAAGTAGATTGTTGGCTTCATTTGCATGCTTTATTAAATGACAATTCAATTTTCCAAGTCCGACTCTGGATATTCATTTATGAAGTATATATTTGTTTATTAAACTGGTTTTTGGAGCTAGCTACATGAATGGGCGGCTCGACCAGTAAAACACGACCTGTCAGAATATTGACGTAAAGTGGCCTACCACATTTCGTTCAATGAGAGAGGTATCCGAAAGCCCATCCCCTTCCTCCCATTGCCATCTCATTCCTGATTTCCTCTCTATCTCATCTTTAAGATCGGACACGAAACTATGACAATACCTGTATTGTGGGTGTCCATAGGCGGCGGTAGTCGCTTACCATCAAGTGACCTGGTTTGTGGTTGGGCCCCTATCTCATGAAAAAATAGTACCTATTTATTACACGATCATATTTCCATATCTTAATAGAAATCTATCTTACATACATCTTATTAAATGGCTATCACGTTCAAGCTATAACGTTCCAGTGAAAAAATACAAAGGGTATCCGTTAATTTTCAGAATGTTGACCTTTTCATTGTAAACTTGTGACGGTGTTTTTACCCGAGTGTACAAGAACTTGAGTCATTTTTTCCAATGTGACGTGTAGCAACAAAACAGAAACAATTCTCAAAACTATTTTAAATGTTTCGTATGAAATCTATCTAGATTTGTAATAAAATTGTAACAGAATGGAGATATAGGAGAAAAACTAATGTAGAAAACTAATTAACGAGGAAGCTAAAATATAAATTTTTCGAATTTTAGTCTGCTAGTAAGTGTTGGTAGTCGCATCACGATGGACTAATTGGAGATTCCTGAACGTAACAATATCTAATTAATTTCAGCAGTAGCTTTAAATATTTCCTCAAGGGAAATATACAAACTGTGCCTGTGAAAATGTTGTGACCAAGCGGGGGGAGCTACGGGACAGATATACATGTAAACTAGATATTTGTCAGTAACTGGTTGAGAAATACGATGAGAAATTTAATTTTACGGTTTGTAAATTGTTCTTGAAAATATTAAACTTAGTGTGAGACACGACACCCTATTGTCAATTAGTGAGGAGTCCATAATATTTCATGGTTACTACATTCTGTAACACTTACGTAATTACTCAGGTAGTACCAGTAAGTCTACCTATAAATATGTTCGGATAACTTCCATTTCTGGTATAAAGATATCAAGGCACAGGCAGCACTCATCCGAGATTCACTGGTATATGGTATATGGACAGTAGGTATTCCAACCTAGGACCTTCTCAACAGAACATTATACTCAGTTATAAAACTACTTTTCAGAAGTTATGTGTAAATACTTATTGATGCCTGAACAAGGAACAAAATATTGTCAACTTTTGAAAACAGATTTTCCTGGAGAAAATACGTGAGGATACGCAGCCTACACCTTTGTGTATTAACATCGTAATGGTACTATAAATCGCATTAAGTATGTGTCCAATACTATTAAGTGCTACACTGTAGTGGGTAAGCAGTAGTTGTAACACGTAGGTATATAGTGTAACAGAACTGCCTGTTGTGATCCCTTCAAAGCTAACTTGAGTTACCCGACTGACTTAATAAAGAGCTATCGGACGTGCACAGAATCACTAAACTGTACCAACCGGCCGATCTATACTGCTGTTAATTCTGACCATGGACTGATACTGCGTGGACTGATCATCGACTGACATTTTAGATCAATATGTTTTATTTAATTCAAAGACTACAAATTGACAAAGCTGTACATGAATAGAATTAATAAAATTTACAGTAAATTCTCGGATTACGTCACGTTGTCCAAAAACGAAATGAATAAGAGAACTTATTTTTATTCTGTTTGGGATGTCTCGGGATTGAATCTGTGAATCAGGACAGATTTGAATCAAATATTGTGTAGTAGTGTGGTAGTTATGTCAATATTAATCATCGATTATTGAGGAGATTGTGCCTGATCTGTGGCGATTGATGTCGTTTTAATGATATGACACATACGTTCAAACAATACTTTCCCAATATGAAGGTGAACGTTCAAAGTGTCAAGCTGCATGCTGAGGTCCAATAGATTAGGAATTCAAAGAGGCCAGATATACTTTAATGTATGTTTTTTGTCTTCATAATAGACAAGATAAACTTTTTTCATACTTTCAATAACCGCCCGAAAATAAAATTTTGTTAATATTTTTTTATTTTAATCAGTGTGATTATGAATAAATCTAACTGAAATTTTACGCAAATACAATTAAAATTATGTTAAAATTGCAAAAATTTTTTGCAATTTTTGCATTTGACCCTGTCTGTCGGGGTGGCTAATTTGGGACCCGACAGATAACTTCCAGATCGCGAAATGTCAAAAATTTGCTACCGACTGACGAGTGGTAGAGAGGAGTAGGATGGGAAAGGATGGGGAAGGGAGGTAGGCCTCTGGGTACCTTTATGGCCTTATTTGTGGAGAGATTAATAATTTATTTTATAACCACGCACATTTACACATTTACAAACACATATTTTGTAACTCTTCCAAACATAATGATATGAAATCATTAGAGAAAGAAACAGATGTGTTCCAGATATCATTTTATTTGCTTATACATAGGTCTACAACATTGGTCCCGCCGTTTCTTTTATAATTTTTGGCTTTATTACAACTAAAAGAAAACATACATTAAGTTCCAAAGTATTTTCCATTGGCCCACCTCTCGGGCAGTAAACAAATCCCGCGGCGAAAAAAATCTTCATGCATATGTCCATTTAGTTTTTCACTTCTTCATTCTAGCTGAAGTGCTGCATCGCGAGGTATAGCAATTGTTGTACCGTTTTTCTTTTAAGGTATGGCTCAAGCGCATCAATGGTGGTTTCAGACGGCTCCAGAAGCACATAATAAAAGTTAAAATTTAAATTACGCAAATTTGCGTAATTTAACTTTTAAACCATGGATATTCGGCCGAGGTGTTGACAGCAGTATGACCGGGCAATCCCCATGATTTTCTGCGGCAATAGTAATGTATCTACCCATTTTTCGTCCCCAGTAGCAATACGAGGGAGAAATCCATTTAGCGTTTGCCTTTACCGCAGCTGTTCACAAACAAACAAACGTCCCAATATCTCTTGGTTTCAACTTGTATAGTACCCAATATCCTTCTATATCAATCATTCCCAACTAATAGCCAACGAATATCATGCCTTTTCTTAAGTTTAACACGTGTTTTCACTAATAATCGTCTCCAATTCTGCACCTTTAACAACTTTTTGCCGTCCTCCAGTATGCCGGTCTTCGACAGGGCCATTTGCTTATGTATTTGTTTGTTTTATAGTAAGTGACCACACCGACTAATAACGAAAGCCGCACTACGTGGTATCCGGGCAAGTACCGGATAAATATATAATAAGCTTTTTTTTAAGCGCAATGCATCTCGCCGGCGAGCAACTGTAACTTGGCTCCTAAAAGATTTACTATATTAATTAAACTATCATTGTGTCTAGTTCTTAACCTAATTGTTTTTATTTCATGTGTATTAAAAGACAAACTTTCCATCAGGTTGTTGACAAACTTTGACTCCATCACCAGACTCTTGTTTCTTGCAGCACAATGAATCGTTATAATCGCCTGACAAGTTATCGCCAAGTATAGTTTCTGACTAGATGGCGCTGTACTGTGTGATGCTTTAAGTTACAAAAACATGAATTTTCATAAAATCGATAATATTATTAATTCTTAAGATTATCTCTTTCTCACAAACACTGTATCGTTATAATGTTAGTATTAAACTACGTATTGTCTCGCATTAAAAAAAATCCTGACTGTATACGTGAGATAACAACTTTTATTTCACCCATATCTGTACTGTACTATCATTGTATTGCTGTTGTTGTAGACAATTTAATAAATAAAAAAAAATGTATAATTTTTCGTCGCAGAATCATTTACAGAGGAGACAATAACCGACTCGTAACAGGCGATATCGTTCCGACCTGTAACATCATACTTGTTATTAGACACTGATAGTGTAGAGAAACACAAACAAACAGTCTTTAAATTCACGCCTGAAGACATCGCTGCTTACAGCGGTAATATTGCCTCAACAAGCCGGATCAATTACATAGACCACAGTGAAATATGTTCCTCGCCTATTTCATCGTGTTCTAGAAAATTTATGACCTGTCTCTGGCATCACAGTAACTTCCGGAAAGCCATTGTTGTGGACCGGGATTGGAACTCGAAACCTCTGAACTAGAAGTGTTAATGCTGAAATACTAGGCTATGGCGAATTATTAGTGCAAAGTCACCTCTTAGGACACCCATGCAAAGAGATGGGGGCCACTATGCCTTTAGAGACAGCTTGTCTATAGGTGAGAGCGTGCAGTGGACATTAAATCTGTTACCGAAAGCCTCTTTCCTTTTGATATAATGCTCATGATTTTCCATCTGTAGTAAAATACTTACCAACAAATTACTTAGGACACTATCTGCACACGGAAATACAAATCACCTACTAATAAATTCTAATATTTTTTCTCTAGCCCAAAGGACTTTTTTATTTAAACACAGATTTGAGAAAATTTTAAAATAGGCAAATTTATATTTTACTTTACTTTACTTCGTAGATTTTTATCTGTGGCACTATTGAATAAATTACGGACAAATGAGTGTCAGACCTAACACATTATCTGCACATTTAGGCTGTTGGTTAGAATGTCCGGCTTTTATTGAACGCTCCACTGCGTCCATAGTGAGCCGCGTTTTATGCGCGCACATAAACGCGAATGTGGCTATAGGAGTGAAGTTAGTTACGGAACGATGTTAAATAAAAGACAAAATACTGCCTCAATTCACACTGATATTTACGTTTCAGTTTGAAACTGTTCTTTATTTGTTGTGAAATGGAATAATGAAAAATGTTGAAGTGATAAAATACAACCAAATTCTTCTTTAAAAGCCTCTCTTTCCTCTTTTATTTAGGAGTCGGTTCATAATTTTATTTATATTTAGAAGAAGAAAGAAGAATTTTATGTAGATTTAGATAACAGAGCAAGACGCCATGCCTTGCTTTGCATATTGATTACTTGTTAGTTCAAATGTTCATTTGTGTTTTTAATTCACCGAGTTAAATTGTCACCCTTCACGTGAATACTTAACGATAACTGTTTGCTGAACTTACTTTGTTTACTTTGTTTACTAAATAATGTCTATGTTTAATTAACGTGTATTTGAAATTTTGTTTTTTATTTATATAGGTACATAAATACATAAATTTGTAAACGAATTTCTTATTCTTTTTTGTTTGTTCTGGAGAAGGGATTCGTCCCACTTTATGATGCCGAAGGCTAACTCATTTTTCAACAGTGACTCGTAAAATACCTCATACCGCGTCGCTTTTAAACGTATTATTAGGGTCCCAGGAAGATATGCTGTACTTAAACAAAAGGAAAAGTTTTTTGTTGTTTTCCGCAATAATGTCTCTAAATGATTATTTTCGTAAAGATTTTAGCGTAGATTGTAGGGTTCCGTAGCATAGGGGTAAATTCCGGACCTTATTATCAAGACACGTATCATTATTATTTAAATACAATCGTCAGTGCGTCTTATATTACTGATGATCTATTGATTTAAAAACAATCTGTCAATTCACAAAATAAAGAACTAACAAAAAACTTGTGTGGTTTTATGAAACCACCATAAAAGTGAAACTTTTTTTCACATTATAGACATTTAACTAAAAATTTTCGAAATATTATTTTTTTCGAAAATCGAATGTAAGTCACTGTTCACGTATTTTAGTTACCATAAAATATTGGTTACGATTTTAATTTACTTGCCATCTTGTATTTGTTAATAGGGTTTAATAAATGTTTTTTATTTTACGTGGTCACGACAATAATTCCTAGATGGCGCTACTAGGTTGCTACTATTGATGATTCTGCCGTAATATCGTATTATATCGATAGATGTCGCCCGAATCGACAAGTATTCCAGCTACGGCACTAGGGATAACGCGACACCTATTAAACGTTAACAACATTACAACAAAGGATCTTTACAAAACAAAACGATATTTTTTCCTCCAGTAAATATGATATTTCGATTTATTATGAAAATGTGACAAATACATATATAAAGAGCACTATCTTATCTTATATCTTTAAACGAGCAATTCTTGTATATATATATATATATATATAAAATTGGAATCTCGGAATCGGCTCCAACGATTTTCATGAAATTTCTATTCCAGCAGATGGCGTTGTTAACTAACACGAAGTCAATGTGTGTTTGCTTTGCTTTTATTACAGTTTATCACTGCAAAAAATTAAGTATATGTTTCTAATATAATATGTTAGTACATAGTATATATTAGTATATATTTATTATTCTGTCGGTAAGATCGAAAAATATTATTGATATTTCATTATTTTATTAGTATGTAATTCGTACTTAAATATAATTTTCAAAAAACACAATTTATAAAAAAAAAGAAAATGTATATGTATATAAAAATAATATGTATGTATGTAAAAAACAAACAAACAAACAAACCCGATCCTAGAAAATGTGTCGAAATTGGTAAAGAGGACGGTAATTAGACGATTATACATACGGCCCTCGTGGTGCATCGGTAAACCGCACTACCGATAACACAAGGTCGGGGCGGGTTCGATACCTCGTCTGGGGGTGTTTTTCTACATGTTTTTACGGTATTTATTTACAAAAATAAAGTGTATATTTGGGTAATTAATTAATAATAAATAAACGATAATAGACGTGAAAGGCGCTCTGACGAGCGCCTTTCACTTTATCCCTACTCCGCGGCCGACCGTCACGCGACATGCAACACGCAGACGAAAAAGTTTGAGACGATGTAATAAAAGTTTCACTTTAAAATATAGACACCCAAATATACGAGAAATATGAAAATATATAATGATTGTAATAATAAATTAAAAGCAAAAATCCTTTTTAAAGAAGCTTTTATTTAAGCACTCTAAAAATAAGAAAATAATATTTCCTTAAAAATTTCAAGTATCAACTTAGAGCCTCAGCATGTACAATTTATATAATAATAAAAGCTTGTCGCGCGAGTTGTAAATAAACTGTACTAATATAATGTCAAATCAAATCAAAATAACTTTATTTTCTTGGGTCTTCAAACATAGTTAAATATAGTCCGTAAATACAGATATTTAACTTATTATTTTATTTAAAGCATAACATATTAAAACACGAGCGCTTGAGAAAATTGCCTCATTGGAACAAAAACGCACGGACGATTCTGAGTGTGAGGTTGTCATGTGAAGAAATGGGCAAAACACACATGTAAATTAATCTTTTAACTTTACTATATTATCCATTGCAATTTTATTACCAACTGATAGGGAGTCAAACCTCGCGACAAGCTTTTATTATTATATAAATTGTACATACTGAGGCTCTAAGTTGATACTTGAAATTTTTAAGGAAATATTATTTTCTTATTTTAAGAGTGCTTAAATAAAAGCTTCTTTAAAAAGGATTTTTGCTTTTAATTTATTTTCTTATTTTTTGTTATAGCTGACTAGGTTAGTGTCATTTCATTCAACGCATCATTATTGCAAGTTAGTTTACCGCTTAATTTCAAACAGTCCAGCTCTTCAATAAGGCGATCATCTTATTCAATTTCAGCTTAGAGCTTTCTTTTCCATTTAATCGCAATGATGATTTTTAATTCATAGCCATATTGTAGAAATGCATCAAAACTATGTATGCCGTCATCTTGGATGGACCATCCAAAAATATTTATTCCACCGTATTGTATTTAGAATGACGTCACATTATTTTTCAAGTTTTTCTCAACAAGCCCTTTCATTTGATACCCAAATTGTAGAAATGCATTAAAAAAAACTGTTCCTCTATCTTGGATGATCCGTTATATTGAATTTAGAATGACGTCACATTATTTTTTCAGTTACTCTCAATGAGCCCTTTCAATTGATACCCATATTGTACAGAAGCTTAAAATATGTTTTGCTCCATCTTGGATATTCCACCATATTGGATTTATAATGACGTCATATTATTTTTTGAGTTACTATTAATAAGCCCTTTCATTTGATACCCATATTGTAGAAATGCATTAAAAAAAAACAGTTTCTCTATCTTGGATGATCCGCCATATTGGATTTAGAATGACGTCACGTTATTTTTTCAGTTACTCTCAATGAGCCCTTTCATTTGATATCGATATTGTACAGAAGCTTATACTATGTTTTCCTCCATCTAGGGTATTCCACCATTTTGAATTTAGAATGACGTCATATTATTTTTTGAGTTACACTCAATAAGCCCTTTCATTTGATACCCATATTGCAGAAATGCATTCAAAATATCCATTCCTCCATCTTGGGTGGTCCGCCATATTGGATATAGAATAATGTCACACATCATATCATGCATTGTCATCTAAAACGTGTATACAAAATTTCAGCTCAATCGGTTGAAGATATCTACTTCAAAATTGAGTTGCAAGATTCCACCGAACATACATACTTACATACATACATACAGTGCAAGCTAAATAAAAGCTTTTAATTTGACGTTCCGATATCTAATGACGTTGAGGTCGATATCACAAACCACAGATCGTACTAACTCTATAATTAACTACATACATAACTACACGCCAAATCCCTTGCGGGGTAGGCAGAGAGAACGGAGCGCCATAAGGCACGATTCTTACACACCTCACTCGCTTCGTTGACTTTCATAACTCTTTTCATGCACGCGTGTCAATTTTTGAGGCTCCTAATATCACCTTCCTCCAGAACACTTCAATTTGGTCATGAAATGTGTGTCTAGGCCGTCTTCGACTCCTACATCGCATTGTATATCTGCTTAGACAATCTTGGATCATCCATCCATTCTACATGTTCGAACCATGGGAGCATACCGTTTCTTACTTCTACACCGAGTACTACTTTCAATCCAACTTCCTTCCTTATAACCTTGTTTTCCACGCGGTCAGCGAGGGTCACTCCGCCGATTTTACGCAATACCCTCATTTCGACCCTGTTTATCCTACTTTCATGCACGCTCTGCCATACCCAGCTCTCGCTTCCATAAGTTAGCGTTGGGATCAGTATTGCATTGTGAATTGCTAGCTGGGCTTTTCTGCTAATATCTTTTGCGCCCATGAATCTGCCCAACGCCCCATTTACTTTATTTCCTAACGCTACTCTTCTTTCTACATCAGCGGTGTACCTTCCATCCCTGCTAAAAGCGCATCCAAAATATACAATTTCATTCACCTGTTCCAGCACTACCTCGTCAACCATTATCCTTGCATCCGTTCTGTATTCCTCCCTTTCAAACACCATAACTTTCGTTTTCATCACATTCAATTGTAAGCCTTTCATCAAACAATCATCTTTCATAATAGTGACTAGTGTTTGCAGATCAGACGGCGATTCGGCTAAGAGCACGGCGTCATCTGCCTAAAGCAGGCAGCTCACAACTAGGTCACCCATTTGCATCCCTACATTCGTCGATCTCACTCTCTGGAGATAACTGTCCAGGTACAGGATGAACAGCCGAGCGGACAGCACGCAACCCTGTCTGACGCCGATATTGACGTCAAACCAGGGGGACAAGCCGCCGTTAGCACGCACACACGCTGTGCAGCCCTCATAAGAGGACTGCACGGCACACAGCAGTGCGCCGCTCACCCCGTAGCCCGGGAGTATGTCCCACAGATCCTTCCGTAATACCCTGTCAAACGCTTTTTCCAGATCCACAAAACCGCAGAAAACCTTTCGGCTAACAGCCAGTTGTTTCTCCACGATGTTGCGGAGAGAAACATCTGATCCATGCACCCTCTATCGCTTCTGAAACCACCCTGAGCTTCCCACAACACTCCGTCAGATATCACCCTCATTCTCCTTTCAATAATCTTCCCATACACTTTCGCTGCTAAGCTGATCAAACCGATGGCTCTGTAACTGGCGCACTGCATACGTGATACCTTACCTTTATACAAGGGCGGGCACGATGACAGCACGCCTCCAGTCCGTGGGAACCTTACCCGACCTCCAGCAAAGATTGCTCAAGGTCAGGAAAGCATCCCGGACACAGGTTCCACCGTGTGTGATCATTTCAGCAAACATAATATCAATTCCAGCTGCCTTACCATTTTTCATACTTCGTATCGACCATTCAATCTCTTCCATAGTAATGTCCTCATCAGATATTGGCGTAACGTCGTCAGTCGTAGACTCACTTGCGGCGCCCACGTCCCGAACATACTCGTACATTTCCCCAAAATATACACTCCACCGACCCAATACATCGTTTGGGTTTGCAAGAATGTCACCAGCCTTAGACATAATTTTGTCCATTCTGGATGTTGATGAAGAACCGTGAGACTTTCTAACTTCCATCCAAAAGAGTTTGCTATTGGCCTCGAAGTTCTCCGTCAACCTCACTTCCTCATTCGCAACTAATCTTTCACGCTTCTCTTTCACTAAGGCTTTGGTGACATTCTTGCAGCGGCGGTAGCTCTCATACTTTTTCTCTGTCATACTATCATTCTGATTCAAACTTGAGACTTAATCCAACCATGCTTTTTTCTTTCTTTCGACGCTGGATTTTACATCCGCGTCCCACCAGGCATCACCTCTCAGAATCTTATGTCTCTTGCACAACTACATACTTCTTTTGCACTGTCCACTATACTTTCCTTCATTCTTTCCCAGCATTCTTCAACACTTAAGCCAGAAAAACTCGTGTCATTGAGTCTTTTGCTGACTAGGTCTACATAGATACTCCGTACACTTTCATCTTCTAATTTCTCACACTTTATCCTTTCAAGCTTTCCGAAATGGGTACGCACTCGCCAGTGCCTCCACTTCTTGAATAAGCCCACGAAGCGGCTCACCACCAGGTAGTGGTCCGTATCAAGAGTGGGGCCTCTGTAGGCTCTTGTATCCCTTAGAGTGTTTCGGAGACGACTGTCTACCAGAATCAGATCAATCATACTCTTTTGTTCATTCCGTCTCCACGTATACGTGTGAATATCTTTATGACGGAATAATGTGTTGGACACAAGGTGGTTCCGTTCCAAGCACACGTCCAAGATCGGCTTACCAGCATCAAACACTCTCTTGTCACCATTCGGACCAAGGACAGCCTCCAAGCCATCTCTCTTGGTTCCGACCCATCCATTAAGATCACCACACAGAATTATTCTTTCATTTCCCTCAACCAAATCCAGAATATCCCTAACAATTTCCCAAAACTCCTCGAGTTCATGGGGATCGGCGGGTTAGTTTTTAGACTATAGATAAAGCAGACACGCACACAGGACATTTCGTTACGTCACGATTTCAACTAAATAGCACTATTCGCAAGAAGCGTTAAAAAGAAAATTTCGTACCAAAAATGTTTGTTCGTGTTTGCTCCTGTCAACGGCTGAGTGAGTGAGTTCCTCTCGGATGTGACCCGCGCGTTAATAGCCGAGGGTCCGTCCAGCTATTACGTGTATATATCTATAGTATAATTAGTTAGAACTACAACGTATTATATGTACATATGTATAGTTGAGTGATGAGAGTGTTGTGATGTTTTTAGTGTGTGCAAACAATACATTAGCGTCGTCTGACGTGTTTACTATCACGATCCAATTACATGTGGATAAATTTATCTTTTCAACATAATCACACCTACTATTTTGGTGTCGAAAGACTCGAAAATAAATGTCTACCCGCCGGGTTCCAACAGCTTAAAAGCAGCATCTATAGTGCTAAGTAGGTGTGCTATCGAGACAACTCAATTGAATTACTAAACATTTTTATTTCATAAATGTTCATTTCACGCAGTAATTACAAAGTACCGTCTCGAACAACTTAATGTGATCAAAAGGGAAGTTATGAGGCTCGTAAAATATGTAACTTATAAATAATACCGCCATTATGACTCGTAAATGGTTGGGATATTTTAAATTTCCACTTTTTATAGCGTAATTTTTAATGTACATAAGTGCCGACAGTTTTAAAGTCGTCCACGATTTGTGAATTTCAGTTCACCATACCTCCACTACCAAAGTCCACCTTTACAAAAGTGTTAGTTTTGCGTCCTCAATACAAATGATTCAAGGGTTCGAATTTGAGACGTCAAAATTCTAGTTTAAAAAGATACTAATTGTTTAATTGTTTCGTTTACAGATTGGTACTAGCTACATAAAAGAAAAGTGGTCCAGAATTATTACAGAATGGTTCCCAAGAGAGAGTAAAAGAAAATGGAGGAAGATAAGCCAAGCGATGGGAAGACGATCTGAATAAAATAGCTGGTCCAAAGTGGCCACGCACTGCACAGGATAGCACGATGTGGAAAGCCTTAGAGGAGGCCTTTGTCGAAAGACAAGCTGTTAATAATATCGAGAATATCGAAAAGCAACGGAATGCCGAGATTTAGTTTTGTTGTCAAATTTTGTCACTGGAACTCAAAAATATTATTTTGTATTTTAAAACGCAACAGCAATAAAGGCTTATTTTATTTTATTTTTACTAGCTACACTCTGGCAAACAAGTTCAATGCTCGCCCTATCCTAGGTCACTAGCGCCATCTCACGCACGTTGTCGGCGACTGAAAAGTTAATTTGGTGTCGATTGTTTTTTGTACTCATTGGAATTGCATGAGTTTAGGGAAAATAAAAAGAAGTATTCAAGCGCTGTTGTATAACCACAGGATTGTGTGGGACAGCGGTCAACATATAACGGAAAAGTAAACGTTCACGCGGGATTATGGAGATTCAGACGTACCCGTCAATTTATTATCTGCCACACCCTACATTGTGCGACTGAATCTGAGAAATATTTTCTCTATTAATAGGACGATTTAAATAATATTCCATGCTCTCTATTTTACAAACTATTTTAATTAAGTTGCTGTCTCTAAAGTAAGTAACACACACACAACTGCATTATACCTCAAGATAAGTGGCGCTCAGTAAATGAGATGATTCACATCTTAAACTTATCAAGGGACACTAGTAATTTTGGACACTCGCAATTGTAGGGTACCTTTACGGCCCCTTCACAAAGCGCTTTAACTTCTTTTCATGCATGCCCCTTGTTTATGTCAGCTCATTTCATCTTCTTGCACTCTGTAGAAGTGATTCCATTTGGAGTAGGTACCCAAGATCTCCACAGATCAATTTCAATATGTATCTATATCAAATAAATTCCCATTAACATGGAAGGTCAGATTCGGTTTTAATTTTCCGCTTTATTGAGTTGAAAAACATCATTTACTGATCAAGGGGTGAGATTGAAAAAGTTTCCAATTGTTCATTTGGAGTTTTATTTTTACCATGCTGGACGTAACACTTTTTACATACTTTGTTAATTATTCAAACATCAAATTAATTTCACAGTATTTGTAATTTGTATAGATTTAGTGCGTAGGACGAAGCGTGTTTTATCTCGCTCAAACTGGAACTTCCTGATCAGGCTTTAGATAATATTGTGTTTCTGTGAGTGAATAAAACTTTAGCTCCTTTTCTGATTATATAATAAATCATATATCAACCTTGTACACAACTCTTTTATCAATAGGAGCATATGAAACATCTTTTGATTGACTGACTCTGAAATTATATAAGGTCACATTGTAAATACTAATAATTTCAGACTCCTGCAGGAAATTGCACAACTTTAGTTTATATGACGGGTAGGCACAAAGGATACATTTACAAAAGTATAAGGTGAATGGTTTCATTCTTTGTGAGTCGTTCAGTTATCTGAGCTCGTGACACGCAGTTCTGTCGGCCATGTTGAATCTATTAATAAATAACTTTCCGTTACAGATTAATATCGAGGTCGTCATTATGGAAGGTGTAATTAAAAGGAAACATTATCATTTATTGAATGTTAAATGATCCAAATATTTATTAGTAAGTACAATGTACATTTTTTTAAAGTAGACCTCGAATAATGTATTCAAAAAGCTATAATTACGTTAATGATACATTATGACCTTTTGTTTTAAATGTTATCAAATGATATTGTTGCTGCCACGATAGCTTAGTCGTTTGGATAGTAAAATTATGTTTGAGAGGTCCCAGACACGAACACACAAATGAATTTATGGAAAACTAATCAAATTGTTCCCGGGAAATTTCAAAAGAATCGCAATTTTACCAAAACTTATCTATGAGGATTGACGGACGTTCGTTTAGCGATAACATTTGGACGTAACTCATAGAGCGCCATCTAGTTTTAAGCCATTGGACATTTTTTTGTGAATCATAATCATTATCTTTAATAGTAGTGGAGCTCGAAATAATATTTTGGTCATTCTGATTGGTTTACACCGACCTATTTCTACAAGTCTTACTTAAAATATAGGCAATATTTGACCATAGGAATATAATTCGCTATTCATCGGAGATTCCTAAATCTCTAAAATTACTAAAAAAAAGATTTTCATATTTCTATTAATTTTCCTGGAGTAATTAATAAACTTTTTATTAAAATCAGATGACAATATAGAAAATAATTTTAATCATCAGCTCGAAGGCCGCGCATTGGAGGCTACGAGTAACGCCTACGAATATTTTCCCCCGCAATTTCTATTTAAAAATCTATATATATAATAAAACTAAGTCGATAAAATGTGCGTGCCGATAAAACTTAAAAAGGAGTCCCGACACGTTATAGGGACTTATGTGGTGTGATAGCCCTTTATCCCTCCTCGAACAAGAAAGTTCCCGTTTTAATCTAAAGGGCATGTTTTTAAAGATTTAAGGGACTTTCCGACCCTTCAACTTGGAAATTAAGTATAGTGGCGCCATCTGTTATCGAATATTTGAACTTCATTCAGGACAACGATTGTTTGGGTTGCATTTCCAAAAGCGTTGCGAGCAATTGTAGCATGTGTAGTAGTGGCGCGAAATTTAAAATTCCAATTTCAATAAAGTCTTAAATTTAATTTGTTGCTATAATAAAGTTATTAAATTTTGTGTATTTATACGTCATTAGCTAACTTATATTTTGGAGTTAAAGCGACATAATTTTAGTTATCCAAATTAGTTCTCAAAACATTAAAAAATTGAGGTTTTTAAATTTCGCGCTTTTACTACAAATGCTACCGCTATAGAACCTTTTATTATGGCGGACGATAATGACCAGAATACTCTAGAAGGTGTGAGAGAGAAAATATTTTCAAATTTTCTCGAATATTCTAGAGCCTAGCTCTCTGAATATATATGAGCCCGGTGTCGCTCACCAGAGTTAGTTATCGATCGACACGATGGTATCCATTGAAGAAAGTGTCAACTTCCCCACTGAATTTCTAAACTCTTTACAAGTACCAGGAATGCCATTACACTGCCTTCGTCTGAAAATTGGAACTCCAATCATACTACTCAGAAATCTCAACTCCCCAAAATTATGTAATGGAACTAGAATGATCGTAAAACAGCTATCGAATAATATCATTGAAGCTGAACTTATTTCTGGAAAGACCAAAGGACAGACAGTATTTATACCTAGAATACCTCTGATCTCTTCGGAATTGCCATTTCAATTTAAAAGACTGCAGTTTCCAATAAAATTAGCCTTTAGTTTTACAATTAACAAAGCGCAAGGACAAACTTTAAAATATTGTGGCATTAACCTCAAAGAATCCTGCTTCTCTCACGGTCAGCTATATGTAGCTTGCTCAAAAGTAGGAAATCCAAAAAATTTATGTATATATACTCCGGACAATAAAATGAAAAATGTTGTTTATAAACAAGTATTGTAAATAATGAGAAAACGTTTTCAATAAACTTTTTTTTTACTTTTTACGTCATAGTTTATTTTTTTATTTCGACTCTACCACGTCATCTCATATCAACTCCCGGGCGAAGCCGGGTTTTTTAGCTAGTATACAAATAATACCTGACACGTATCAATATCAATATCAGATTGATAGCAATTAATATCACGGCTTTATCATTCCCCCGCAATCTCTTTCGTTGTTTCACTCGTAACACAATATCACTACCTTGTATCAGTTTATTAAATGAAGACTTAAGACAGTAAACTTCCTTCAAAACCGCCTAATAATTGAACAATCGGGAAGAGTAAATTAATTTAGTCCAGAATATAGAGAGATGATGAAACTTGAATATGTATTTCTAAATTAATTAAGAATTGATTTAGAATAGATAGAAGTAAATAAATCTATAAATAGAAGCGCTATGTTATAAATCTTTGTACCTATCTGTGGCTTCGATCGATGCCATGAGATATAAATTCAGCAATGTCAATCTCACGATCAGAGGAACCACACTTCTATAGCTAATATCTATCAAACTTTGTAGGCTACAGGGCACCGCAAACCACAATACAACCAAGTAAGTTTCAGGTAACATAACATAACATAACATAACATAACTTCACGCCTATTGTTACCCGAAGGTGTAGGCAGCGGCTGTTAAGCCTCGTCTCGCCGTTATGTTTACGTCCAAAATGGAACAGGTGGCGAACCTATTGCCATACCGGGCACAAAGTTTTATCAGTCATCGGTATTTATCACACATAACTTCCGAAAACAATTTCGAAAAGTCATTGGTGTGAGCCAGTGTCTGGAATCGAACCCCGGACCTCTGGATCAGAGGCCGTGCGCTCGCCCACTGCGCCACCGAGACTATGACATCAGGTAACATTTCTAATTAACCGGAAACCACATGTGCGTCTACTTGTAAAGTCAATGTGCTAGTTGTTAAGGCTTCATTTGATTCAGGAGTCGAGCTCTGCGGCGTGCATGCACCGAACCGCAAAATTCCAATAGCGTTTAATCAACGCAAAAGGAACGTCCTAAAAAGTTAAATAATTTTTTCTTTGAAAGTTTTTAAAATTGTGTTTTTCCTTTTAATGAACTTCCCACGTAACGGAAGACGGCCGTGATTTTAGATATAATAAGAATACGCCAAAAATAATTTTGTTTTGGTCAATTCTATTTTCGTCGCCACAAGCGACAAGTTATGTATTGTATCAATTGTAACCTTCATTATATTTAAGTGAGTTTAAAGAAATAAATATTTATACGCTTAACTTAGCTAAGTAAGGTTATCTACCCCGTAACAATAAGAAAGATGTGAAGGTATAGAGGAGTAGTTCCTAAGTGGATTAATCGACATACTGCACATAGATAGTTTATTGCGGTCTGAGAAATTCCGTGATTGTTAAATAAATAAGAAACTATTTGTAGATAATTCAAACTGCAGCCAACCTTTATAGTTGTCACAAAATGTGGGTAACGTTGTTGGCTCTGAACCAAGGCCCGGTTGTCGAGCTTTTCTTTCTCACTGGCCGCTTTAATTTTTCAAAACCTTGTGGCACTGTTCCAAGGTGAATAATAAATAAAGAAATGCACTATCAGACTAAAGTGTTAACTTTAGTCTGATAGTGCATTTCTAAATACACTAACAGTTGCTCTAGTGCGTGGTCTATGGTGATAACTTTTACTAGAAGAACCGTGATTCTAATGAAGTATGGAAATACTGGATTTTAAATCCATACAGTAGTTTAAGGGATTTCCATTTTACCTTCATCATTTTCATCATTAGCCTTTTTGAGGTCCACTGCTGGATATAGGCCTCCCCCATAGAGCGCCACAACTGCCGGTCCGCTCAATCATGGGGGTTTTTTTCCATTATCGCCACGCTTGGCAGGCGGTTTGGCGATCGCAGTAGGCTGTATTTTGTTGGGGGAGAATGCTGCTGCCCATTCTTCCGGCTTTTCCCTTAGTCGCCTTTTACGACACCCACGGGAAG
The DNA here is from genome assembly GCA_905147225.2 of Euproctis similis. NCBI lineage: Eukaryota > Metazoa > Arthropoda > Insecta > Lepidoptera > Erebidae > Euproctis > Euproctis similis. Next base: position 16,194,230 of record LR990124.1, on the reverse strand, counting down.
AGATGGGGTATTCTAAGCCGGCGCCACACAGCGAATTCCATTTTACCTTGGCTTGGTGTAATTTTAATGTGATACAACTACATTTACAATCACGGGACAGATCAGCCAAAATTCAAGACATTGTTACTTTAAAAATTTGAGAAATGAGAATTTTTTTGAGAAATTATTATGTAAATAATTTGGAAAAAGCTATTAAGTTTCGAACTACGCACCTTTGAACTAGAAGTCGCAATTCTGAATCACTAAGCCACTGAGGCCTATGATACAAGACTTGGTTCCCACCAGAATAAATCCCTTAGTCGCCAGGAAGATATGTATTTGATTTACTATTCTCCGTTTGAGAGGTAAAACAGAATGTAGCAGAGCCTTCAAATTACTGGCGCCTTTCCTCACGTTACACTTTGAAAAACTGAATTAACTTTGTCAGAATATTTCTAGTAGAAAAGTAAACGATATCTTTTGAACTTCAAGTAATTCTTCTGCCAAAATGTACCCTGATTTTTGTTGAAAATATTTACTTTACTTACCTTTTTCCCTTCACCGGGAAGATAAATCTGACGAGATCTCTTTAGACGAGATAACATTATAATTTTAATTTAAGCAATAACCAATCAGAGCAGATGGCAAAGAGTATGGCAATATGTTCGCCACCTATTCCACTTGGGACGTAAACATAACGGCGAGACGAGGCTTAATAGGCGCTGCCTACACCTTCGGGTAACAAAAGGCATGAAGTTATGTGTATGTATAATTAAAATCTGATGCTTGTGAAAATGTTTGTCAATAGAAAAAAGGCCAATAGTGGGGAGCTGCGGGCCATAACAACAAGATATTTCTACGATCAAAAAATGTAAGATTGTTGTTTCAAATGTAAAATGGAGTCCCAGGACGAGAACTGTTGTCTTAAGTCTAACTGTTGTACATATTCTTATTATCAACTGGCTGACCCGGCGAATTCGTTTCGGCGGCAATAAATAGTTTTTCCAAAAAAAGCAGCCTAAGTATCCGAATTACACCAGCTACCTGCCAATAAATGTGCCGTCAAAATCGGTCCAGGCATATCTCTATTACCAAGAAAAACAGACAGTTTTACAAAAAATTTAAAATAAAAAAAAATATATATAATTCTTCTACATTCGTACATAACATAACTTCACGCCAAATCCCTTGCAGGGTAGGTAGGCAGAGAGAACAGAGCGCTTTATGGCACGATTGTTACACGCCTCACTAGCTTCTTTGATTTTCATAACTCTTTTCATGCACGCGCGCCGATTTTTGAGGCTCCTAACAACACCTTCCTCCAGAACACGTTCTATTTGGTCATGGAATGTGTGTCTTACCCGTCCTAGACTCCTACATTCATCCGCTTTTGCATTGTATATCTGCTTAGTCAATCTTGCATCATCCATTCTTTCTACATGTCCGAACCATCGGAGCATGCCATTTCTTACTTTTACACCGACACTCTCTTTCAATACAAATTCCTTCTTACAATCTTGTTTTCGACGCGGTCAGCGAGAGTCACTCCGCAGATTTTGCGCAGTGCCCTCATTTCTACCGAGTTTATCCTTCTATCATGCACACTCTGCCATACTCAGCTCTCGCTTCCATAAGTTAGCGTTGGGATCAGGACTGCATTGTGGATTTCTAGCTGGGCTTTTCAACTAATGTTTTTTGCGCCCAGGAATATGCCCAACGCTCCATTTGCGCTATTTCCTATCGCCACTTGTCTTTCCACATCCGCGGTGTACCTTCTATCCCTGCTAAAGGCGCATCTAAGATATACAATTTCATTCACCTGTTCCAGCACTATGACCATTATCCCTGCATCCGTTCTGGATTCCTCCCTTTCAAACACCATAACTGTCGTTTTCGTCGCATTCAACTGCAAGTCTGTCATCATGTAATCCTTTTAATGTTATGTAATCATCTTTCATAGTAGTGACTAGTGTTTGCAGGTCCGACGACGTTTCGGCCTAACGGATTTGTTTTTTTTTTTGAGCTCACCACTAGGTCACCCATTCGCATCTCTACATTCGTCGATCTCACTCTATGGAGACAACTGTCCAGGTACAGGATGAACAGCCGAGCGGACAGCACGCAACCCTGTCTGTGGCCGATATTGACGTCAACGCTCACGTCACGCTGTGCAGCCCTCATAAGTGGACTGCACAGCACGCAGCAGTGCGCCGCTCACCCCGTAGCCCGGGAGTATGTCCCATAGATCCTTTCTTAACACCCTGTCAAACGCTTTTTCCAGATCCACAAAACCGCAGAAAAACTTCCGGCTAACAGCCAGTTGTTTCTCCACGATGTTGCAGAGTGAAAAAATCTGATCAATACACCCTCGTCCGCTTCTGAACCAACCTGAGCCTCCTACAACACAACTACGCTTTTTCTCAGCCATGTACAACTACGTGCCTCAAACTTATTTAATACGAGAAGAAAGTAAGTTATAATACTGTGTAACAAAAATCAAACCGCGCCAACCCCAAATGCGTGGAAGAGGATCAGAGATGACTAAAAATTACCCTCTATAGAACATTTCTTGTGAGGAAGCAATATAAGTTGTGTTACTTTGCGAGTCATGCATCAGAAAGTTTTGGGTTCGAGTACGCGTGAGTTACTGATTGTATAAAATTGAGGTCAACACTTCGCCATCACTCGTGTTACTATACTTGGGTACGTGTCATGTATTACAACTTTGTTCAACTAACCAAAAAGAAGATCCTTATACTTCGCTATAGGAATCGGAAATCCTTCTAATATAAGCTCTATTGTAATAGGAAAAGATTGTTTGTTTTCTCTGTAATGACAAACTCGGAAATTTTTATAAGTCCTTCACCAACACGCAGTGAATTTGTATGGAAAAAGCAAGTATTTTTCCACAAGGATATTCTTTAGTGTTATGGGAAAATCAGTAATCTCCAGAAATACTTATCCACAAAGAAATACATATTAATTACATTTTATTAAACAGCAGGTAACGGTCTATATAATAATTGATATTCATGATTATTTCAACAGTGATAGCGCCACGCAGTTTGCTGCATGAATGGGCCGGCTCGACCGGTAAAATAACTCTCAGAAAATTGACGACATGCGGCATTTTGTTCAGTATGAGAGGTAATCGGAAGCCCACCACCCTTCCGCTTTCCTTTCTATTCCACTGCTTATCCTATGTTAAGAACGCCAACATCGCAACTATAACTTTACCTGTATTGCCATCCATCCGAAGGCAGTGGCTGTTAAGCCTCGTCTCGCCATTATGGTTACGTCCCAAATGGAATAGGTGGCGAACCTATTGCCATACCGGGGACAAAGTTTTCAGTCATCGATATTTTTCACACATAACTCGGTGGCGCAGTGGCTAGCACCCCGCTTCTGATTCAAGAAGTAGTGTGTTCAAATCCTGGCACACACCAATGACTTTTCGTAATTTTCGGAAGTTACGTGTGATAAATATCGATGACTGACAACTTTGTGCCCGGTATAGCAATAGGTTCGCCACCTATTCCATTTGGGACGTAAACATAACGGCGAGACGAGGCTTAAAAACCGCTGCCTACACCTTCGGGTAGAAAAAGGCGCGAAGTTATGTTATGTTATAACTTCCGAAAATGACTTCGAAAACTCATTGGTGTGAGCCAATGTGAGCCAGGTCGGATGAACGTTGGACGTAAATGTTTTTACGAAAGGTACGACATCAATGGCTTCTTCACCCGCGGATTGAGAATATTTTTTCGGGATGCGCCTTTATTATAGTATATATTTGAACTTTTCTGAGCAACTTAAATTTATCTTATTGTTATTTATTATTTTTAAAAGATATTAAGACTTTTTCTTCATTGGAGTGAAACTTCTAACATTTCTTGCAACTGTTTAACGAAGGTGATGCTCCCATGCAGATTACTTTAAAACCGGTCAATGTAAAGCGTAGGTTTCGAAATTTCTTGAGCTTTTATTTAAATACACACAGGTATCTAGCGGCTGGTAGTGGTATTATAATTTAGTAGAGTAATATGGTTTTATTTTTCAAATTTAAATGTATTAGAATTTCAAAGTTCCACTTTTTCTCGCGGAGAGTCTCCGAGTTCTATTTTTTTATGAAATGATTGCAAGTTGTAATATACAGTATTATGACGTTTGTATTAAAAGTATCACTATTTGACGCATCATTTTACGCCAAGAGCGTGACGAGATTAACAGAAAAATATGAGTACATAAAACAAAACTCATAATAACAAATAAACGCGCCAATGGGCATGTCCACCTCATATACAAATATAATATTATACAAAGGTATAAGTATCAACAATATTCCATAACCCCTCACTGTTTCTGTTCAATAAACCTTTTCGTTCCGGAATTGTTTACTATCTTTTCATCTCATTTCTTCACGAATGCGAAAGAGACGTATTAATGTGTATATTACAACGTGCCACGCCTCAATAATAAAATACACAAAAAATACTTAAAAAAAAAACTTGTGTGGTTTTATGAAACCACCGTAAAAGTGAAACTTTTTTCACATTATAGACATTTAACTAAAAATTTTCGAAATATTATTTTTTTCGAAAATCGAATGTAAGTCACTGTTCACGTATTTTAGTTATCATAAAATATTTCCTCCAGTAAATATGATATTTTGATTTATTATGAAAATGTGACAAATACATATATAAAGAGCACTATCTTATCGCTAATAAATTGACGAACATAACTGTGTCACATATATGTAGTTCCGGTGGTCCAGTGGTCGAGCACACGGCTTCCGAATCGCATAGGTCGCGTGTTCGAATGCTGGCACACTTTTTGGAATTGGAAACTTAAGTAAAGTAAGAAAGGCGTCAGTCTGCTTTCTCCACTAATTCGTTAGTTACAAGTCAGTGGCAGTTTTGCAAAGAGAGAGAAAACTAGTTTAATTTGAAATCGAACCGGACGTCACCGGCTTTCAGGGGATTGTGCGATAAGGGCGATTTTAATTTACTTGTCATCTTGTATTTGTTAATAGGGTTTAATAAATGTTTTTTATTTTACGTGGTCACGACAATAATTCCTAGATGGCGCTACTAGGTTGCTACTATTGATGATTCTGCCGTAATATCGTATTATATCGATAGATGTCGCCCGAATCGACAAGTATTCCAGCTACGGCACTAGGGTTAACGCGACACCTATTAAACGTTAACAACATTACAACAAAGGATCTTTACAAAACAAAACGATATTTTTTCCTCCAGTAAATATGATATTTTGATTTATTATGAAAATGTGACAAATACATATATAAAGAGCACTATCTTATCGCTAATAAATTGACGAACATAACTGTGTCACATATATGTAGTTCACTTTTTTTGAATTGGAAACTTAAAAGCCTCCGTCGTTTACAATACATACGAATTTATTATATTCCCTTTTATCGTGTCATTTGTTAAATTAATAATATAATTTTTTTTTCTCCGCCTGCAATACGTACGTACGTATATGTATGTATGTAAAAAACAAACAAACAAACAAACCCGATCCTAGAAAATGTGTCGAAATTGGTAAAGAGGACGGTAATTAGACAATCATTCATACGGGCCTCGTGGTGCATCGGTAAACCGCACTACCGATAACACGAGGTCGGGGCGGGTTCGATCCCACCCGAGTGCAAACAAACAAATATATTTATTGTGTTGTTTGTACGTGTAAATAAACGATAATAGACGTGAAAGGCGCTCTGACGAGCGCCTTTCACTTTATCCCTACTCCGCGGCCGACCGTCACGCGACATGCAACACGCAGACGAAAAAGTTTGAGACGATGTAATAAAAGTTTCACTTTAAAAATTAAACCGACTTCTAGAAACGTAAACCACACAATCTATAAGTATATGAAAAGTACCTCTATAACACAATACACAAAACGTAATACTTTAATATAGTCACCTTTAACTAACAATCTTTAACAACACAATAGAGTGCGTTACCTAGGTTGGCACCGACATCAATAATGAGTAACATTTGTAAATATTATAATAGTTAAAGATGACTATATTAAAGTATTACGTTTTGTATATTGTGTTAAGTATACGAATGAGTAAGTTACGTTATTTATCGCTTTTTAGGTATAGAGGTACTTTTCATATACTTATAGATTGTGTGGTTTACGTTTCTAGAAGTCGGTTTAACTTTTTTTTTAAAGTAAAAATTACTTTTAATAAAAAGTTTCACGAGTTTTAGTGATATTAATGAGTTATGAACTTCAATAGAAGTTAGTTTACATGGCTTTCAGTTTAGTAAATATATTTGCACTAATTACAAGCCCGTTTATTAAATGGTTGATATTTTTAGGGAGCTATAATTGTCATAAATAAGTACTTAGATAAAAAAGTATGATAATACTTGCTAAGTATTTATATTTTTGTAATTATCATGGGTAGACCCAATAATAACACTACAGCCCGAATGAAGGCCAATCGTAGCCTGGAAACTATTGCAGAAAATAAAAAAAACATTTTACACAGTTGTGTCCTAACTTCTAACCGTATAAGAGTTCTGTAGCTTCATCATCAGCACAGCAGTATCAGACGTTGATTCAAGCATACCTCCCAAGCAACACGTTAGTCCTGTATACTACTAAACAGTTTCCATCGACTAACTGCAGTACTGTCTCCCAACTCCTAACCGTTAAGGAGTTCTGTAGCTTCTTCATCAGCATAGCAGCATCAGGTGCATATTCCAGGATATTTCACAAGCAACATGCTAACCCTACATACTACCATGTAGTTTATAACGACCGAATGCAGTTCTGTCTTCAAACTCCTAACGGTTGAGGAGTTTTGTGGCTTCTTCATCAGCACAGCAGCATCAAATATTGGCACCATAAAGAATATCCTTAAGACATCACTATTACATAATAAAAACACCATACTCGCATACAAGTTTTGGTGGATGCCTTCGATTTCTCGTGGTTTCCATCGTACATATCATCGTATATACATCGTTTCCATAGACGAATTGAGAACCTCCTCCTTTTTCCGAAGTCGGTTAAAAATGACGATGATTTCGAGAGAAAATCTAAAAGCTATGATACTACTTTACAGATTTTCATGTTGTTTGTTAATTTTTTTATAAATTTTTATGTTATTTTTTACAATTTTCCTTGAAACGAAAAATAAATCTTCTTTATTCATTACCTTGGGATATTAGATATTTTTATTATTTATTATAAAATGCCGTAACTTACTACCAAAACTTTTTTAAAAACATAACCGATGAGAAAGTAAATAAGATGTGTGAGAATAACTCTTTTTCTTTCTAGCTATAGGCTTGCCATGAAGATTTATCTCAGTTTGTTAGTAATCAACAAAATGTTTATTATTTATTTATTTATTCAGTCTTACCAACTATTGTTACATTATTACATGGCTTTTACACATTATTGATAGAAAAACTACTAAAATGTACAATCTGTACAGGTAAACACCACATGATATTTAGGACATGCCATTTACATTTATTATTTTCTCGTTTTCTGAAAAAAGGCGGTATTAGGTACAAACATCACCCTCGGACTCTCAAATATTGCTTTGAAACTTATAATATAAGTGCCAAACATCACGTCCTGTCTTTATATTCAAACACTATATCATAATAACTTTAAAAACTGATATATTTCTTTCTTATACTATTAATAAAACTGCCTAAAGTCTGAGAATGTATATCAACTAGATCACTATGCTCGTTAATAAGTCTAGACAACCTAAGATCAGGAGAACTAGCTCCAAATTTTGTTCTGCGCACTGGTAGGCAAAATGGAGCGATCGGCTTTCGAGGGGGCTTACGTGGGACTCTTAGTTGAAATCTCTCAAGTAGTTGGGGACAGTCAGTTTCATTATTAAATAGCTTATGAAGAAATTTTAATATTTGTTTCTAAGGTTTTGCGAATCTCACTCATCAAAACAACTTTTTAGGATTGTTCCTAAAAAGTTGTTTTGAAGAAATTTTAAATTGAGAATATCTCTATAGTTATACATCGCAATAGTTTTTTGGCATATGACATTTTCCTGACACGACCACTGGTAATGTAACCCAAATGTCTCACAAACCTCTTCTGGACTCTCTCCATTCTCAATGAATGAGTTGCATAATGTGGTCTCCAGGCAACACAACCGTACTCTAGGATATTTCGGACTAGACTGTTGTAAAGAATCGCTTTAGTAAGGGAGTTTTTAAAAAAAAGACTATTACGAATAACGAATCCCAGCATCTTAAGAGCCCTTTCGATTATATTCTCAATATGATTTATAAAAGTTAACTTTCCATCCATAGTAATGCCAAGATCCCTTATAGAGTCCACTTGTACTAACGGATAACCAGCCACATGATATGATGAATTTAAATTATTTGTTTGACGGGCCTCGTGGCGTATTGGTAAAACTACCGGTTGCAGCAATGAGGTCGGGGGTTCGATTCCCACCCGAGCACAAATATTTGCGACAAACATGGATATTTGTGTGGTGCCTGGGTGTTTTTCTATGTATTATAAGTATGTATTTACAAAAAAAAGAAAAGTATATATATATATATATTAATATCCGTTATCTAGTATCCATAACACAAGCATTTAGTTGCTTAGCTTGGAACTAGAGGGCGCTGTGTGTATATTGTGTCCAAGATATTATTATTATTATTTGTTTTCCAGCTAAATTTTATATGATAGCATGTTGTAAATTGATTAAATGAAAATCTCCAAGATTGAGAACATTTCACATTTATAAAGTGCTATCACAAGTCGAAGATTGTTAACGAATTAACAAGACGCCTTAAGTACAAGAGAAAATCGAGAAGGCTTAAGTGTTCTTATTTATTGCCACTTTGGCAAATTAATGAATATTCGAGCTTAATAAGGCTGTATTAGAAACTTGACAAAATAATTTATAGGCGTATCTGAAAAACACAGATGAAGACAGGATTATAAATAAAAAAAGAAATCCTGTTAATTTATTATATTAATGATATCTTTGACTGTTTCACGCATTTTACTGCCGAAGGTGCATGTTTTCCTCGTGGTCTTCGAATGTACTAAGTGGATGTCTATATGTCGTACAGTATGTTTATCTATAAAGTTTTAAAATACATACATACATAACTTCACGCCAAATGTCTTGCCTTATGGCGCTCTGTTCTCTCCACCTACCCCAGGCAGAGAGAACAGAGCGTCATAAGGCACGATTCTTAGACACCTCACTCGCTTCGTTGACTTTCATAACTCTTTTCATGCACGGGTGTCAATTTTTGAGGCTCCTAACATAACCTTCCTCGAGAGCACGTTCTATTTGGTCATGAAATGTGTCTCTTGGCCGTCCTCGACTCTTACACCCATTCGCTTTTGCATTGTACATCTGCTTAGTCAATCTTTCACCATCCATTCTTTCTACAAGTCCGAACCATTGGAGCATGCCCTTTCTTACTTTTACACCGACACTCTCTTTCAATCCGATTTCCATTTCGACCGCATTTATCCTACTTTCGTGCACACTCTAAATACATTATTAATATTATATTGTCAATATTTTATATGAAAACAATAGGAGATTGAAAACAATATGGGCTTAATCAGACCATCAGTCGGGGTAACAATGTCCGGTTCTGCATAGCTTTTGCATCAGCTTCATTCAATTTTCGACGCTGTTTTTTTTCTGATAATTTATCACTGTTTGCATCGAAACAATATTTTTGTTATAATTATGTAATGTTGGCTGTTTTTAATTTCCAAGTATTTCTCTTCACAATAGAAACAGCGAATCAACAATAAAAATGTACTGTCAAATGGCTTAACTTGGAGATTTCGGTTTAAAATAATTCAGATTTGACTCCTGACGTACAAATAATGACTTAGTACATCTTTACGAAAGATAAGTAATTATTACAGAACCTAATAGTTAAAAATATTGGTATCAATTATTTATTGGACGTCCTGGAAATAATAAGTGAACAACGAACAGCAGATTGCTGAGGACGAAACATTTCATTCGGGACCTGAAGAAACACTGAATGACTCTTAAACAAAATCAAAATAGCTTTATTTTCATTGGTCTTTATAGATGCTTAAAATAGTCAATAAATACAAATATTAAACTTATTATAGAACTTAAATTACATATTACAACACAAGCGCTTGAGGAAAGTGCCTCCGTGGAACAAGAAACGGACGCAATTGCCACAATAGGGCCGATTCAAGTTTGAGGACTATCATGAGAAGAAATGGGCAAGAAACTCATGTGCTTTATTCTCTTCATAAATGATTTTGGCACTATTTGGATTTACAGGCGTAAAGATATAAAGAATCGTATTGAAAATTTGTATTGCGTACTTCGAATACGATAGAGTAAAGAATTGTCCAAAAAATAGTCCAATACTAGCCAGTGCTAGATTTTAGCGGGTAAGCAGTAGTTGTAACACGTAGGTATATAGTGTAACAGAACTGCTTGTTGTGATCCCTTTAAAGCTAACTTAACTTAGAGTTACCCGACTGAGTTAATAAAGAGCTCTCGGACGTGCACAGAATCACTAAACTGTACCAACCGATCTATACTGCTGTTAATTCATGACACCATGCTAAGTTCACTTGGAAGTCATTAAACGAAAAACGTTAATATTTATGATGTCGGGAACTATTTTCTTTTTTTACACAAAATACAACACGTAGGCTGAATATGCACGTTATCAAACCTTATCGACTTTGAAAAAGGTTGTTTAGCTATTCATGTAACAGAAGTGAGAACTCTTTACAGAGATCATTTTCACGTTTTTTGTTCATCACTCGTGAAAATGATCTCTGTAAAGAGTTCGAAACGTCGGGAAATAAATATAAATAAGTAATAAATAAACGCGATATAATCCGAAAAGTTGTTTTAATCTATCAGTATTTCGTGTCATAATTATCGCTACCCACACCTCCTAAGAGTTAAAGCGCGAACTTACAGAACTTTATAATACTTAAAAATCTTGCCACGTATTTATTACATATTTTTGAGTGTGTGTATGATTGTTACATTACGAACATTCTATATGGGTACCTATAGCCTAAAAGGTATTAAGGGTTTATTTTGAGAGGTGCCATTAGACTTGTCTCAACTATGACATTAACATAGGCTACGTTATTATCGTTAAACATCTACGACATCTTTAGCTGAGTGAAACTTTGCTTGTCTAATTATAACTACAACTTAAATATAATCAAAATGTCTTGACCGTTCGCTAAAGTAGTATACAAGGAGATTATATTAAATGGAACAATTTCCTGAAACAGTACGAACTAATTTTGTAATGTCTCCACTACGAGGCCTCTCTGCATTAGCTGCCGATCAGACAAGAACGGAATATTTAAAGACCTTATTCAAATTAAGCGAAATGAATTCATACCCACTGAGTCCGAACGACGAAGTTCCCCTCGAACCGCTCACATTAAAAGAAATATCGTACTCATGAAATTATAATTAAATTTTTCCACAATTGTATTCATTCTGGTTTGAAACGCATTTTGAATGAATGATTCATTTTCGCTGCTTCTGATATCATCTATGTTCGGGTTCCGTACAGAATTACACCGTCATTAGTCTAACTATATTATCCCCGAAAACCTATTACGCTTAGAAACTGATTTATTTTATCAGATATAATTACCTGTCAATTAATAAGATCGATAATCGGATATCATCATCATCATCATCAGCCTATTGCAGTCCACTGCTGGACATAGGCCTCTCCCAATTTGCGCCACAACGTCCGATTCTCTGCCTTCCGCATCCAGTCTTTTCCAGCAGCCTTTCTGAGGTCGTCTGACCATCGGGCTGGTGGGCGTCCTACACTACGTTTACCAAGACGCGGTCTCCACTCTATGACCTTCTTACTCCATCTACCGTCGGTCCTTCGGCAGATGTGACCAGCCCATTGCCACTTCAGCGAGCTTATTCTACGAGCTATGTCGGTTACCCTAGTTCTCTGGCGGATATACTCATTCCTGAGTTTATCCTTCAGAGATACCCCGAGCATAGCCCGCTCCATAGCTCGCTGAGCGACTTTAAATTTGTGGACTAGCCCCACCGTGAGTGTCCACGTTTCGGCACCGTAGGTCATCACCGGTAGGACGCACTGGTCAAAGACCTTGGTCTTCAGACATTGCGGTATAGGCGAGCTGAAGACCCGACGCAGTTTGCCAAATGCAGCCCAACCCAGCTGAATCCTCCTTTCGGCCTCCTTCTCGAAGTTTCGTCTACCTAACTGGATAGTTTGGCCTAGGTAGACGATAATAATCGGATAATTAATATTTAATTATAGCACAAATTAAGTCTATAAATATTTTTCTCGTAAAGTGGACTTGTATTTTAAACATGCATAGAAATCCTATATCATCAATATTACCTAATTTGTATTGGATAGGGGACGTTATCTCTGCTTATCCCACAAGAGGCAAGGTGTGAAGTTGTGGTGATGTTTTTTTTTGTTTTGGTTAGTCAAAGCAATGTGCATGGAACCACATAAGTTTGTTTAAACCATGTTTAGCTAGACAGACATCATGTCTAACTTTTGCACTTAGCTTTTAAAAACTAAGGAAGAATATTTGCTGAATACACAATGCAATTGTACAATGCAATTTGATTTGACTCATGAACCCACCCAGTATTGGGCAGATAGACTGTGAGATAGTGCCTATCTATTTTGTTTTTGTTTTATAGAACAGCAGGCAAACGAGCAAGAGGGTCAGTTGATGGTCAGTAACCAGCGCCGCCCGAGCATACTCCAGCGAGACAGATAGTGACACAGGTGGGTTTCCGGTTTTTAACGTGAGAAAAAGAGCTGATTCAGGAGTAGGATGGGGGTGAATACCTCTCTCAGGCAACGAAAAACTACTTGAGAAAACTTCCAAATTCGACTCTGGGACTTTCTACCAAAAGCCCACCCATACAGTGCTTATTACGTGTTACATCTACGTAATGGCGCAATAGGCCAAGATATATAGGACATGGATTCAATGACGTTTGCGAGGGCGGTGGAGATTGCGGAAAGCGTACATTGTGCACGCACGGCTGCAACATCGTCTTCGAATACTGACACACCAGTGTATAAAATAGTGCATGGGCAATTCAGTAAAAAAGTGTCTATTGGTGAAAAAGTGTCTATTGGTGAAAAAGAAAAGTGTTCAGTGTGCGGTCGTAAGAATCATAAATCGGAACAATGTCGGTTTGCGAAGTATATTTGTAAAAAATGTAACAAAAAAGGTCATTTGCGTAAAATGTGTAATCAAACTAATTACGTGATTGCAGGTGACGTTAGTTAGGGTGATGATGGTGAGTCTTTATTTAATATCGGAACCGTTCGGGGAGAACCTATGACAGAAAACGTAGTTATCAACGGAAAACCGTTGCAGTTTCAAATTGATAGTGGTTCACCGGTTACTGTAATTTATGAAAATACCTTCAAAAATAAATTTAACGGATTAACTTTGAAAAAATGTTCTCAACAGTTTTTTAGTTATACTGGTAATCTCATGCAGTGCTTAGGGTACATACAGCTACCCGTCACATACAAGCAACATACCAAAATGTTAGATGTATACGTAATACACGACGGTGGGCCCCCGTTACTGGGCAGAGACTTTATTTCAAAATTTCAATTACGGCTCATTTCCGATAATCGTATCAATCATAATCAAGACATAAGTAACCAGTTACAGTTAAGGTTCCCGGAGGTATTCTCGGATAGACTCGGCAAATTTAATGGGTATCAAGTCAAACTGAAACTGAAAGACGACTCAAAACCTGTATTTTTTAAAGCACGCCCAATTGCTTTCGCGTTGCGTGACAAAGTAGATGGTGAGTTAGATCGTTTGGTAAAATTGGGGGTGTTGGTGCCGGTTCAACACTCAGATTCATTCGATCTCCTATCGTTCCGGTGCTTAAAAGAAAGGGATCCGTCAGAATATGCGCAGATTATTCGGTCAGCATAAACAAACAGCTAGTTGTCGATCATTATCCCTTACCAACAATTCATGAATTGTTTTCAAGGTTACATGGAGGTCAACAATTTTCAAAAATAGATCTCTCAATGGCCTATAATCAATTCGTTCTCGATGAAGGGTCACAGAAATTCACATGCATTAATACACACCGTGGTTTATTTAAATATACGCGTCTCGTTTTCGGGTTGACAAGTGCACCATCTATTTTCCAACGGGCCATGGAAACAGTGCTAGCAGGCATAGATGGCGTTCTGTGTCTGCTTGATGATATTTTAGTTACGGATAAAAACCCGGAACTTCATATGCAGAAACTTAACCTTGTACTCAAAAAAATACAAGATGTAGGGTTAACAGTGCAGAAAGAAAAATGCGAATTTTTTAAAGATGAAATACAGTACTTAGGTTATATTATTAATAGACATGGGTTAAAAAAAGATCCATTAAAAGTTAAAGCAATTGTGAACGCACCGAAGCCCGTAGATATTAACTCCTTACAGACCTTCTTAGGGTTAGTAAATTACTACAGGAATTTCGTTCCAAACGCGTCAAGTGTACTATGTCCTTTATATGATTTATTGAAAAAAGGAGGTAAATGGCGCTGGGCGAATGTACATGAGAGCGCTTTTAACCAAATAAAAAAATGTTTAACATCGGAACAAACTTTAGCTCATTATGATTTCGAGGCAACACTAATATTAACAGTTGACGCGTCGCCGCACGGGTTAGGAGCTATATTATCGCAAATAAGTACCGACGGGTTAGAGCGACCGATATGATTTGCGTCTCGCACACTTAGCTCTGCTGAGAAACGTTATTCGCAAATACAAAAGGAAGCGACGGCCATCATATTTGGAGTACGCAGATACCACCAATATTTGTATGGTAGGGCAAAACCATTCATATTGCGTACGGATCATAAGCCCCTTATTAGTATTTTCGGTCCCTATAAAGGTATACCAGAAGTATCAGCGAACAGGCTGCAGAGATACGCTATGTTTTTGAGTGCATATAATTATACGATCGAATACGTTCGGAGCGGCGATAATAGCGCCGACTATCTGTCCCGGGCTAGCCTACAGCGCGACGACACAGAAAGGCGAGGGGGTTCGGACGAGTCGCATGCCGCTGCCGCCGCCGCCGTAATAGATCGCGCGACGTATGTTAACTTTGTAATAGATGGAAGTGTGCCAATAACATTAGATAAGTTACGCGAGGAAACAAATAAAGATGTGATATTAAAAGAGGTCGTGAAATTCGTCCTAAAGGGGTGGCCTAAATCAGTAGATCTACGTTTAAAACCGTACAGTCTATGTAAAACACAATTGTCATACGAAAACGGCTGTTTGATGAGAGGTCATAAAATTGTAATACCGGAATCATTACGCGCAAAAGTTCTAACGGAGATACATACTACACATTTAGGGATAGTCAAAACCAAGGCTGAAGCGCGGTCTCGGTTTTGGTTCCCGGGTATTGATGAGGCCTTAGAAAGACTAATAGGTTCTTGCAACGTCTGTATACAGTTACGCTCTTCTCCGCCACGAGCGCCGCTCGCCCTATGGAAATACCCTTCGGTACCTTTCTATAGAATACATATAGACTTTCTAGGTCCTATAAATAATTTGATGTACCTTGTAGTGGTAGATGCATTTACAAAGTGGGTTGAAATATATGACACTAACACTTCGACCACTTCAAACAGTGTAATAGAGAAATTATACGATTTTATGTCTAGGTTCGGTATACCAAATGTAATTGTAAGCGATAACGGCACTGCATTCACGTCCACAGAGTTTACACATTTTTGTTCCATAAACGGTATAACTCACATGACGTCACAGGCTTATAATCCAGCCAGTAACGGTCAAGCCGAGAGTTATGTGAAAATTATTAAAAAGGTAATTAAATCCAGCATAATAACGTGTAATAATAAAAGGGACTACAAATTTAAACTGTTGAAGTACTTATAGTCCGAGAGCCAGTAACAGATTTATATGACCAAGTTCCTCTCAAGTGATAATTAGTAAAACGCATCAGAAAATCAAACTATAAAGCCTCGTGAATGTCAGCTGAGGCTCGGTGGGGGGGATGAGCAGTTGTAACCTCCCACGCTTGAAGAAAAAGTAAATAAATTCACTCATTTCCTCTCGGCTAAAAGTTAATCAAGTTATAGCTAACCCAATACCTCAACAAAAAGAAAAAGTCAGCTGGCTATAACATAGTGCATTGTACGTCAGCTGATGGCTAGATCATGGAAAAAAAATCTTCACTTTCAGTGATATCCTCTCGGCTAAAAATTTACCAGATGATAGCTTAAATGTAACTATTGATAAATATATACGTCAGCTGGCTGTATCTCGGTGGAAAAATCGTCAGCTGATACTTTGAAGGTCGTTACGTAGAAGTTAGCCAGAAGCATTTACTGACTATTTAAAGTCATCAGCTGACCAGGTTTCCCTCGAGTTACTGCTAGCTGATTTTTTTTATTTATCACAGTATTATATTTACAATCAGCTCACAAATTTTCGTGTGGGAGGAAATGACGCCTCTTTAATTATTCGGCATAGCACTCCAACATGAGTGTTGAGGTGAAACAAATATTCCATATCAATATTTTTTAAATTTATACATATATAATCATTTCAATAATCAATTTGCTTAGTATAAATTTACTAGTTACTTGATAAAAAATATTTATTATAAAAAAATTATGACTAATTACAATACGAATGACAATGTTATTTAATCATTTTCGGCTTCGCTTTGGCTTGAGTCACAACCATCTCTCTCTGATTCATTGTCCAAGTCGCTGTCAGAGCTGTCTGCTGTTATATTTTCATCGTCAACATCTGTAAAACAAAAAAAAATTAGAATGCGTATTTTAGCATAATATCATTAATATGATAATAAAATGTTACCTTTTTCGGTCTGGATAGTTATTTCATCAATCTATGTTGGTAACTGACTTCCAAAGAACCAGGTAAAATCATATTTACTGTCAATTTCTTCCCAACGTCTTCCGGATCATCAGAAGTTAGAACCTTCAAGTGTGCATTTGACCAAATTTGAGCAATGTAGCATGCTCTTAAAAATTGCTGATATAGCTCTGACTCGCAAGGCGGTAGAGAAGAGCCATCAATACCTTTCTTTGGTAACTTGAATGTCTCCGTATCCAAGAATTTATATGTTTTTTCAAACAACGCTACTCTTGCCTCGTTGACCTTTTTCAGACGATTAAATCCATACATATGGCAAACAAACTCTTGAATTTTCTTAAAAATATTGTCTCTATCCTCTAATGACTTTGACATTTGGATGAAACACTCGATGAAATCATTCGATTTAGCCATTATTGAAAACGGTCGTTTTTTTCCTTTTCGAAAAAAGGCCGGGTTAAAATCACACCCTGTGAATGCGTGAAATGCCGGAAGTGCTGCGCTCAAATCAGATCCCAAAGATTCAGATAATTGAGTAACATTAATAAATCTTTGGGCTTTTCTAACTCCAACTTCATTGCAAATGTTGATATTTTCTGATAGCCATGTTAGCTAACATAATTATTAACACGTCAGTGTCGGAACAACGAATCGTCACGTTTGCATTAATATCAATGTTGCAGACATGGAAAATCATTTTTGTGTCTGCTTCTTCGTGAGCTGGGCACGAAAATTCGTTTGAATCTTTAAAAATAAAAAGAATAAGTAAGGAGGCGTTATTTCCTCCCACATGAAAATTTGTGAGCTGATTGTAAATATAATACTGTGATAAATAAAAAAAATCAGCTAGCAGTAAGCCGAGGGAAACCTGGTCAGCTGATGCCTTTAAATAGTCAGTAAATGCTTCTGGCTAACTTCTACGTAACGACCTTCAAAGTATCAGCTGACGATTTTTCCACCGAGATACAGCCAGCTGACGTATATATTTATCAATAGTTACATATAAGCTATCATCTGGTAAATTTTTAGCCGAGAAGATATCACTGAAAGTGAAGATTTTTTTCCCATGATCTAGCCATCAGCTGACGTACAATGCACTATGTTATAGCCAGCTGACTTTTTCTTTTTGTTCAGGTATTGGGTTAGCTATAACTTGATTAACTTTTAGCCGAGAGGAAATGAGTGAATTTATTTTTTTTTTCTTCAAGCGTGGGAGGTTACAACTACTCATCCCACCCACTGTGCCGCAGCTGACGGTCATAGGGCTTTAT
Organism: Euproctis similis; assembly: GCA_905147225.2. NCBI lineage: Eukaryota > Metazoa > Arthropoda > Insecta > Lepidoptera > Erebidae > Euproctis > Euproctis similis. The sequence continues at coordinate 16,176,010 of LR990124.1, read as the reverse complement.
GATACTGTTGTCTGATGCGTATCGCCAATTATCTATCCAGAAGAAATAATTAACCAAATTTGCATCTGACTCTTGGACTATTATTTGACTACAGAAATTCTGTTCATTCTGTCACGGGGTTCTCGCCGGCCGAATTAGTTTACGGGCGGAAGCTAAGATCTCGATTAGATTTACTTAGTGCCAAATCACCGTCACCCTCATGCACGTCACTAGTCGATAACATTAAGCGTAAAAAGTGTTCGCAGAGTAAAACATATGGAGGACACAATAATAAAGTATTTAAGATAGGAGATCATGTTATGTATAAGAAGTATATAAATAATGTAAAACATAACTGGTGTCGAGGTATTGTCGTCAAAAGGATCGGTGCTGTCGTATACCTTATTAAAGATAGTAAAACATATGGAGGACACAATAATAAAGTATTTAAGATAGGAGATCATGTTATGTATAAGAAGTATATAAATAATGTAAAACATAACTGGTGTCGAGGTATTGTCGTCAAAAGGATCGGTGCTGTCGTATACCTTATTAAAGATAGTAAAACATATGGAGGACACAATAATAAAGTATTTAAGATAGGAGATCATGTTATGTATAAGAAGTATATAAATAATGTAAAACATAACTGGTGTCGAGGTATTGTCGTCAAAAGGATCGGTGCTGTCGTATACCTTATTAAAGATAGTAAAACATATGGAGGACACAATAATAAAGTATTTAAGATAGGAGATCATGTTATGTATAAGAAGTATATAAATAATGTAAAACATAACTGGTGTCGAGGTATTGTCGTCAAAAGGATCGGTGCTGTCGTATACCTTATTAAAGATAGTAAAACATATGGAGGACACAATAATAAAGTATTTAAGATAGGAGATCATGTTATGTATAAGAAGTATATAAATAATGTAAAACATAACTGGTGTCGAGGTATTGTCGTCAAAAGGATCGGTGCTGTCGTATACCTTATTAAAGATAGTAAAACATATGGAGGACACAATAATAAAGTATTTAAGATAGGAGATCATGTTATGTATAAGAAGTATATAAATAATGTAAAACATAACTGGTGTCGAGGTATTGTCGTCAAAAGGATCGGTGCTGTCGTATACCTTATTAAAGATAGTAAAACATATGGAGGACACAATAATAAAGTATTTAAGATAGGAGATCATGTTATGTATAAGAAGTATATAAATAATGTAAAACATAACTGGTGTCGAGGTATTGTCGTCAAAAGGATCGGTGCTGTCGTATACCTTATTAAAGATAGTAAAACATATGGAGGACACAATAATAAAGTATTTAAGATAGGAGATCATGTTATGTATAAGAAGTATATAAATAATGTAAAACATAACTGGTGTCGAGGTATTGTCGTCAAAAGGATCGGTGCTGTCGTATACCTTATTAAAGATAGTTTATCCCATGCTAATGTAAAAAAACATAAAAATCAAATTATTCCATTTAAGGGAGAAACCAATGAAAATATACGGCACTGGGACGTGTACGATGATTTGCCCATGGCGTCATCTGCGGGATGTCCTGGTGGCGGGGAGAGAAGTGTAAATAACGAGGATGATGTGCAGTGTTCTCCTGGGCCATCAACCCCAGTGGTAACAGCCCAGTCTAGATGCCCTACGAGATTACTGCGAAACATCCCGAGGGTTAATTACAAACCGTTTTTATAGTATTTTAAAGTTATGTTTATTATGTTTATGTTTATATAGTAGAATCATATTGTTAAATATAAGGGGGAAGTGTTATATATATATATATTATATATGTAGGTATCCGTGGCTGCGACCACGGCTTAATGAATAAAGTCAGTGTGCTAACAGCAGTCAGTAGTTCCACTAGTCCCGTATGCAACACATGTATAAATACTTTTACTAAGAATGAAGAGAGAAGTGCTCTTGGGGTGATAACTTTTAATGGGAGGGTAAACCACTTCCTTATATAACGTATTAATCTGTCTAGCTTTAGCTCCTTTCCGCTTCCCTCTTTCTCCAGTCAGTGTTTACTGTTTGCTTTAGTTCAACTTAGATAATTTAATTTCTGGACTTTAAGATGGATCAGGCAGCAGGATAGGGTGAGGAGGAGGAAGGGGGTGAAAACTCATTGAAAGAAACAATAACGGTATAAGCCATTTTACCGTTATTGTTTCTTTCTGTATATACATAACTTCACGCCTTTTGTTACCCGAAGGTGTAGGCAGCGGCTGTTAAGCCGTCTTGTCTCGCCGTTATGTTTACGTCCCAAATGGAATAGGAGGCGAACCTATTGCCATACTAGGCACAAAGTTTCCAGTCATCGATATTTATCACACATAACTTCGGAAAACAATTTTAAAGTCATTGGTGTGAGCCAGTGTCAGGATTCGAAACCCGACCTCTGGATCAGAAGCCGTGTGCTCGACCACTGGGCCACCGAGCTCGCTTCACAAAAACTTATTTTAAGCTAATTTGTCAAAATAAATTCAAGCTATATTTTGTTTCTGTTAGAATAAACCCACTCCGTATTTTTATTATGAATATAAAATGTGTACAACACGGCCTGTCCACGTGGAGGTTGTCCAGTTGTTTATGGTACCTACAAACTACTGGTCTGCACACTAAACTTACTAAACCCGGTCTTCTAGCGAGACTAAAAAAACTATCGACAAATATCTTGAGATTGACTGTTTTCTTTAACTTTCTAAAGCTCTTTTAAAACAAATATACAATCAAATGATTTCTATAGTACTGTATTAGTTTAGTTAGTGCTCTCAGCTCCGTTCTACTTTCCAATATCAATAGATTGTTGCACGAACAAATTTTAATGAAACGAAATACATTTCGTCGAGTTCCAATTGTCTTGTGAATAACTCATAAGATTTCGACGAGACTTTTTCGAGAACAATTCGATACAAAATTGTTCAGATAAATGCAATAGAGTATGTTTGTAAGCGATAATAATATTACGTTGGAAGCTGTTGGGACGTTCTCAAGTGAGAGCGGTAAGAGCTCGACTTTAAAGAGATATACGGAGTGTAAACAGCACTTGAACAATACAATGCTTGTATTTTTCATGTTAACGAGCATAAAACTTGAAACAAGTATAATATGCATTGTTACATACAAACTACATTGTACATGGAGATACATGTTTCAACAATAAATTCTTCTGAAGCGCAAAGTATTTTTAGAGAAAATAATGAATTTTATATTCTCAGTTCAAGAATATGTTGAGTATAAATTTTTTTCGGTGATGATAAACACATTCGGAAATAAAATAAAAAAAATCGGCGTGTTGAGACATAATTGCGGCTATCTACAACTACGGGTATTACGGACATGAAGTTACAATAAAAGCAACTGCGCTATAACCCTATTTATTTCTCAGATTTTCGCGAATCACATTCATAACATTAAGACATGGATGGATTATATCGCGTTTATTTAAAACTTATTTTTATTTATTTCCCGACGTTTTGAACTCTTTACAGAGATCATTTGTCTTTGTCAGAAATAGTTTTACTTTGCCCAAACATGTGGCACCATCTATTAGACGATTAGAGAGATGGTTAAACCTCTGGAGCAGTCTATACGCTTATGACACCCGCTCTCTTCAACTCTCTCTTGTCTAAGGCTCTGTATGGATAGCACGTATATACCTTGTGTACTTTACTTGTGTATATGATTTAATAAACTGCATAGATATATAAATATATAATAACCACCAGTGTTGCTTTATTTAAATAGCCATCCTTCCTGCATGTTCCAGCTGTTAGTCTTTGAGATATAAATAAAAATAAGTTCTAAATAAACGTGATATAATCCATAAAGAGTGGTTTTAATGTTATGCGCCATAACCGTTATAAAATACAAAGTTTTTCAATGAAAATAATCAAGTTTTTAAAGTTACTCTCATCTCTCAGCACCGCATGTTCACCGCCACTCTCATAAAACTCACTCGTTCGTGTTCCAGATCGACTGCAACCTCCAGATACTTTTATTTCTTCGAACAACGTTCAATCACTTCAGTCTGAACTCGGGTCAAACGCATCAGAGAGTTGTCAACAACTTAGACGGCCATGTCGAGTTCTTCAAACACGCTTTTACCCGCATTTTCGCCTAGACAATAATTTTAAGAGACATGGCCGTAATAAGCTACGAAGTACTATAATTTAGTACTATAATACGAAATGTACTATAAGTAGTATAATATGAATAAATTAGTTGAATAGTTTCATTCTGTAGCAGGTCGAACTATTCCAGTGATTGTTCCAGAAAGTTCTATCTAAGGGCCACTCGTGTCGTTACAGAGTTAGAAATATAGCATTTAAATGCAATAATTCAATTAAACCTTGTCAAGTCCAAGACTTAAAAACTACACCTTATAAGCTGATATAAGGCCGATATAACTTAAGCTATATAAGCTCTGTATGTTTATTTTCAAAAACCGGTTTTTATTTTAAATTTGGATTTTGTAGTCCTTTGTATCCAACTACAAAATGTACTTTCTGTATCACATAGTTTAAAAAAAATTTTTTGGTTTTTGTTAAATAAATATATAAACGTTTAGTAACTGCTGTAAATTATTCATTATTTTTATTATTGTTCACCAAACGACACACAATTCCGTGTTACAAGCAAAACAAAGCTCGTGAGGCTTTATATGAATCCGCATTTCGACGGTAAAAATAATTCCACTGAGAATAATTTGCAAGAGGCCGTAATGAAATACATTTTATATATATAAATACCTACCTACTGTTACTGTGTGTGTACAAATATATATATTTATATAATTAATGATCTGAATAATAATGAACCTGTGTTGCCATTTTTACAAAAAACCGCGACATTTCAATAAAACTAGATACATACGTTTTATTATAATGCCTCGACAAACTCAAAGATTTTACTAACCCGAGAAAACTTGATTTTTAATAAATAAAATTTCAGTCGTACTAAGCTAAGTTAAATCAATTCTTTATTACTTTTTCTGTAATATTTTCAATTACTTGTATAGCTGATTGATATATTTCTCTACAATAAACGTATTTATATAAATATATCGTCAACTATATGACATTAAACTAAATCATTGCTACTGCTTGTAATATCGTAGGAACAGAAGGAATACGCAATGTTCTCCACAAAAATATATATTTATAACGTATGCATAATAAGTGGTGTTGTTTATTGTAATAAGGAACGTTATCAGAATATGTAATGATTATGTACCAACGGAACATTACCTTTTTTTTTTTTACGCGAGGAAATGCTTTATGCACACCCCCCGCCTGGGAACGGCAGGGGGTAGTGTGGGACTCCCAAAACAGTACGCTGCAATCCAATCCTAGGGTTACCCACTAAAACCTCGCGGCGGCCTTCCTCCGGCGTTGGGGTGGCCCAGGACAGTGCGTCAGCCCTCTGGTCCACCCCGCCGTTGCCCCCCCTCAGTCGCGAGAGGGTGCTCATTCTCAGGGAGCCTCGGGAGGCTCCCCTGGGCGGGGCAGCTCCGACCGCGCGCTGTAAAGAGGCGCGCGGCCGGCGGTGTCCCTGAGGACCCTCCCCGGCCGCACCGGGGGTCATCCTTCCCGGGCCGCGACCCGGGCGCACCGGGGGTCATCCTTCCCGGGCCGCGACCCGGGCGCACCCGCGGGGTGTGCGCCCTCGCGGCCCGTCGACGGCGGCGATCACTGAGCTCGCCGCCGCCGCCTTCGAGCGGGATCGGCTCTCTCCCGACCCCGCTCGGCGGCCTCCTTCTGGAGCATTACTACTTCGCAGAAGGAGGCCACGACCCTCCACTCCTCCTCTCCCGCCAGCATTGCCGCGATCAACGCCGGCGGGGACAAGTCTCGCCCGATCCCGTCGATCAGGACTCGGCGCTCGGCCGCCCAGGCCGGGCAGACCTCCAGCGTGTGCTGGGCCGAGTCCAGGTCGGATGCAACGGAACATTACCTACACGCGCGCTGATGTTATTTAGTTCAGTATACACCTATAACACCTTACAGAAACATTTAGAAATTACAAGACTTTGCCTTGTAGTTTCTAAGAAACCTTTTCGTTTAGTAGGAGTGCCACCCCTCCTACACCACCCCACTTCCTATTCTTTCTCTATCCCATCTCAAACACCGGCAACACAACTGTTCCACGATCTGCGTTGCTAGCGTCCATAGCAGACGCTACTCACTTACCACCAGGTGACCCGCTTGCTCGTTTGCCCCTTGCCCCATGATAAAAAATGAAAGTAAAAAGTACCGAAAAATACACCGGAATAGAAAACAATTTCATTAAACTGTTCAGGATAGTACTTTTTGTAAATTCTTGTCCTTTAAAATTCGAAGATTCAAAAAACATACATATTTCTTTTTTTTTATGGGATAGGAGGGCAAACGAGCAGGCGGGTCACCTGGTGGTAAGCAACCAACGCCGCCCACGGACACCAGCAACACATATAGTGTTACTGTTGCGTTGCCAACCTTTAAGGGGTAGGGGATAGGAAAGGATGGGGAAGGGGTGGGCCTCCGGGTACCTCTCTCACCGAACGAAACGCGGCATGAGCCACTTTACGTCGGTCTTCTGAGAGGTCGTGGTATTTCACCGGTCGAGCCGGCCCATTCATGCAACGAACTGCTTGGATCTACCACTGTTGTTTGCATTGCAGACTAAATTATATATCGATTAAATCAAGCGTGTATTTTAACAAGACAAAAGTCGTCCATCTTGTACTTGAGCTGAGAACTGAACCCGCGACAATAATGGTGCCCAATCTTGAGACACGTTGAACAAGCATTTTCAAATAAAGCACTTATCAGACTTTTCCATATTGAAGTGCCTTTTGGAGCGGAACCTAAAGCTAATGATCGCATTTCCAACCAAAAGCTCTTAAATCCGTAAAGTATTGGCGAAATAACTTGAATTCAAATGGATTTCTTAAAGGTTTATTATTGAAGTCATTCGTTCGAATGACCAATTTAGACGGTTGTTATTTTATTCCTTTTTATATTTAAAAATGCTATTTACTTCGCCCAAGATAGAGATTTAAAAAGGATAAAGGTGATGGGATCATCTTGTGGTGTTCATCGACTCATAATAGGTATAACCTACTTCATACGTCATCACATCAGTTAGACATCACAATTCAATTAGTCGTAGGGAGATCTGTGTTTGTATTAAACTTAATATTCTTTGTTATAAAACAAACATTGCAATGTGCAATATTACACTCATAATAAAAATGTGTCAAATCTCAAACACAAAAGAAATAACATAATTAATTTATTCAACACACCTACTCGTAAGTTAATAATTCAGGTATTTGAGCAGAAAATTGATTTCTGTGTGGTGTTTAACGTAATAGCTGCACTAGAAACGACTCATAAGAAAATTATAAGAAGACGACTACCGTTCTCTGGACATGTTTGTCTTTTTACATGGCAATACATATACTTTTAAAGAAAAAGTCGGTTCACAAATATAATACTCCTGTTGAAGCAATAAATAAACTGTTTGGTTACAATTGCATGTTGGGTGGACAAGTTATTGTCACACACCAGATTCCAAGCGAACGAAGTCGTACTGAGACACTATTTCCTGTTTTTCGACTGATATTTATTAGCGGGGAAGGTAATTTCTATTCTCACTGTGTACGCAGTTTTCCTGCTCAATGTCCACAGTAATGAATGACCGACATAGTCTTCTGCAAGGACGGCTATTATACACGACGACAAATCAATAAATCTTCGTTATTTTGTAATCTTTGTCTGAACAAGAGATAGCATAGTTTTCTTATCTGAATAAAGGTTTATTCAGAAAAGAAAACTATGCTATCTCTGAATCTGAACCGAACTGAATCGAACTCATTACATAATCATTTGTAATATCTACTAACTGTTCCTTTTTATATTGCTTTAACTTTTTTTCATCTCTCAGTCAGTCGGGAGAGAAAGAAAAGTATATGGCTGACAAGCTCACACAGCACAATACCGAAGAATGGCGGGATAACCATTCCTAAATATGGGTTGACCTATATGTTCATGGTAGGGGCGGGCAGCAGCGTCCCAGTCTAAAAAGGTTCACCCCTGCGGTCTCCAACCCGTTTGCCCAGCGTGGCGACTAAGGGCAAAAACCTCCCATGAAAGCACAAATGCAACGGCCCCCAGTTCCCGGTGGTCTCGCTATTCCCGGCCAAGGCAGCGGTCGTGGTAACGGTGGGACAGGGGTGCGAAGAATCTCCGGGTTACGGCAGGCTGTCAACGTCAACTACGCGTGGCTACCTATAACGGACGCAGTCTTCGGCTGGACCAACACCTCACCGAACTCGAGGTAGAGCTGAGTTACTTGAACTGGCATATTCTGGGGCTATCTGAAGTCCGGCGAGAGGGGGAGGACACGATAACCCTACAGTCTGGTAACTTACTTTACTTTCGGGAAGGTGACCAGCTCTCCCAGGGGGGTTTCCTCGTTCACAAGGACCTCGTTAGCAGCGTTGTTGAGATCAGTAGTGTGTCGACCAGGGTAGCTTACCTTGTATTGAAGCTTACCAACAGATACACCCTGAAGGTAATACAGGTGTATGCGCCGACCTCGACATACTCTGACGAGATTGCCGAGGCGATGTACGAAGATATTGCAAAAGCAATACATGGTACCGCCAAGGTAAATTACAACGTTGTTATGGGGGACTTCAATGCCAAAGTGGGAGTACAAGAACGCGGCGAAACGAAAATCGGTCCGTATGGCTTGGGGTGCCGAAATCACAGGGGCCAGATGCTGGTCAACTTTCTGGAGTCTGAAGGGCTCTTCTTGATGAACTCATTCTTCAAGAAGGGTCTTCACAGGAGGTGGACCTGGCGAAGTCCCGATTCTGTGACAAGGAACGAGATAGATTTTATCATTACGGATAGTAAGCATATATTTAGAGATGTCTCTGTGATCAACAGGTTCAATACTGGAAGAGATCACCGACTTCTTCGGGGCTCTCTAAATATTAACTTGAAAGCTGAAAGGATCCGGAAGATAAGGTCTATTCTCCAACCTACGCCGCTTCAAATAGCCGAAACTGAAAACTTCCAAATAGAACTTAAAAATCGATTCGACCTGCTGGAAACCACAGGCGATGTGGACGAAAAGACCAGCACTGTGGTCAACACGCTTAGGAAATTGTCTCAAAGGTTGTTCCCGATATCGCAGAAAAAGGAGTCCAAACTCTCTGCCGAGCCGCTTGAGCTGATTAAGCAAAGGCGAGAAACTCCATCCGACCAGCTGTCTTCGTCAGAATGGAGAAGCCTAAACCAGCATATTAGAAAGCTTATGCGGCGCGACCTTCGTCGAGCGAACACTCGTGTAATCGAGAACGCGATCGAACGCAACAAAGGGTCGAAAGTGTTTGCTCAGCAGCTTGGAAGGCCCCATCTGACGAAGCTGAAAACTGCGGATGGAGGTGTCGTCACCTCTAAGCCAGAGATTCTCGCAGAGATCGAATCTTTTTATGGGCTCCTTTATTCAACACGGATGACCAAACCGACGGGACACAGCGATGATGACCATAGAGCCCCGCTAACGCGTCACTATAGTGAGGACATCCCCGAAATTGCAGAAAGCGAGATTAGGGCGGCTCTCGGGTAACTTCAGAACAACAAGGCACCCGGTGATGACGGAATTACTACAGAACTTCTAAAATCCGGCGGAACTCCGGTACTAAAGGAATTAGCAAGTCTTTTTAATTCCGTCATACACCAGGGCATAACACCACAGGCTTGGAGCAGGAGTGCGGTGGTGCTGTTCTTCAAAAAAGGTGATAAGACCTTACTGAAGAATTACAGACCCATCTCACTCCTGAGCCATATCTACAAGTTGTTCTCGAGGGTCGTCACGAATCGTCTCGCTGCAAGACTCGACGAGTTTCAGCCTCCGGAGCAGGCCGGGTTTCGAAAAGGCTTTAGCACCGTGGACCACATCCATACTGTTCGGCAGATTGTACAGAAAACCGAGGAGTACAATCAGCCGCTTTATATGGCATTCGTGGACTACGAAAAAGCCTTCGACTCCATCGAAACTTGGGCAGTTCTGGATGCATTGCAGCGATATCGGATCGACTGGCGCTATATCGAGGTGTTGAGATGCTTGTATGACACCGCCACGATGGCTGTCCAGATACAGGACCAGGTGACGAACTCCATCGAGCTTAATCGAGGTGTAAGACAGGGAGATGTCATATCTCCTAAGCTCTTCACCAACGCTCTGGAGGACGTTTTCAAGACCCTGGATTGGACTGGACAGGGTATCAACGTGAATGGTGAGTACATCTCACATCTTCGGTTCGCCGACGACATCGTTGTAATGGCAGAGTCGCTGGAACAGTTAAGCGGAATGCTGCGCAGCCTAGACGAATCCTCCCGGCGTGTCGGTTTGGGCATGAACTTGGACAAGACGAAGGTCATGTTCAATGAACATGTCGTGCCCAGACCGATAAATGTCGGAGGGTCGGTTCTCGAAGTTGTAAACAAATACGTCTACCTGGGCCAAACTATCCAGTTAGGTAGACGAAACTACGAGAAGGAAGCCGACAGGAGGATTCAGCTAGGTTGGGCCGCATTTGGCAAACTGCGTTGAGTTTTCGGCTCGCCTATACCGCAATGCCTGAAGACCAAAGTTTTCAACCAGTGCGTCTTACCAGTTATGACCTACGGTGCCGAAACGTGGACACTTACGGTGGGGCTAGTCCACAAATTTAAAGTCGCTCCACGAGTTATGGAGCGAGCTATGCTCGGGGTATCTCTGAAGGATAAACTCTGAAATGAGTATATCCGACAGAGAACTCGAGTAACCGACATAGCTCGTAGAATAAGCTCGCTGAAGTGGCAATGGGCTGGTCACATTTGCCGAAGGACCGATGGTAGATGGAGCAAAAAGGTCATTGAGTGGAGACCGCGACTTGGTAAGCGTAGTGTAGGACGCCCACCAGCCCGATGGTCAGACGACCTCAGAAAGACTGGATGCGGAAGGCAGAGAATCGGATGTTGTGGCGCAAATTGGGAGAGGCCTATGTCCAGCAGTGGACTGCAATAGGCTAATGATGAATGATGAACTTTTTTTCTGTGGATCAATTTTATAGTTCATCTTTAGATTTTTGAGGATCTTTATAGTTATCTACATTCTCTTCTTAATTCATTCTTTTCTGAATAAGAGATGTTTTATCAAGGTTCCGTCGATTTCTAGGTTCACACATTTCCGCGCATCACCAAATAAATCAAGATCAGCCAAAGACTAAGAATTTGCACATCAATAATAAAAGTTTTGACATTAAACTTGTGACAGAGCATACTCTTGTTGATATTGCAAATATCTATCCATTTTGTGAAACACTCAGCGGTAGTAAATAGCTTGTCAACAGCCACTACGGACGTATCTACGACAAGGAATGCAATCAAAGACTTCTCGATTCCTTTAATTTGTGGCATCGATTTGTTCCCGATCTCTATCGACGCAATTAGTTGGGAATGCAATCGGTATTCCGCTCATGTTCAGGCTCACACGAACGCCTGCCCAATGCCTACATATTTAACACGAATGTCTGTAATTTTGTCAGCTGTTTATATAAGACGCTTACATTTTTTTCTGAAAGGTCCAAATTCTAGCTGACTGTGTTAAATATTCTTATTATCCATGCGAATAAAATTGGATTAAAGAAATAAATAAATAATTTGAATTGGAAAAATATTATAGTCTCGGTGGCCAAGTGGTCGAACACCCTACTTCTGAATCCAGAAGTTGCTGGTTCATATCCTGGCTCACGCCAATAACTTTTCAAAATTCATTTCGCGACTTATGTGTGATAAATATCGATGACTGAAAAGAAAGTCCATGAACAATAATTTACTCTTTTGCATATTTGGGTGTCGCAAAAGACGACAATGTGATATGAGCTGCTACTGACCTTTCGACTTTCTCTAATCTTTAGTCTCCATTTCCTAGTCGTTCAATACTACGGCTTCTAGTTAGGGTTCACCATCTCAATTTCCGGATGTTACGTGTGACATATATCGATAACTAACAATATTGCAATCGTTAAACAATCATTTTGGGACTAGACAAGTTATCCTAATTAATCCTAATCTTTGGATATTTGAGCCGTGAAATTACAACTACGCCAACTGATTATTGTTGTCTTGTTTGTGTAATTGGAAGATATTGATTTACGTGTCTTTGTGGATTCCAGGTTCGTTATAGCGTACCTAACATTTATTCACTGATAAAAATTGTTTAATTTACCGAAACGTGAAAAACAATCCAAAAGCGTTCAATCTATTGTAGTACATTAATTGAACCTAAGTTGTTGGAGGCAACGCGGGCAGATGTTATCTGATAATTGATTGTACCCTTGGATATTGTCCAGTCTCTTTATATAAATCGATGAAGGAAAACTTTGTGCCCGGTATGGCAATAGTTTCGCCACATATTCCATTTGGGACGTAGACATAACGGCGAGACGAGGCTTAACATCTTAGGGTAGAAAAAGGCGTGAAGTTTAATCTTTTTAGGGGTATATAATATGTATTGCAATAGATTTCATTTTGTCCTTTTATCTCCCCCTCAGTTTAAAAAGGCGTGAAGGTAATGTGTAATATAGGACTGAGCGTAGAACAATATCTACTCAGTGCCACAATAGCGGTCTAGATTGCGAGACTCATTTGCATATTTCATTGACTGACAATTCAATGTTCGCAGTGAATAGTAACAGACGCATATGTAAAAGAAAAATAGATTCGATACGTATAGTACGGATTCCGTCAAGGTCGCTCAGCTGGTGATCTTTTAGCGTACTTGACCCATTGGTGGCCGGAGGCGGTTGAGAGTAAAGGAGAGGCGCTGGCCGTTAGTTTGGACGTAGCGAAGGCCTTTGATCGGATTTGGCACAAAGCACTTCTTTCGAAGCTTCCATGTTATGGGCTTCCCGAGAAATTATGCGATTGGGTTTCCAGCTTCCTTACGGCTCGGAGCATTAAAATTGTTGTCGACGGGTCATGCTCCGACTTAAAACCTGTGAATGCTGGAGTCCCCCAGGGCTGTGTGCTATCCCCTACGCTGTTTCTTCTGCATATCAATGACATGCTGCTTCGCAATCTTTATTGTTATGCAGGTGACAGTACCGGGGATGCCTTATATACCGGCTACCCGCGAATTTCTCGGGAAAACGTCGACGATCACCGGAACAAACTTGTGTATCTGAAATCGATCGAAACTTTGCTTAGTCAAGTTTCGGACTGGGGCCGACTAAACTTGGTCCGGGACGGCGGTTGGAGCGGGACAGTATTTCACGTGAAGTCATCGCCTGCAACTTTACAAGGCGCAGGTCCGTCCTTACATGGAATACTGTTCACATCTTTGGGAGGGGGCACCCCAGTACCAGCTTACTCCATTTGACCGCATCCAACGACGCGCGGTTCGGCTTGTCTACAATCAAGCTCTTACCGATCGGCTTGATCCTCTGGCGTTGCGGAGAGAGGTGGCATCCTCTACCGCATATACCACGCGGAGTGCTCTGAGGAATTGTTCGGATTAATACCGCCAGCTGATTTTTGCGATCGCTCGACGCGCCAACGCTACCACCCGCATTGGCTGAATGATTGGCGATCGACAACAGTACATTTCAATAGGCACTTCTTGCCACGCACTGTTGCTTCATGGAACCAGTTGCCGGCGACGGTATTTCCGGACCGCTACGACCTAGGAACCTTCAAGAAACGAGCATAATCTCTTCTGAAAGGCCGGCAACGCTGATGTGATGCCCCTGGTATTGCAGACGCCATGGGTGGCGGTGATTGCTTTCCATCAGGTGACCCGCAAGCTTGTTTGCCCCCTTCTATCATAAAAAAATAATTTAAAAAAAATAAAAAATAACAGCAAATTTTAGAGAAATTATTTAATTCAAGAGTCCTACTATGATTTAATATGTTTATTTTAGTTACCTTATGTATAATATAAATACTAAATCAAACCACAGATGTAATGCAATTTGAAGATCACCTGTCATAATTACAAACACAATTCTGTGAGTTGTGTCCTTTGTCCAGAGATGTGACTTATTTGAAATACTTCTATTTAAAATACAAATACAAAATGCAAAATATATATTAATATATTTTGTATTTAAATACCTTTTTGTTGAAAGCATTTTGTATTTTATTTGAAATACCTCTCGAGAGGTATTTTGTATTTTTAATAGTCATTTCAAAATACAAAATACTTTGTGATTAATTTTAGCCAAATTCATTCTTAAGATGCCATTTCATTTTGTAAGTACAATTTTAGTATAGTTTGTTATTTATCGTATGTATTAAAATTTTAAAGTTTTTATAGGTTATTATAATTTGATAGGTAAAATTTAATAGGTGGTCCAGTGGTCGAGCACCCCGCTTTTGAATCAAGAAGTTGTTGTGGGTTCAAATCCTGGCTCACACTAATGACTTTTCGAAATGATTTTTGAAAGTTATACATACATACATAACTTCACGCCAAATCCCTTGCGAAGTAGGCAGAGAGAATAGAGCACATAAGGCACGAGTCTTGCACGCCTCACTCGCTTATTTGATTTTAATTGGTTTTTTTTAATGATATAGGGAGGCAAACGAGCTTGCTGGTCACCTGATGGAAAGCGACAACCGCCGCCCATCGACATCTGCAACACCAGGGGTATCACATCAGCGTTGCCGGCCTTTAAGGTGGGAATAGGCTCGTTTCTTGAAGGTGTCTAGGTCGTAGCGGCCCTGAAATACCGTTGCCGGCAACTCGTTCCACAACGGAGCAGTGCGTGGCAAGAAGTGCCAAAGGGCTAAGCCGATCTGACAGAGCTTGGTTGTCGGCAAACCGAACCGCGCGTCGTTGGATGCGTTCAAATGGGGTAAGCTGGTACTCATCTTTGGGCAGAGGCACCCCGCCCAAAGATGAGAACAGTATTCCACGTGAGGTCGGAAATGCGCTTTATATAGCTGCAAGCGATTACCTGACGTGAAATACCGTCCTTTTTCGAAGCCGATTTGGCCTTGCCCTCCAGATAACTGCGAAACTGGACGTCACTCGACAAGTCGACCCCAAGAATTCCAATATCGGTTGAGACGGGTAACCGAGTGCCCTCAAAAAAGGGAGCTACAACCTTTGTTGTAGCTCCCTTTTGTGCCAAGCCCTTTTGTGTGAAAAGGCACCCTTTGGTGCCTTTTCAGCGGTAAACGCGCAGACCTGTGTCTTCTTAGGGTTGAATTAGACTAAGTTGAGTCGGACTCAGTCCGAAATCTGACTAGGCAGAGTTTCGATTGTAGACACAGTAATTCCGGTACGAATCGACGTTCTCCCGAGAAATCCGCGGGTGGCCGGTTTATATGGCATCCGCCGTACCGCATAGCCCCGTACCGTATCCGCATAAAAATGAAGATTGCTGTAATGCAGCATGTCATTGATATGCAGAAGAAACAGCGTAGGTGATAGCACATAGCCCTGGGGGACTCCAGCACTCACGGATTTTAAGTTGGAGCATGACCCGTCGACAACGACCTTAATGCGCCGAGCCGCGAGAAAACTGGAGACCCAATCGCATAATTTCAAATCCGCTTCTCGATCTACTGGCAGAGTGCCCAGAAGACCATACGCATTGCCACGTCAAATGGCAATGCTAATCCCCTGTGCGAAGAATAGACCAGCCCCCTGGTCGAGAGAGCCCTCGATCAAGACGTTTCTTTGCAAGATATTTATAGAGTGCACGAGCACTCGGACCCTATGTTCCTAGGAGCGTTTAGAACCCCAAACGCTCCACCACTGGACCACTGAGACTCGTTGAAGATTTCGTCAAAAAGTATTTTATTTTGAAAAAAGTATTTTGAAAATACCTATTTTGCATTTTGCATTTGAAATACAAAACGAAAAATTATTTAGTATTTTGCATTTGAAAAAGTAAATCTGAAAAGTATTTTGTATTTAAATGCTTTTTTAAAACCATTTTGTACATCTCTGCCTTTGTCTTTCATAAATATTGAGTCAGGTACGTAATACATAATTTATTATTGAGATATAATATAATATGTACTTTATATGTCCAATTAAATGTCGTTTCTTGATATAATCGACCAATTCCATAAATAAAATATACCGACCAAGGAAATATTACAAGCCATTCGTATAATATCTGGTTTGCGATCTATAACAGATTAAAATATTGAAACATCGTAATTATTCAAAGATTACTTCAAAGTGTGGTCGGCTGTGAGATTAATTGCTTTAAATTTATTAACAGAAAGTGAGTTAATCTATTTCGTTTGATGATTCTAATAAAATATTTGAGTTTTGGAATTAGTTCATCGTCATATCAACTGTACATTTATTTATAAAACAGCGAGAAATATGCACATTCGTGCTCTTCATACTTGAATATAATACCTAGTAGTAATACAGTGCAACCTTAATATAACGTACCTCAATATAACGACTTCCTCGATTTAACAAATTCTTCGTAATCCCCTTGAATTGTCCATAAGAGTCAATATAAAATATACCTTTACATTGCGAACATTCTTTGCGTACAACCTCTTTATAACGAATTTTCAACTATCAACAAAAAGTATTCATACCTCTAATTAACGAATTTTGCCAACCCAAAACCTTTATTTATAGTTTCCACCAATAATATAACTCTTAATCTTTTAATGTGATTCATGTCTCGACATGTTTCGACAAGCTTTTGTTTGTAAAGTAATCATTGTTGTTTTGATGGAAAGTAATGTAAACACCTCTGCTCGTCACTGTTATTAAAGATTTAAGTTAAAATGGCTCAGAAACGTAAAAGGTGTTCCTTATCGGTCGCAGAAAAGCGAAACATCATTAATTATGTTGACCAAAATCCCATGACGAAAAAATTAGACATAGCTAATAAGTTCGGGATTCCCGCAAGTACATTGGCTACAATTTTAAAATCTAAAGATAAGTTTTCAGAAGAAAGTGGTTTGAATGTAAACAGTAAAAGATTAGATTAGAATATTGAGGTGAATAAAACTATTCTTTTACCTCTTTATAACGAATTTTAGACCAATCTAACCTCAACATAACAAACCTCAGTTCAACGAATTACTTGATATTACGAATATTTTCTTGTTCCCCTCCGATTTGTTATATCGAGGTTGCACTGTAATTCGTAATGTCTTGACATTACAAAGTATTACTACTAGGTATATAAAAATAAGTATTACGAAATACTTATTTTTACTTGTGTAATGAACAAAAATATGAATACATGGAATATCTTTTAGTAAATTTGTGAGAGAGTCGTGTTTAATACATTGGAGAGAAAATCTGAGAAAAACTATTGCTTTTTGAACAGCTTTTTGAATTGTTGTCTGTCAGACTTTTTGCACTCACAAGTCATACAAAACTGCATACTTTTTTTAATAGCTCACCGATGTACACAGTGCCACAGGTCTCAGCTAAAATAATCATGAGTAACGTTTTACCAGTGCGTTTTACTGTGTGAATAACATTCCCTTTCACCGGAAAATCAGGAACCTCTGAAAATACTACACTATTTTACCCCAAACTTCCGCAGTTCTGTTACGCGTTTAACCAGTGAAAATAATCATCGACAGAAAGAAAATCGTTTCAAGCTGCAGGTTACTAGTATTTTAAAATAAAATTAAAGTACATGATGAACTTGTAATTTTTATGGTGAATTTAAGAATTATCAAAATTAAAGCTTTGTTGCACATTTGTTTTTAATTATCGCGCACAACTCAATTTTTAATTATTATTAGTGACATCTATCGTCATGACTTAATAATGTAAGTTACACTTGTTGTTAGTGACATCTATTGATAAATTGTGTGACTATTATCACTCCCACTTGTATTTTTTGTAAAGAGATGATCTATGTAGTCTTGTTAAAATTGCATAGATGGTGCTGTAAGCATGTACATAATAGTATGTAGTACTAATATGACGTTTTGTTTAAAAGATGGCATTGTTATAAATTATACCTAATTATTATAAAACGAAGTCAAAGTAATAGTTAGTTATTCAACAACGCAATAAGATTAGTATTATTGTCTAGATTAATATTACTTTATGGAGTCTTGAAGTTATTAGTGCACAATTCTTACAGTTTCAGATAAATAGCAAATGTACGTTACGAAAATATTAGACAGATGGCATTGTGACGCATTAAATTGTTTGAGTTAAATATCTAATCTTAACTCTGGATGTATGCTTAATACTTGTAAAGTAACTAGCTATATCCGCAATAAAAATGTATATATTTTCACATGTAGAGTAACCTAAAAAATAACAACTACATAGATAAGCTCATGCCTGTATCCCATGGGGTAGAGAGACTTTGGCTTTCCACAAGCTACGATCCTGATCCATTCTTGCAACATGACCAAACTATCTTAACATACTTATCTCCACCTTGGTCACCACATCATCCTTCAATTTGCATTTCTCCCTTATCACGCTATTCTTCATTCGATCCGCAAGGGTGACTCCACATATACTTCTCAGAGAACGTATAAGAAATAAGAACTAGCTCTATTTATTATTAAAATACTATTTCCTCGGCCTTTGATTATCAAGTTTTATCCATTGACAATTTTAGGACTCACAACGGTCCAACTACGTGTTAAAAAATAAAACTTACAAGAATGTCCTTGATCTTGTAACAGTTGCATTAATATTTGCATATTACCTACAGATTCATTGCGAAACATGTGTTTGTAGTGTGCCCATTCTCACCGTACCTACATATACAAACAATTGTGGGCCCATGATGAAATGGAAAACAACTAACTATCATATAATGGACATCGTAGTGTTTATTTATTCCGCATTACACAATGGCATTCCTAACTAAATCCAAAAGTGCAAAATTATCTATACACTTAAATAATATGAAAATTTATGTCTTTGTTCCGGGTAATCTCTGAAATGGCTTGACCGATTTTGGCGGGACTTGTATTGGCAGGAAAATATGATGAAGTATACAAAATCATTCATCTTCATCATTAGCCTGTAGCAGCCCACTGCTGGACTGCTGGATTGCTGGATCGGACGTTGTGCCAATTTGTGCCACAACATCCGATTCTCTGCCTTCCGCATCCAGCCTTTCCAGCAGCCTTCTGAGGTCGTCTGACCATCGGGCTGGTGGACGTCTTCGCTTACCAAGTCGCAGTCTCCACTCTATGAGCTTCTTGCTCCATTTACCATCGGTCCTTCGGCAGATGTGCCAGCCCATAAAATAAAAAATATATATATGACTCTGGATATACCTTTTCATAGTATTATCTTTTTAAGTGTGCATTATTTATATGGCGCCATAAATAAGTAATTCATGTAAAAAGTATTTTCTGAATTATCCGTATAGCCTGTCCGAAATAGGCCAATAAAAAAGAACTGAATTTCCCAAAATTCAGGGTTGCAAACTTTGGGTCTTTCCCCCTAGAAGGGAGGAAAAAGTGAGATAGGGATTTTATGATTTAAATATTTATAGCAAATCTGTTTCCATAAGTAACTTAAAGAAGCGAGAGCTGAGTATGGCAGAGTGTACACGAAAGTAGGATAAACGCGACCGAAATGAGGGCACTGCGCAAAATCTGCGGAGTGACCCTCGCTGGCCTTTAAAAAAGTCTCGGTGGTCCAGTGGTTGAGCACACCGCTTCTGAATCAAGAGCGGGATTGGATCCTGGCTCACACCAATGACTTTTCGAAAGTTATGTGTGATAGATACGCCCAGTATGGCAATATGTTCGCCACCTATTCCATTTGGGACGTAAACATAATGGCGAACCGTCTTCGGCTTCGACCGAAGGTTGTGAAGATTGCCGATTAATCGGCTTCGGCTTCGGTTTCGAAGCCGATGCCGATGATGGGTTTACATTTTTGAGAGACAGCAACAGTTCCTAAATTTTTGGTCTACATAACAGGGTACTTGGTACCCTACAGATTTTAGACAATTTTGAGGCGGAGAATTAATAACTAGTGCACGTAGTTAGCAGTTAAATGGAAAACAATATTACATATTAATATAAATCTAAAAATTAACAATATTAAGTTAAATAGTTTACCTAACTGTAAAACCTATTCAATATCTAACGGAACGTTTTCTTAAATAATACCTTTGTGTTCGAACATTCTATTGTTTAATAACAACAATAGCACTGTTTTCTTTTTATTGTTATTATTGTGAATTCGATTTCGATAGTTTTCGATTCTAATTATAGATCACTGCCAAGAGTTAAGGCAATAAAATAGTGCGGTTGTTATAGTTCACTAATTCAGCGACTCCGGAACTACCATAAGCCTAATTTTCTTGTAAATTTAGTTGAGTAATAAGTGTCTGTATTTTTTTTATGGGATAGGAGGGCAAACGAGCAAGCGTGTCACCTGATGGTAAGCAACCAACCCCGCCCATGGACATTGCCGACCTTTAAGGGATAGGGGATAGGAAAGGAGGGGGAAGGGGGGTGAGCCTCCGGGTACCTCTCTCACCGAACGAAACGCGGCATGAGCCACTTTACGTCGGTCTTCTGAGAGGTCGTGGTATTTCACCGGTCGAGCCGGCCCATTCATGCAGCGAACTGCTTGGCTCTACCACTTGTATGTAAGTAAAGTGTCAATGCAATAAGCCTATAGTTAGGTTTTAATGTTTTATATTTTACTAGTTGACACGGCGAACTTTGTTTCGCCACAGAAGTATTTCCGCCACTCATTCCTGAGTATAAACTTATTTTACATAGTTATGTTATGTTACATAACATAACTTCACGCCTTTTGTTACCCGAAGATGTAGGCAGCGGCTGTTAAGCCTCGTCTCGCCGTTATGTTTACGTCCCAAATGGAATAGGTAGCGAACCTATTGTCATACCGGGCACAAAGTTTTCAGTCATCGATATTTTTATATTGAGCCAGTATCAGGAATCAATCCCGGACCTCTGGATCAGAAGCCGTGTGCTCGACCACTGCGCCACCGAGACTTATTAATCTTATTTAAAACTTAATCTTATTTTAAATTTAATAAATACTAAATTTGATATATCTTTAAATTCAATACGCGTCGGTTGGTTCTGCAGCGCGATGCTACCGCTACGTAATACCATAATATCTCGGCGTTACTCGCGTATAAACAAAATGTCGATGACGACGATGATTATGCATAGCCTATGTTACTCACTGATAATGTAGCTTTTTAAAGAAAAAAGAATTATTAAAATCGGTCCAGTACTTTTTGAGTTTATTCGTTACATACAAAAATACAAATCTTTCCTCTTTATAATATTAGTGTAGATGATTTTCGTCGATAAATAAGTTTTTATCTAAATCAACTATTTATATGAAAATAACCTGTTTTAAAAAATGCATCTGGAAGAAATACACGTTCGTGTTTACACCAAGTTTTTACAATTCTTAACTGTGTCTTTGAGAACTTTGAGCGTATCTCTGAAACATTATAAAAAATCAATCAATTCATGATTGTTTTTTTTTTATGATATTAAGTTTAAAGTGATATTAGTTTATAATGTACTTGTTACATCCCAATCACCCAATTAAAGTCAACATCTCGGAGAAAAAAACCCGTGTGCGTGTCGGCCTCCCTAACGAGCGCCACTCGACGTAATTCCGCACATCTGTCTTGACATAATACTAGAATGTGCAATTAACATTCTCCGGTACGTAATATGCGTTGCTATTTGATAATTAACTGTTCTGAATGGTACACAGACATACTGGCGGCTAGTCCGCGCAACATGTCTCGCTACTTTTTGCTCCTAAGCTGGTAATCATTCACGTGAATGACTGTTTTATTTCATATCAATTAAATTATTTAACGCCACCGTCTATTTGTTCGGAATTCAATTTAAACATAATTTCAGGCCTTTTTCTATACAAAGGTGGAGGTAGTAGCTGTTAAACCTCGACTCGCCGAATCGTTATGTAACGTCTCAAATGGAACAGGTGTCGGTACTTCTTGCATAAGGAACAAAGTTGTTAGTCGTCAATTATTATCACACTTACTTATTTTACAGTGGTAGAGCCAAGCAGTTCGCTGCATGAATGGGCCGGCTCGACCGGTGAAATACCACGGCCTCTCAGAATTTCGACGTGAAGTGGCTTATGCCGCGTTTCGTTCTGTGAGAGAGGTATCCGGAGGCCCATCCCCTTCACCCTCCCCTTAATGGCAGCGATATTAAAAGATCATTTACCCCAGGGGGGTACCAGCTGCCACAGCACTGGAGAATCCGCCCTTGAGCGTCCACGGTTTGGTATTCACCAAGGCGTGGACGCTCAAGCTGCCCCTAGTAGTCTGGGGAGGGCACAATCTCGCTCCTCACTAAAAACAGTCCGGGGCAAACCTAAGGGCATCGCGACTCCCCCTGCCACGCTAAACGTGGACTTTTGCAATATCAGGGGCATCCACTCAAATCTGCTTGCCATTCACCACCACCTGGAAACGACAAAGCCTGCTTTGCTATTCCTTACAGAGACACAGATATCTTCTCCGGCAGACACTTCATATCTCCTATACCCCGGATAGAAACTGGAATACACCTTTGTACCGCGGGCCGGAGTTTGTGTGTTTGTCCGGGAGGATATCTGTGCTCGACGCCTCGGCAGTCTTGAAGGAAAGGACCTATCGACCCTCTGGCTGCGTTGATAGCGACAACCACCCCCGCATCTACGCATGTCTTTATAGGTCCCATAGCAGTATTACCGAAACAGACCGACTCATGGACCACGTTCAAACGGCTGCAGATTCCGTAATTCAACAGGTCCCATCCGCGGAAATCGTTATCTTCGGCGATTTCAATGCCCACCACGTCGATTGGCTTGGATCTCGCACCATCGACCACGCGGGTAGATCTGTTCATGACTTTGCTCTAGCATATGATCTAACACAACTGGTTACCGCACCCACGCGAATCCCAGATGTTGATAATCATATACCTTCCCTGTTGGATCTTCTGCTGACCTCCCATCCGGACGGATATGTGGTTTCTGTAGACGCCCCTTTGGGTTCTTCGGACCACTGTCTGATAAGGAATACGGTGCCACTCACGTGCCCACTTCGACCGCACATTGCGAGCCGCCGCCGTGTGTGGCACTATAGGTCAGCAGACTGGGATGGGATGCGAAATTTCTTCGCATCTTACCCATGGAGGCAAGTTTGCTTCTCGCCGGATGATCCTGACGTCGTTGCCGACTCTGTTGCTGATGTGGTACTGCAGGGATTGGAGCTCTTCGTTCCATCCTCAGTGGTGCCAATCGGCTGCAGATCCCAGCCCTGGTTTGATCGCTCATGCAAAACGGCATTACGTTTTAAGCATGAGTGCTATCAAGCCTGGGCAAAAGCAGTGGCGTCCCAGGACTCTGACACCGGCTCTCTTAAGAAGAGGTACAACCTTGCTTCCAGGTCCTTCAAAAGAGTTATAGCCGTAGCAAAGTCACAGTACATAGGCAAAATTGGCGAGAAACTAGTTCGCCTTCCCTCGGGAACCCGTGCGTTCTGGTCGCTCGCCAAGGCTGTTCTTGGGAATTTTTGTAAGCCGTCTCTTCCACCGTTGCACCGGGAGGACCAGTCATTAGCCCACGACGCAAAAGAGAAAGCCGACCTTCTTGGCACTCTTTTTGCGTCCAACTCGACTTTGGACGATAGGGGTAACATCGCACCGACAATTCTACTATGCGGTCATGCCATGCCGGAGATTCGTTTCCGGCAAAGTACTGTGCGACGCATACTGTTATCCCTGGATGTCCACAAGTCGAGTGGGCCTGACGGAATCCCAGCAATAGTGCTGAAGACATGTGCTCCAGCGTTGGCACCGGTTCTAACGCGTCTTTTCCGGTACTCCTACTCTCTCGGCGCTGTACCAGCATCATGGAAGGTTGCTTTAGTCCACCCGATCCCTAAAAAGGTGACCGCTCAGATCCGTCCAACTACAGACCTATTGCCATCACCTCCCTATTCTCCAAAATAATGGAAACACCCATCAACCGCCAGCTCCTTAAGTATCTAGAAGAGCACCAGTTGATAAGTGACCGTCAGTACGGATTCCGTCAAGGTCGCTCAGCTGGTGATCTTTTAGCGTACTTAATCCATCGGTGGGCGGAGGCGGTTGAGAGTAAAGGAGAGGCGCTGGCCGTTAGTTTGGACGTAGCGAAGGCCTTTGATCGGGTTTGGCACAAAGCACTTCTTTCGAAGCTTCCATGTTATGGGCTTCCCGAGAAATTATGCGATTGGGTTTCCAGCTTTCTCAAAGCATTAAAGTTGTTGTCGACGGGTCATGCTCCGACTTAAAACCTGTGAATGCTGGAGTCCCCCAGGGCTGTGTGCTATCACCTACGCTGTTTCTTCTGCATATCAATGACATGCTGCTTAGCAGCAATCTTCATTGTTATGCAGATGACAGTACCGGGGATGCCTTATATACCGGCCACCCGCGTATTTCGCGGGAAAACGTCGACGAGCACCGAAACAAACTTGTGTCTGAAATCGAAACTCTGCTTAGTCAGGTTTCGGACTGGGGCCGACTAAACTTAGTCCAATTCAACCCTAAAAAGACACAGGTTTGCACGTTTACCGCTAAAAAGACACACTTTGTCGTAGCTCCCTGTTTTGTGAGCACTCCCTTACCCGCCTCAGCCGCTATCGGAATTCTTGGTGTCGACTTGTCGAGTGACGTCCAGTTCCGCGGTCATCAAGCTTGGTGTGCTCAATAGGGCGGGACAGTATTTCACGTCAGGTCATCGTCTGCAACTTTACAAGACGCAGGTCCGTCCTCACGTGGAATACTGTTCACATCTTTGGGCGGGGGCACCCCAGTACCAGCTTACTCCATTTGACCGCATCCAACGACGCGCGGTTCGGCTTGTCGACAACCAAGCTCTTACCGATCGGCTTGATCCTCTGGCGTTGCGGAGAGAGGTGGCATCTCTATGCATCCTCTAACGCATATACTACGGGGAGTGCTCTGAGGAATTGTTCCGATTAATACCGCCAGCTGATTTCCGCCACCGCTCGACGCGCCAACGCTACCATCCGCATTGGCTGAATGGTTGGCGATCGACAACAGTGCGTTCCAACAGGCACTTCTTGCCACGCACTGTTCCTTCATGGAACCAGTTGCCGCCGTCAGTATTTCCGGACCGCTGCGACCTCGGAACCTTCAAGAAACGAGTCTATTCTCATCTGAAAGGCCGGCAACGCTGATGTGATGCCCCTGGTATTGCAGACGCCATGGGCGGCGGTGACTGCTTTCCATCAGGTGACCCGCAAGCTCGTTTGCCCCTTCTCTCATAAAAAAAAAAAAACTTAACTTCCACAAAGAATTCCGATAAATATTTTGGTGTGAGCCCGTAATCTATCCTACAATTTGTGAATCAAAAGCGGGAAGCTCGACCAACAAACCTAAATGAAATTAATTCCCTTTTAATTATACACAGATACATGAAATATATGTGTATAATTAAAAATTACTTTAAAAAAAAAGTTAAACTGACTTCTAGAAACGTAAACCACACAATCTATAAATATATGAAAACAGTACCTCTATAACTAAAAAGCGATAAATATCGTAATTTACTCCAGCTACTGCCAGCCTAGGTAACTTACTCTATTGTGTTGCACCGACTTCAATAATGAGTAACTTTTGTAAATATTATAATAGTTAAAGATGGCTTTATTAAAGTATTACGTTTTGTATATTGTATTAAGTATACAAATTAGTAAATTACGTTATTTATCGCTTTTTAGTTATAGAGGTACTGTTTTTATATATACTTATAGATTGTGTGGTTTACGTTTCTAGAACTCGGTTTAACTTTTTTTTTAAAGTAATTTTCTTAAAGTCATTTTCTATTTGGGGTTTTTGTCAATTTCGTCACGGGAAATTCGTCGCATCTTTCTTGGATACACACGGCTCTACACTCTTACACGGTATATCTGCTTAGTTCCGCAGTGCCAGAGTATATCTTTGGTTGCTATTATCGACAATGTTAATACAGTTTCTGACGAGGCTCTCGTGCAGACTTACTCCGTTTTCCTTAACAGAAACGTTTTGACCTATTGAAGGCCATGATAGTGGAGTATATTATTTGACGAGACAGAATCAATGAAGAAGGAAACCTATGGAAGCGGCATGTCGGCACAAAATTGAAGCCGGGTGTGACGTCATTTGGACGTATAAATGGCGGTTTAGTGCTGCGCAGAAGAATTTTATTTATCGATAAACGTTCTTGGCTCTAAGTAATGTTGAGTATTACTTAATTATATAATTAATACTATTATAGGGTTTTGGATGTCAAAATAAGAATACATGTTTTTCTTAGACTACTTACCTCTATTTTACAAACTATTTTAATTAAGTTGTGACTCTAAAGTAAGTAAATCACTACTGCAACATACCTCTAGATAGGTGCGCGCCACAGTAAATATGAATGATTCAAATTTTAAACTTATATTTTATATTATTACTTACAATAATTATAATTGTATTTATATTTTTATAAAATTCTATTTCTAGAACGAGACCTAAGTGGGCAGGTGGTGGTTCAAAATAATTGCCAGACATCAGGAATATGACATTCGGACGACCTTGACGTTGAGATGAAGGACATCAGACGCAATTGCCTGACAGTCCTGACACGTCTTAATTGGATTTATTGTTCGCACAAAAATGTAACCACGCAGTTTTCTATATACGGTGACAAAAACAAAATTTGTTAAAAAAAATAATTCTTCTAATATGTAAATATCAATTTGAAGTTCTAGTCTAGAGGAAAACAAAATGTTTTTCTTGTAATAAAATATAGTTATTCACTGAGATAATGTTGATATCTAAAAATAAAAGTATTTTTGACATCGGTCCAGCAGTTTTTGAGTTCATTAGATACGTGGAAAAATACATAAACCTAAACCTTTCCTATAAATAATGTTAAATATCGATAAAATCTGTATGTATTAAATGACCAAATATTTCCAGTTATTTTGGCTTAACACCGACTTCGAATCGTGTAACTATTCAACAGTTCAGTCTATTTTTCTTTATTTACTGTTTTTAAATAAGTATGGTAACTTGTTTGGGCTTCTTACTTCACGGTTTAAATTGTCTTTGACATCGATGATTTTCCATTATCAGTTCTTATTTTGACGTCAATAGGACCTGCTTCAGAGCTACTTTACTATGGAGAAAGAATTTAAAAATCGTTTCAAAGAACATGGAGTAATCAACTAAGATACAAAGTAACATGACATCTATGACCTTCTTCTTTTTTGAAGTCGCTACAAAGTCGCAAAATATTTGTGTAATATCGACTTTTTTTATTTACTCAGTTAAGTACACGAGTATTTAATCGATACTTTTTGGTAACACAAATAACCTTCGTCTGCGCCCTCGAACTTTCACCCTTCGCCCTTTGGATGGAATGTAAACCTGAATTGCTTCAAGTTTATAAGTCGAATGACTTTACAAAATCACAACTTAAGTAATAAAGATTTTTATTTTGCGACCCTTTCCGAGTAACGTTTGAGACAGGCACAGACGTTGGGCACTTGAGACCTTAGGTACTGATATTAAGAAGTCGTGGGCTCGATCACACCAATAACTTTTCGAGATTCTTTTCGAAGGTTATTTGTGATAAATATCGATGACTGAAAACTTTGTGCCCGGTGTAGGGCAATAAGGCAACAACGTATTCTATTCAGGACGTCGAGGCTTAACAGCCGCTGCCTACACTTTTGGGTAGAAAAAGGCGTGAAGTTATGTTATGTTGTCATCTTATGTTACTAATTCCTATCTCCTCTCTGTATTCTCTAATGGAGATTTAAATGACTTTATATCCTTTACCGATGCTATATCTATCTGTTTACCAAATTTAACCTAACGCCGTTCAGCTATTCTTGCGTATTTTTAATATATATTTTATAAAGTTTTAATAGAATTGTGTAGGTACACCACCAGCTTTAAAATCCATGTGTGTGGATGACAAGAGTTATTTATTTATTTATTTTTTATGTGATAGGAGGGCAAACGAGCAGGCGTGTCACCTGATGGTAAACAACCAACGCCGCCCATGGACACCAGCAACACATATAGTGTTACTGTTGCGTTGCCGGTCTTTAAGGGATAGGGGATAGGAAAGGATGGGGAAGAGGGGTGGGCCTCCGGGTACCTCTCTCACCGAACGAAACGCGGTATGAGCCACTTTACGTCGGTCTTCTGAGAGGTCGTGGTATTTCACCGGTCGAGCCGGCCCATTCATGCAGCGAACTGCTTGGCTCTACCACTCAGTTATGAAAACCAAAGAAGAGAATGAGGTGTGTAATAATCATGGTTTTAAAGCTCTGTTCCTTCTGCCTTACCCGCAAGGACGCTAGTGTGCGTATACACACAGAATCTACAAGGTTATCGTTTCTAACAAAAGTCGATCGATCAGTAAGACTTGTGCGTGAGCTTTAATCGGACCCTGAATATCGATTTCCCTTGATATCAGCAATGTAATACTTGGATATTTAATATCCACGAGGTAACCTGATAGAGCGCACCAGTTTGTACCAGGTATTCAATTACTACTGTACTACTTATCTGGTCGAGCGAGCGGAAAGAAGGTGCAAAATAGACAGAGCAGATACAGCTAAAAATAAGTGTAGAAGTTTAGAAGTCAAGGAAGGTCAGAACACACTTTACATGACCCAATTGACCAGAAAGTGATGCCAGGAGGTTTAAATAACCTTCAATCTTCTCTAATTTATCATAGCTCTATTTAAATGATTTATTAGCCCAACACATTCTTACAATGACTATTCTCGTTGCATTATTTTCGCCGACTTTAGTTGCAACTCGTCTTCTCATTCATAAATACATAAACTCACGCCTGTATCCCATGGGGGTTGGCAAAGTCTTTGGATTTCCATAAGCTACGATCCTGACACACTTCTTTCGCCTCATCCACAGTCATACATCTCATCAAGCATTCATTTCGGTGTCTGGTGCTACGCATTTTGCCTTTTTTCAACAGACCATTTATATGGTCGTGGTAGCTCCGTCTTGGTCTCCCGATCCCGACCCTGCCACTCACATTCGCTTCGTATAGTCCTTTAGGCAGTCGACTTTCATTCGTTGTTGCAACATGACCAAACCATTTTAACATACTTCTCTCCGCATCCTTCAACCTGCATTTCACCCGTAACTTGTTATTTAAGAATAAGTGATTAGCAATAGATAATTAAATACACATGAATAATATATTAGAGAGAAGATTTGTAAAATCGTTTAAAGTATGTAACTTTGTAAGAGATTGCTCTTGATAAATAGACTACGTGGTTTTAACGTAAGCCTGTGACTGATCGTCAATATTTTAAAGATACAAAATTAGTCACGTAGTATAAATTTATACGTCCCCTTATTTCTGAGGTGTACTTATGCTATTTTTGGGCTGAAGGTATATTTTTAATCTGTTAAACTTAAAGGAGAATTTCGGTGATTATAAAATATCCTATATTAACATTTTAATTGTAATTCTAAATTAACTTCTTCTTTAGATATTGCTCTACTTCGTTGTATTTACCTGAGTTTATTTCATAAAATTTCGGGCTGCAATAAAACACCAGCACTAAACAGGATTGAGGAGCTCTTTTTACTGGCATCGTAAACTAAACGTAAACAATTTAATGCCCGAACTCTGTTACGTGCCTTTTAAGGAGGCGGATTATGTTGCAATGAAACTATTGTTAGAATAAGTCATCACGTTTTAATAAAAAAGAGGTTTCTTAGTTTGCTAGATGGACATGGGTACGGTTAGTTTGTCAACCACAATCTTTCTATCCTAATACTTGATCCTCTTTTTTTTTCTAAAAAATTTCGTATATTATATTGGCTCAATACTCCAAATTACACCAACCCATGAAAGCTAAAAATATTAATTGGACGCATATAACTAAATAAAACTAAATCTAATTCGCCATAATATATAACGTAACATGTCTTACAAAGGTGCAACGTTAAAGACACTACTTTTGTGATGAATTTGTGAACACAATAGCAATAGACTATTGACAATTTCATAGAGAAAGAATCCTATGTTTATGGGCAATTTGATTTGTCGTTTGTAAATGACTGAATTGCGTCAAGTCCTTGTAAGATTCAATTTTAAATGTGTCATAAGTACATTTAAAATCGAAGTCGTCGTACTAGGATTTCACCAACTTTCAACTTCCCTATTAAAATTTCCAGACGACAGCAATACCTAACATACTAATTCAATCTTCAACTAATAAAATTGACTGTGGAAGAATATAAAAGTTATTTAAAAATAAAACAAGATAATGCCTGCTGACGAATGGCGAACCTGCTAAAAGTTCGCGTACCTTACTTTGAGAAACCCTGTTATACCTTAGATTTGGTTCATAAATATCTGGGTTATAAACAAAATGGTCTAAAAGACTATACTCAAATCATTAAAAAATAAAACGTATCAGGTATATTATCAGTATTGAAAAAAAAAAGAATTATTTTAAAAATAGAATTGCTTTTAAAAACTCGTGGTGATTCTATAATAACTTCGGCATCTCTTCCGCTTTTATTGACGTATATTATTAGAGCGACCTACATTTATCTAAGTTTTCAAACTTGCGTGTTTCTGGTCATCAGTATTGTGGGCAGACCACCCACTATGGCTAATGATAGGGTGGCCACCACTCATGATGAATTATATATGTTCTGACTTGATGATATGATGGCTTATCCAGACGGTGTTCACAATGGTAACAAATTTGTAGGTTATCGAAAAAAAAATCGAGTTGTTATTGGCGTGCGATTACACTCATTCGAATCAGGAACTTCTCATGGGAGTGCTAAACTACAAACATACCGACACTATATTTTTTTAATAATCAAAATAAAAAAAAATACTAACTTAGAAGTCAGATTTCTGACATAACTTTATATACATACATACATAACCTCACGCCAAATCCCATGCGGGGTAGGCAGAGAGAAGAGAACAGAGCGCCTCACTAGTTTCGTTGACTTTCATAACTCTTGTCATGCACGCACGTCGATTTTTGAGGCTTCTAACATCACCTTCCTGCCAGAACACGTTATAACTGTATATAAAGTCAAAGTCTAAGTAATTATTTTTGGTCCTGGATCATGGTCGTCCTAATATAAACAGTGTTTTCAAACTGTCTTTGATTGTTATGTTTTGTTTGCAGGACGCAATATCTTTAGTCATCAGAATTTTATTTATCATAGACCATAACCTGTCTAGACAGTTGTGTGGGCATCATGAAAGTATCATGAGTTATTTGATATTATATACTCAACACTACGCGTCAATTCCTTTACGTGGTAGGCAGAAAGAAAGAACAGAGATAAATAAAACACAATCTTCTTATACGCCATCTAATCGCATATACGTTTTTGCTTTTTTTTATAGATCTTACAGTTTTTTTACAAAAACATTAACAACTGCCTGTTGCAGTCCACTACTGGACATAGGCCAGCAGGCCAATGTGCGCCACAGCATCCGATTCTCTGCCTTCCGCGTCCAGTTTTTTCCAGCAGCCTTTCTGAGGTCTTCTGACCATCGGTCCTACACTACGCTTATCAAGTCACGGTCTATGATCTTCTTGCTCCATCTACCATCGGTCCTTCGACAGATATGACCAGCCCATTGCCACTTCTCCGAGCCTATTCTACGAGCTATGTCGGTTACTCCAGTTCTCTGTCAGATATACTCATTCCTGAGTTTATATTTCAGAGATACTCCGAGCATAGCTCGCTCCATAGCTCGCTGAACGACTTTAAATTTGTGGACTAGCCCCACCGTAAGTGTCCACGTTTCGGCACCGTAGGTCATTACTGGTAGGACGCACTGGTCGAAGACTTTGGTCTTCAGGAATTGCGGGGTAAGCAAGTTGAAGACTCGACGCAGTTTACTAATGGCTATTACTAATTCTAATTTACTAATAAAAAATTACTTTATTTTTACGTCTTTCATATCCGGATATATCCGGAATATTTCTATCTCGTCTTATAGATATTTAATAAATTGAATTTATTATATATCTATGCACGAAATTAACCAAACGAAATACGAATTTTGGTACATATTGTGATCCACTTTATTTATAGCCAATTATAAAACTAATAAACTGTTTAAAATTAAAATTGTACAGCACATGTAGTACACCTGTGTTTTACTAGAAATGTAACAAACGATACTTAATTGTAATTAATTTAAAATGGGGCAAGGTTACCATGGCAACGGATTTAAAAACAAAAGGGTGTAACCCCATTTCTGAAATAGCCCCTTGCATCCCTTAGTAGAATATACAGTTTCAGGTAAAATACGAAATTTGCATAAATATACCTGTTACAGAATGATTGCATCACAGGAAGTGTTCGTAAGGTTTAGAGTTAGACACGCAGACAGTCAGCCATAGTCAAGTAGTACAAGTAGTCTCGGTGGTTCAGTGGTCGAGCACCCCACTGATGAATCCAAAGGTCGCGGGTCACACCAATGACTTTTCGAAATTAATTCCGCAAATTATGTGTGATAATAAATATCGATGACTCTTTGTGCCCGATATGGCAATAGGTTCGCCACCCATTCCATTTGGGACGTAAAAAAACGGCGAGTCGAGGCTTAACAGCCGCTGCCTACAGCTTCGGGTAGAAAAAGGCGTGTATTTATGTTATGTTATTGTTATGAAAATTTAAATTTGATTTGATCCTACGGAACCATTAAGATCTTTTAGTGACTTCATATCCGAAGGCAAAGTAAAGTGGAGGTAACTATTCAGATCCGTGGAATATGTGGTCATCAATTATTTATTGTATTTTTGTTTTAATTGTAAGATTTTATAAAACGTCGTATTGATGATATATCTTGTAAACTTAAGGTTCTATATCATGTTATTTGTGGCACCAAAATATATAGCACAGGGGTACATACATAAATTTATTGTTTTTGGACGATAATAGTATTTTTTTATGGGATAGGAAGGTAAACGAGCAGGCGTGTCACCTGATGGTAAGCAACCTACGCCGCCCATGGACACCAGCAACACATATAGTGTTACTGTTGCGTTGCCGATCTTTAAGGAAGTAGGATAGGAAAGGATGCGGAAGGGGAAGTGGGCCTCCGGATACCTATCTCACCAAACGAAACGCGGCATGAGCCACTTTACGTCGATCTTCTGAAAGGTCGTGGTATTTCACCTGTCGAGCCGGCCCATTCATGAAGCTAACTGCTTGGCTCTACCATTGTAAATAATAAGTAGTATAAACTAAAAATCAAAACTTCTTATTAATATGTTGCACTTTTGATTTAATTTTCCCACGTTTAACAATTAATTCTCTATTTTTTAAAGTTCAGCGAATAGGATATAATTATTAATTTAAAATCTTAAATATAATCTCGCTCGCTCGAGACTATTGTTTTAAAATTTGACTAAACCTTTATTTTAATAACATTCATTGTAAAGTAACAGCTATATTCATTTTGTATACTTTCACGTACGTAATAAGGTTAAGGCAATGTTTTCTTATGTGCCAAAGGTCTTTGTATCAAGGGACCGGAATTTTTTCCAACGCCGCGCCAGCGGGAACAGGCTAAATATTTTATACGGTTTTAACTTAACGAATCGTAAACCAAACATAATAGACGAAACCTCTGAAGTGCTAGAAGAATTTAGTGACACTCAATTAATACCTAAACAGAAGCCTTAAACATATTTACGAAATCAGATTTACGTGTTACTTTGTGGAAATATTTGACTTTTATTGCGATGCAGCACGCAATATCTACTAGATGTGACCCACAAGGGTATTATGACAGACATTGGGGAAATTATAGTTAACGTTTGTTGTTGCGATAACAAGTAATTACTTTTAATAAGGGTTGTGAATTATCAGTTTAAATCAGTAGCGTGAAATATACCTTGCGTCAAATTTAAGGGTGACATTAAACATAACATAATGGCTTAATCCTGAATCACAAGCTTATTTTTATTACCAAAAATTTACTTTTCGAAATTAATTTCGGAAGTTATGTGATACATATCAATGACTGAGAACTTTGTGCCCGGTATGGCAATAGATTCGCCACCTATTCCATTTGGGACGTAAATATAACGGAGGGTCGTGGCATAACAGCCACTGCTTACACCTTCGGATAGAAGAGGCGTGAAGGAATGTTATACTAAATAAAAAAAAAAAACATTTTTCATGCCTCACAAATACTAAGATACTAATACTGAATACTATCTTATGTGCCTCAAATTATCTCCATATCGAATTCCATCTCAAATGGTTTAGTGCTATACGAGTGAAGATGACTAATTGCCTGATAGAGTTACTTCTATATTGATGTTGCCTAATTCGGTACCAATTCCGACGTTTCTTTTATAAAAACAATTGGTTTCATATTCCAAAGCACAGTTTTGTATAAGTATCTACTACGTAACAGTATTAAAATTATCTCGTGCTCACAAATATTCATAGAATTTAACGAGGCCCTGGCTCAATGAGTGACAGTACGTTGGCCCTCGAGGGTCTCCCGAATCTGCTACATAACGCCCTCATTAAATGTCTTTGTTTATCAAATAAATTTCAATACCTTGTTAGTATTTGAATTTTACCGACTATAGTAACATAAACTACTACTTTTATTCATTTTTTTTTCTTTTATTACATTAAAATATTTGCCATGATTTGTCTATTTTAATTGTGGAACTACAAGATGAAGAATATTTTATTAATAAAAAAAACCTATACATACAATAAATGTTGTTATATATTCAAAGAAAGCAGAATACAAATTCAATTTATATTTCTAAATACACCTTGGTCACCCCTCGTTTTACATTATATTAATACCAAAATTATGCATACGAAAAACTATCATTTTCATTATTCACGGAGTACTAAATAGAGTGAGATTTTCACGACATTCTTTCAAAGTTATAAAATTGTATGCATATAAAGCTATACATTTATAAATAAAATAAGAGTATGCACATGATTATATACATTTTATTAATTTTTTAATTTTTATGTGTCTGTCTGTCTATTTGTTCCGGCTAATCTCTTAAAGGGCTGGACCGGACTTTCATTGATAAGCAGCTGATGTAATAATGAGCAACTTAGGCTACTTTTATTTTAGAAAAAACTTGAGAGGTGTCAAGGGACATCCGGATGGAACGAAGTTCCTTTCGATTAATTAGTGAAGGAATTGTAATAAAATTTTATTTTTTTTAAGTTTTAATAATATTTTTTTTATTATTAACAAATATAATGTAATATAATCAGTAGGCTCAATTTTCGTAAAGAAATGAAAATATCTGGCTTGCTTTCTATAAGAGAGAGAGAGAGAGAGAGAGAGAGAGAGAGAGAGAGAGAGAGAGAGAGAGAGAGAGAGAGAGAGAGAGAGAGCTAAAAAAACATATAAAATATGAAAACATGGAAAATAAAACCTCAAAATTAGTTCCGATACCGGGATTCGAACCCGAGCCCCCCGCATGAGAGCAAGGTATCCCAGCCACTAGACCATTTAGTAGTAGGTAGTTATACATTTTTCTAAATAGCCGATACTTGAAAGTGCCCTAGTTTGCCATGGAAAAAGTGTCGTGACAATTTTTTCCGTCTAGCCCCCTTTCACAACGCGCCATAAGGAACTTCGTTCCAAAAATCTTCTTTTAAGTCTTTTATTTATTGCTTCTGAGGCGAAACAAAGTTCGCCGGGTGAGCTAGTATTAAAAAAAATTGATTTGACAGTTGAATACTATAAAAAACTAAGGTTTAACTAGGTTCCAGATTCGAATCCCAAGTGTTTTAAGCGATTTCAAAAATAGAACAAGGTATTATTGTTTATATTTTTATCTATTCTCGCTGATGTTTCTTTCATTTTGAACTTATTTATTAAATTATTTTACATTAAAATTACCCATTATCAGTAATTATTCTGTGATGAATTCAGCTCGTTTTCAGTTGAATAACAGTTGCCTTCCTGTTCATTCCACAATTTCCTTTTCACATATGCCATACGAAACCCGCAGAGAGATACTCTTTTTTCTATGTAATGCATCAAGGTCAGTAACAACTCCGACGTTCTTTTGCACAACCAAATAAATAATAGCCTTTGGAAACAGCTGTGATGGACTTGACGCGATCTACCATTGTGGTCAACAATATAGTTAAAGATTGGCCAATTTTTTTTTGTATTTCATTTCAAATAAAATGGTCTCGGTGGTCCAGTGGACTGACTCCCCGATTTTAGTCTCACACCAATAACTTCTTAGCACTCTTTACGAAAGTTATGTGTGATAAATAACGATGTTGACAACTTTGTGCCTGGTGTATGGCAATTAAATCATTTGGAACTTAACAATTCGGTGAATCGAAGCTTAACAGCCGCTGCCTACATCTTCGGGTAGAATTAGGCGTGAAGTTATTTATACAAATAAAATGGTATGTCTTTACGCATAAGTTTTGGGTGAGTCTGAGAGAATTATGAGAATCGTGGTGACCCTAAGAGACTTAAATCAGATAAGCGTGCATGATAGGCGTTATGAAAGTCAAGGAAACGAGTTAGGTGTGTGAGAACAGAGAGTCTTTCTGCTTACCCCACGAGAGAATTGACGTAAAGTTTTTGTGTGTGTAACTTAAATAAGAAATGTACGTTCTCATTATAGCAGTCAATATAAATTAAAGAACTATTTATAAAATATATTCACCAGCTATTCCCTTTTGTGTATTAAATGTTCCAGACATCGGGGATGGAGACAGGGCGATGATCTTTCTTATCAGATTATACCTGGGCGTCTGTGTATTGAAATTTTTCTGAATTTACATTTGAAAACTAGTTTTAGCATGCGACTTCATTCTTAGGTCGATGTTTGATGACTCGTAAATCTTATATAGTCGTAGATCATCCACATCAGGCCTTACCAGCCTCTTACGACATTAAAGAGGTAGGAAGTACCTGCCTATTGATATATAAACGTGACTTCGCACGTTTTTCTACTCGAAGGTGTTGGCAGCGGCTGTTAAAGCCTCGACTCGCCAAATCGGTGGCGAAACTCATTGCCATATTTTCCATACACCGAGTACAAAGTTGTCGGGTTTCGAGCCCGGAATTGATCCAAACTTCTGAATCAGAAGCGGGGAGTTCGACCACTGGACTAGCGAGACAACTTGATATAAAATTGAGTGAAATTACATTCTTAGTGGTCTGCATGTTATTAATAAGTCTCTATGACCTGAAAGTTACCACATCCCCACACTAATGACGTTATGTGTGACTAAGTTGTGTGTGATAAATATCGATGACTGACAAAATCACGCCCGATATTTCAATTAAAAAAAATTCACTCACCTTCACCTTCAAAAAAATGTAAATTGTACCTCAAATTCGTAGAACATGTTATTGATCAGATTGCTTACGTTTTTTCTTTACTAGAATTTACAACAAAATCTGCATAAGGATTTTATTTAATTTGCCTTAAAAAAAATATATAATTACACACTGTTAATGGCTGTGTTTAACGAACCAAATTCAAATATCATTTTGCCAATTTAATTTGGCGCCAGAAATGTACCACTCAGGTTTGTAAAAAAAAGAGATCAGAAGTACCTACAAAGTTACATGTCAAAAGACCTTTTTGCGACGAGATTCACACAGTTTCAGATAACAGATAAATTGGCTATATTTGATTAAATAGCAGTGGGTATATCCAATGTCACTAATTCGTATATAAAATCTAAATCAGATACACTGTTATATTGCCAGTCTCGGTGGCGCAGTGGGCGAGCGCACGGCCTCTGATCCAGAGCGGACCTCTGGATTCGATTCCAGACACTGGCTCACACCAATGACTTATCGAAATTTTTTTCGGAAGTTATGTGTGATAAATACCGACGACTGACAAACTTTGTGCCCGGTATGGCAATAGGTTCGCCACCTATTCCATTTGGGACGTAAACATAACGGCGAGACGAGGCTTAACAGCCGCTGCCTACACCTTCGGGTAACAAAAGGCGTGAAGTTATGTTATGTAGATACACTGTTATTGTACAAAAGTGGAATAATCTCCAGATGTGATGTAAAGAGTTCATTAAATGATAAGTCATCAGTGGACACTCTTTGACATTGAAGTTAATTATATAACTCCAGCATGCTGGTAATAAAACAGTATACATTATATACATATTGCAATAGTAGTTATGTGTTTATAAATAAAAATTGGCTATCTAATATGTACAGTGTGACGTCCTCGCTGACAAGTCCCAAGCGGACCATCTGAAACTGAACGCAGCGCAGTTAACATCGTGTCGAGGTACCGAGTGGTCCGAGTGCACTCGATTCAACCGAACGCGATCTTTACTAACGTCAGTCAGCCAGTCCGGAGGCGACCGCGGGCGGGGCGGCACGGGCGGTGCTCGCCTCGCGATTTTAATATTGTTTTTATATGCAGTCATTGTTTTATTCAACCCGTGGAGAATCAATATAACATTGAAGTGAAAACAGGGCATTGGACGTGCAGTCCAGTATTTGATACTGAGATATCATTGGAAACTTTAATAACGGTACTAACATTTTGATGGAGATAATTTAATAAATGCAAAATATTATTGACAAGTGAACTCAACACACACTGCACGCTACATTCGATCGTAGGACAATATATTTGTTATTTGTGAAATTGTTTTTGCGGACTTGTCTTGTGTGTGATCTGTGTATAAAGGAAAGTTTGCAAATCGATAATTTGTGTGGATACTCAGGAAGTCGGTCTACCTCAGGGCTCCGACCGCGCCGTGTAATACTACAGTTGCATATTGATTGGTTCACTTAGGATTACTGCAGCTTCCATCCAATTAACGGTGAGTTGTTGTACATGCAAATGGCAAAAGGTTTTTTTTTAAAATTTAATACTATGTTTGGAAAAACAGAAGATTTTAAAGTAGGATGATCTCCTTCAGTCCTTGACAATGGTGGCGTTTAAACTAACACAGTTTTACATGTTTGCATTTCACTTCTACCTTTTAGCTTACAAATGTATTTTTACTGTTCGAATAACATTGTGTTTAGGTCATTGCATAGCCTAAATTTGTTCAAACAGCTAAAGAATATTCTTGTCTACGTGACTGCATCAATAATTAAGTCTATTAGAGGCTAGACGGCGCTCATCAATTTCAAATCCAAGCCATCTAAACTAAATAAATTTTGAAGATTGTAATTTGTAGAATTTAAAATCCACGCAGTTCGCTGCAAGAATGGGCCGGCTCGACTGGAGAAATACCACGATAATATTGACGTAATGTGACATACCTATGTCGAGTTTAGTTCAGTGAAAGAGGTATCCGGGGGTCATCCCCTTCCCTCTCTTCGTATTCAACTCCTTTAAAAGCCAGTAACGAAACTGTAACTCTGTATGTGTTTGAGGTGTCTATGTTGTTAGTTGCTTACCATCAGGTGACCGGCTGGCTCGTTATCCCCTGTCCCATAAAAATCCAGTTTCATTATGCATTACAACTTTAATACAAAACAAACAAGTGTAGAAATTATCTTCACAGAACAGTTACAATGTTAATACGTATGTAATATGTATGTCATCCAAAATTTCTTTACGAATTTTTGCTTCGCCTACATACCTCAAGATATATTATATCCGAACTAAATTCAATTTATTGGTGCACCTGTTTAAGCGTGAAAAGATAACAGACAAAATGACTTTCGCTCTCAATAATAACATTGTAGAAATAACCGAATCGCTGTTATTGTGTTAACGAAAAGTTCTTGTGTTTTGGCTTTAAAATGAAACCTGTGTCACATTCATTTATTGACGCAGTGAACGAATTTAAAATTTAACAACTATGCGATTGTGGCGCCAATTTAGTTCAAAACAACATGTCCCACTGAACCTTATTTTAAATCATCTATTGTTTGAATATGGAACACGTAGCGTCTATATTAATTCTTGACATTCTTGTCATTAGTGTATTCGGTTTTAAACTTTTTCATCATAGGCCACTAGGCTACCTGTTCGATCTCGCACGAGGGTACACAACAATTGACTGCAAATCAAACTACGTTTACGAAGCGCAGGTAGACCGCGATTTAACGCTAACATTTATAACAGTAAC
The DNA here is from genome assembly GCA_905147225.2 of Euproctis similis. Taxonomy (NCBI): domain Eukaryota; kingdom Metazoa; phylum Arthropoda; class Insecta; order Lepidoptera; family Erebidae; genus Euproctis; species Euproctis similis. The sequence continues at coordinate 16,135,842 of LR990124.1, read as the reverse complement.
ATACATACATATAACAGAAATAGCATAAAATCAATCAAATCTTATATGAATCTGTTGGAAATTATGTAATAAATTTTGTGACGAACATTTTTATCAGGTAAATATTATCTACCCAGTTTATTATTATTCCACGTCTGTGCATTTGGAAAACCAATATGGTTCGAGTCTCTATGAAGGGAAGAGAACCAGTTTAGCCAGCTGGCCGCAGCACACATGCATTACGGAATCACTGCTTGCCAATATCCAGTCGTGTGCCATATTTCATCATATTCGGCGGAACAGTGCTCACTACATTTAATTTGAAAGAAACACGTTTTACGGTGCGCACAGATGTTTACGAAAACAATAACATTCACCATAGACAATAGAAAGCACGTATTATAACGCAACATGCAACTTCTGCAATATCTTAGTACTTGAACAAGTTCGCGATTGATTTCCTCACAATATATAATGACTTGCCGGCTCTCCGATGATGCGCCATTGTCTGGCTTTTGCACAATTCACTGCGTGCACTTTCTATGACTAGACAAAAAAAAACAAAGGGAATATGCAGTGATTCAGCAACAATGGCGCATTGAAATTTGTTATCAGCCAACCACATTATGTGAAAATGTACTTTAAAACAATAAATGTGTAATAAAAAACTATCAAATGCGTAAACAAATTTAATTTAAACTTAATAAGTAAAAAAGTGCAGCGGTAGAAGAGCGTATACATACAAACTATTGCGTCATTTTGTTGATAAGCGCAGTTCTTTGTCAACAACTCAGATACGGTATTTAATATATGGCTTTGACGACATTGTTTAAAGATAAGAGGAAAGCGAGGAGGGGACAGTTCATGTTGCATTTGTACTATATTTCCGAAAAACATAACATACATAACTTCACGCCTTTGTTACCCGAAGGCAGCGGCTGTTAAGCCTCGTCTCGCCTTTATGTTTACGTCCCAAATGGAATAGGTGGCGAACCTATTGCCACACCGGGCACAAAGTTTTTCAGTCATCGATATTTAACACAGTTAACTTCCGGAAACAATTTTGAAAGTCATTGGTGTGGGTCATTGGTAAAAAAAAAACACTTGGAAATATTTACTATTTTGGGTACGATAAACTATATTTCCCAAATAAAATAAAACCTTAATAACTTTTTTCTAAACGTATATCAGTCAACCTGATTCATGGCGTTGGTATGTCAAAAGGATAAATGGTGGTCAGATACACAAAAGAATCCTTGTGATTCACCATCAAGGCTCTTCATTTCTGGAATGTTGTAAATATTTATAAATAAATGAATAAACATCGCAACTGTGGCATATTTTCTGGAACGAGGACTTAAAATATTACTTAGTACACGAGTTCTGTTCGCAAAGATTTATGTTTATAAAAGTTGTTCGAGTAAAATTAGTTCTTCTAACACCAGCTAAATTTATTACGCAAGTTACAAGCTACAAAAATAATAATTACAAATGTTTAAAATTACGTATATTTAATCAGCTGGCACAACTTTCATTGTGGAAGTAATAAGTAAACAAGCTTGTTTGATTTTCGTGTTCGTTTTTTTAATTTAAAATTTATTAATTAAGAAAAAAAATACTTTTCCTGCTGGCATTTTATTTTTATTAAGAAATTTTCTTAATATTTTTAGAGACCCAGCGAGACAGTCAGGTCAAACTTACAATATAAAGGGTAATATACAAACTTACATATAGGGTAAGAATGAATAAATATGAGATGTAAATTACCCTAGATCTCGAGTTGGATAAAATTGCATTCAGGGTGCAAAATGTTATTGTAATCGGTTCAGTAATTTAAGAGTCCATAGCGAATAAAAATCTTGGACTGTAATAATATTATTTCTTTATCAGACACAAATGCATTAGGCATGGAAAATTGCTTGCAAGCCATGGCAATATATAATTTAATGAAACGAGGGTAAAGCAGGTCTGAGCTGGAGGGTAAAACTTGAGTAAATCCGAGAAAATATGAAAGAATATATTCAATAATAAACGTATACACATCAATCAAAATAACAATTGATGGAAATTACATTCAATTGAAATTTATTTCTTTTAAATTTAATTTGGACAAAACTAGATTAATTCAATACACGAATAATATTGACTCAATTGGGGCTGACGTGGAGTTTTATAGTTTTATAGTTTTTTGTGTCGATGTGTTCGTGTAATGATTTCTATTTAAAAACATGCTTAGTAGTTGGAAATAAATATTGGTTTTTACGAGTCTTATCACATTACTGATTATATCAAAGATAATGATTACAATATTTGTCATTTTATTTGATTACTACAGTTAGTTAAGTATACACGTGTTGTACAAATAGTGATGTATTTCAAAGTTTTTTTAATAAGACATTCCTAAAATAAATTAGCCGTAAAAACATTCTGCATACATACAATCTTTTCCTCCTGGTAGGGTATAATCCGAAAAAAAACCAAGGGTTGACGTCAGACGGTCATAAAACCACAACCAAATCTTTGGTCAACATGGATAGTTAGAAAGGATGACATTCAGCCGAAACCAATAAATCCGGGGCCGAAATTTCTATCCGAATTTTGCTATATAAGATCAATATTTCAATCCATGTCTACTAATAAGCGTGCCAATAATAAAAGCCATGGATTGATTTTGTTTGAGGAATCGTTCGACAGATACACAATAATCTTAGATTGGCTTCAATCCTAGAGATTGATTATTGGTTTTGGCTGATTATGTACCAACCATACTTAGAGTGGGATTAAAGCAGGCAAATGGTGAATATGGTGATACAATAAGACATTACTAACTCTTCTTATGCGTTAGGTCTAAAGCAATGAAAAAGGTTAACTTTCGTATTATTTCAATCGACACTTGTAGAAATAAAAGATTTTTAAAAGAATCTGGTTGTATTTCCTGTAACGTAACTGTACTATTAATATTGATATGTTCATAAAAAATAAATGTTTCAGTATATTTCTTTTAGTAAATTGCTTAATGGCACACCTGACTACATCATTATTTTATCAGTGTTATTACATTTACAGTTTCATATGAAGTAATTATAATAATATCTTGGTATAATATACCTATATATTTTAATAAACTAACATAAAAGATAATACATAAAAAGTATAAAAACATTACTTACTCCACGCATTTTTGTTACGTACTTTTTTACCTATTAGGAAATCCTCTCCTTATCATTCCATAGGTAACTTCGTTTCAAATAAAAACTTATACCGTAAAATAATAAAACACATCGTAATCGAATTGAACATCGTTTCAAATTTTCTATCGAAGGTTCAGACGTTATGCAAAAGTACTTTCTCTCGGGACGATGCGTGACCATAGATGGCATGCCGATCCGCATTGTCATCAGATTACATCAAAAGAAAGAATTTTATTCGCTAATTCATTTAAAAATATACTGTCCACAAATAAATCTTCCATCTGTGTTGGCTTTATTTATTCAAATAATTTGAAAACTTTTTTAATAAATAAATACTGGCCACAAAGAATTCATCGATCGGTGTTGGTTTTTTTTTTAATTCGAACTTTTTTAAATATTTTTAACAAAATAAGTACTGGCTACATAAACCATAATTTATTTACAACAGTTTTACTGTTCGTACATAAGTGAAACTTGTAACACTCCCATGTTTGCGTCAGGTTTCAACTGCAAGTTGCTATCTCCAATAAATTTCCAACGTTCAAAAACAATTAATGATGTAACATGAAATCTCTTTGTTACGAGGCAAAAGGGAAATGCCGATCAAGCTTTCATTCTTCATTGGTCGGTGTCTGCGTCATCTATTTTTAGCGATCGTGTCTGCTTAACATCAGTGAATTGGTTCAAGGGATAGTGCAAGTCAATATTTATGTTAGTACAATTACGATAAAACGCATCTTACAAGAAAGAATAACATCTCCAAGGTCTCTCTTGGTGGCCTAGTGGTTCAGCAATCTCATTTTTATCACAGATTTTTATAAATATGTGTATTTTTGTGTGATAAATATCGATGGCTAATGAGAAATGTACCCTATACAATAGGGTTTGAGATCCATTATTCTATTATATAAGATCAAAAGATTTGACATGCCTTCGTTTAGTTAAGACACGTTGTAATTGATGCATATTATGTTTTAAGAGCGTGGGATTGGGTCATTGGCTTGCGTAGGCGCATCAGTGAATTCTAAGTCAAAACTTAATTGTAAGTGCTATAGATTAACTCATGTAGAATGCTTAGTAAACTTATACTTAAAGGAATAACATATATTTAATTGATGGATTAATCATTAAAGAGAAAGTTTTCTTAGGACTTCTTCGTATCAAAAGGCTGAAAAATACTGAACATAGAATTGTGAGACATATTATTTGGCAAACTTACTGTTTATATGGATAAGTGCTCACATTTTTATAAACTTACTAACTGACCCGGCGAACGTTGTTCCGCGTCAAAAGTATTTTTTATTGCGTTTAGAATTAAAGTGCTAACTCTCGAAAATTATCACTGTTTCTTCAATACATTTACATACAAACCTCCCCGTTGACACTATCAGTTCAAAAAAAACCGCATTAAAATCCGTGCCGTAGTTTCAAAGATCTGAGCATAAAAGGGCACGCAATGATGATACATACGCGTGTGATCTTTTAAAGGTCCCCTTTTCCTTTTGAAGTACGAGACTTCAATAACAAGTCTTTTAAAATAAAATAGAGAAGATCTTGTTTGTGGTTCTTTTTATTGCTCTGTTGCCTTGGCCCAATGCATCTAAAAAAAAAATAACTTTATCACATTTTTAAATTTTCTAACTCAAGCAAAGATTAAAATATGAAGCCAACCTAGAATTACGTTCGTTATATGAGTAACTCAAGTGTCCACGTCTTGCACTTAACCTAATTCTACTTACATCATAAATTGCTTTAGCGTGAATATACGTAATTGTTACGGGTGAGCCGGTAAAATATATCTAAGCACTTTGACAGAATAACACTACCTTTGTACTTACAATTAAATAGAAATCAATGTCTAAGTGTTTGAACGCGCACTTCTCAAAAACTACTAATGAGATTTGAATAAAACTCTGGGACTTAGATAGCCAATTAATCAGAAAACCTATAGGTTATTGATGAATATCATCAAATCAACCAAAATTTTGAATCCACAGTTGGCTTGGTCAATAGATCTGGGTTCATTAACGGCTGTTCCGATCCCAGCGTGTAGAATGTTCGGTGAGTAATAATAATTATGATACTTCTTATTCAGGTTGTATGGCACGCCGACAGTCACGTACACACACTACTCCTGAGACGCGAACAGACTTCAAAATTGTTAGCCATTCATAAATGGACAATAAAATTAATTAATACTGGCTTAGATCGTAGTAATTTATATTACAACAGTTACATATCATTCAAAACGTTACTTTATCTACGATTTTTTGGGTCAGATTTATACCAAGTTATTTACGCATAGCATAATACACGAGTTTTTCGCTTCAGAATCAAATACTGGAAAAAATGATTAAAGAAATTTGCAGAGGTCTATGATTACATAATTATGCTCTGATTTCCGCTCTTTTTCATTGGTAGCGTAATAATATGCGACCTATTATCTTCTTAATTTTTAGTCCTATACTTAACAACCGTCCATCGAACTTGCTGACATCTAGGCAGCAGCCCGTACCATTGTTAAATGCGATCAAATATATCTTTAGAACTATTTTTTACACTAATTATTTATGTCCCATAGCTTATGTATTGATTATGTCCCTTAACATATGTAATAGTCTTGGTTCATATGAAATAATTCTTGGTGCCATTAACATTCCGTGGAGTACCGCTAACTCTCTATAGTGGCTGGAACTGCTGTTATAATATCACCTTCGGAATAGACACGAAATTGTGCTTCGGCACTATTTTATAGCGTTTTTTTATTATTTTTAAAACGTGCTAATATTTTCAGAATATATATTATGTTGTGTATAATTGGTTACGAATACCAATATATATTTACCAATTTTGTTCATTATTAAGATGTTAAGAGGCAAAAAAATCGATGAGCGTGTATGACAAGAGTTATGAAAGTCAATGAAGCGAGTGAGGCGTGTAAGAATCGTGCAATATGACCCACGATTCTCACTGCCTACCCTGCAAGGGATTTCACTTGAAGTTATATATGTATGTACCTTTTTTTTTTTTTTTTTTTTTTTTTTTTTACGCGAGGAAATGCTTTATGCACACCCCCCGCCTGGGGACGGCAGGGGGTAGTGTGGGACTCCCAAAACAGTAAACTGAAATCCGATCCTAGGGTTACCCACTAAAACCTCGCGGCGGCCTTCCTCCGGCGTTGGGGTGGTCCAGGATTCGGTTAAACCCCTCTGGTCCACCCCGCCGTCGCCCCCCCTCTGTCACGAGTGGGTGCTCATCCTCGGGGAGCCTCGGCGAGGCTCCCCCGGGCGGGGCGGCTCCGGCCGCGCGTTGTAAAGAGGCGCGCGGTCGGCGGCGCCCCGGACGACCCTCCCCGGCCGCACCGGGGGGTCATCCTTCCCGGGCCGCGACCCGGGCGCACCCGCGGGGTGTGCGCCCTCGCGGCCCGTCGGCGGCGGCGATCACTGAGCTCGCCGCCCCCGCCTTCGAGCGGGATCGGCTCTCTCCCGACCCCGCTCGGCGGCCTCCTTCTGGAGCATGACTGCTTCGCAGAAGGAGACCACAGCCCTCCACTCCTCCTCGCCCGCCAGCATTGCCGCGACCAACGCCGGCGGGGACAAGTCTCGCCCGATCCCGTCGACCAGGACTCGGCGCTCGGCCGCCCAGGCCGGGCAGACCTCCAGCGTGTGCTGGGCCGAGTCCAGGTCGGATGCGCAATGGTGGCATCTCGCCGTCTCTTCACGTTTTATTCGACTCAGATACTCACCGAAGCACCCGTGCCCGGTGAGTATCTGAGTCAACCTGTAGGTGACAGTGCCCCATTTGCGGAGCACCCAGGCCTCGAGGTGGGGCAGGACGGCCCCGACGGCGCGCGAACGCGTACCGCCCTGGAGGACCAGCGCGTCGCGCCAGTCCCCCAGGACCCGCCGGAAGGCCTCCCGCCTCCGCACTTCGTGTCCCCGCGCGTCCCCCCCTCCCCGGCCGAGATCGTACGCGGCTGCGTACATCTCGGCCAGGATGATGAAGGGGGGATAACTCGCGAGGACCGTCGCCGCCTCGTATGAGATGGTACGGTAGCCCCGTACGATCCGTATGGCCATGATCCGCTCCAGGCTCCTCAGCAGAGCCCTGGAGCGGGAGGCCCCCGCGAGGTCTCGCGACCAAACGGGGGCCCCGTACAGGGCCACGGACCGCACGACGCCACCGTAGAGGCGGCGAACTCCCTCCCCCGGTCCCCCGAGGTTGGGCAGCAGGCGGTGCAAAGCGCCCGCCACCCGTCGCGCTCGGGGGACCATCCGTACGAAGTGCTCCTCGAAGCTCCAGCGGCTGTCCAGGGTGAGGCCGAGGTACTTCATGTACCGCCCCACCGGGACAGCCGTGTCACCCACCTGGATCCGCGAGGCCGGGGGTTCCCTGCCTCTGGTGAGGCGGTGGAACCACAGCGCCTCACTTTTGTGAGGCGCCACCTCCAGGCCCAGCCCGCGGATCCGTCTGACGACGATTGCCACCCCCAGCTCGGCGAACCTGAGCGTACGCTCGAAGTCGGGCCCCGTGGCGACCACCAGAGTGTCGTCTGCGTAGCACACGACACTCACGCCACGGGGCAGACTGGTGCGGAGGACCGGATCATAGGCGAGGTTCCACAGCAGGGGCCCGAGCACAGACCCCTGCGGAACCCCGCACGTTACTTCCTTCCTCTGCTCCGTCCCGTTCCGGTCGACATAGTCCACCCGTCTCTCCTGCAGGTAGGCCCCGATGACCGACCTGAGGTAGGGAGGCACCTCGTGGTATACGAGGGCCTCCCTGATGGCCGGCCAGGGGAGGGTCCCGAAGGCGTTGACGATGTCGAGCGACACCGCCAGCGCGACCCCCCCCGATCGGACTGCCGGTTCCGACAGGGCCCGCACCCGACGCACCGCGTCGATGGTCGAGCGCCCCTGCCGGAACCCGAACTGGCAGTCCGATATGTCCGGGCCCACCTGCGACAGGTGGCTGCCGATACGGGCGGAGATAACTCTTTCAAAGAGTTTCCCCGCCTCGTTCAGCAGGCATATCGGCCGGAACGACGACGGAGCGTCTCCGGTCCTCCCTTCCTTCCTGATTAGCACCAGTCTTGCCGACTTCCAGTCGAGGGGGAACACCCCGCGGCGGAGGCAGCTGGTGAACAGCCGCCTCGCCTTGTTCCCTAACACTCCCAGAGCGAGCGCCAGGACCCGGCCCGGAACTCCGTCCGGGCCGGGAGCGGCGCTGCGGGAGGCGAGCCGCGCGACGGCTCGCCCGAGCTCGTCCTCCGTCACCTCCAGCTCGTCGGACCACGGAGTGTGGTCCGACTGCGACGGAGGAACCGAGGGACCGCCCTGGACCCTAGGGAAGAGTGCATCTACGACTCTTCCCACGACTTCCGGGTCCAGGGATTCCGTCAACGGAGGGACCCACGGGGTCAGCTTGCCCAGTACCATCCTGTACGGGCGTCCCCATGGGTCCCTGTCCAGTCCCTCGACGAGCTCGTTCCAGGACCGCTCGCGAGCCGCAGCGATGGCGACGCATACGGCGTGCGCGGCGGCCCCGTATTCCCGTCTGACTCTGAGAGCCTCCTCGACCGTGGTTCGCCTTCTCTTCCGGGCTCTCAGGTACCGGCGGCGAGCGACGAAGGCGGCCTTCTGCAGCCGCTCGATCTCCTCGCTCCACCAGTACACGGAGCCCCGCCGGGGCGGCCCGACTCGCGGCATCGACGCGTCGCAGATCGACGTCATCGTGCCGCGCAGCCAGGCCGCTTGCGCCTCGGGATCGGGCGATCCCGCTCCCTCCGTCCAGTCCGCGACGCTGGCGGCAGCCACGACCATGTCTCGGTCCAGCCGCTTGAGAGACCAGCGCCGCGGAGGGCCGCTGGTCTGGCGCGGGCGGCTTGGGCGGCGGAGCAACACATCCATAAGGATGTGTCGGTGGTCAGATAAGTTGACCACCTCCTCCGCCACCCGCCATCCTGTAATTGCGGCGGCCGCCGAGGGAGTCGCCCACGATAGATCGACGATCGACTCCCCCTGCCACCGCACGCAGGTGCTGGCTGACCCCCGGTTGAGCAGCCGGAGGTCGAGCCCTGCCGCCCACTCCAGAAGTGTCTCCCCCCTGACGTCGTCCCGGGTGTCGCCCCACTCCCTCGAGTGGGCGTTAAAGTCACCCAGGACGAATACCGGTCGGGCAGCGTAACCGCTAAGGCGGCTTGCCAGCCCGCCCAGGTATGCCTCAAAAACATCGAGGCCGCAGTTGGGGGAGATGTAACAACCCACTACGACCATGGATCCCCACTCCACGGCAACGTAGCCTGGACCTTTCCATAGGAGGGAGCAGTAACTCCCTTCAGCCCAATAGATTGCCACCGAGCCCGTGGCGTCCCCGAACCATCGCGGGTGGACGGGGACGCGGTAGGGCTCGGCGACCATCGCCAGGGCAACCGACCACTCCACTACCGTCTGCGCAAGTAGGTCCTGCGCAGCGCGGCAGTGGTTTAGGTTGCCCTGGAGGAAGCGGGCGCGGAGGTCCGTGGTTATTGGACCTCCATTGCGCCCGCCTGTCCCCTGATAGGGGAGGGTGGCCTTGCGGCCGCCGCCTTCCTTTTAGGAGGGGAGCACTTCTTGCCCCCCATCCGGTGATCCGCCCTGCAGCCCAGGTCCGAGCAGACCGGGCAGCGAGGAGCGGACGCGGTGCAGGCGCTAGCGATGTGGCCCACCACGCCACATCGATAGCACCGCCCGCTCCTGTCCACGGCGCAGGGGCACCTCGCTCGGACGTGCCCCTTCTCGAGGCACCGGAAGCACTGCAACGGCCTTGCCGCCAGTGCCTCGATGCGCGCCGAGGTCCACCCGATAAGCAACCGCCTCTGAGCCGCCAGTTTCCTGGCGACCCCGAGCGGGCACCGGACCCAGGCCGACCCCAACCGAGACGGGCTGGAGCGGATCTCCCCGACCTTTACTTCGGTCGGGGCGCATCCGCCCGACTCGGCGATCACCGTGGCAACGGTCGCAGGGGTGATGGACTCGTCCAGGTCCATCACCCTCAAGTCGCCCATTTTACACGGGCGCGAGATTATCGCGCCCGTGTCGGCGACGGCCACCCTTATTTTCTCCGCCAAGGCGTCGGCCTTGGCGGAGCTGTCTGGACCGGGGATCTCCAACATCAGAGCCCCGGTCATCGTCCTGCGGGGCTTTATCCCCCCGGATATGCCAAGATCCGCAAGTTGTATGCGGCTCTTGGCGACCTCCATCACCGCCGCGAGCGTGGTGCCGGCGTCCGGAGGCACCGTCACCACCACCACGGCGGTACTAGGGGGCTTCGGTAGCCCCGCAGGCTTAACTTTCTTTTGGGCTGGTGCAGGAGCTGCGGCGGCGGCGCGAGATTTCCTGGCGGCGGCGGCGGCCTTGCGGCCGACTACTGTCGCCCAGGTCTCGCCGCCAGCTCCTACTTCCGTCGCAGGCCCGGTTGCAGGCATAGGCGGAGGCGGCGGCGCCCGCGATTGTTCCGCGGCAGCCGCCCGCATCTCCTGCTGACTCTTTTTCTTCTTCTTCTTTCTCTGGGCCTTCTGCGGTTCCGGCGGCAGCGTATTCGCCACGGCGGACCGCTCGTGCCTCAGAGGAGGCTTTTTCCCCATTTCGGGGAAGTATTTCGCCATCTGTTCCGACTGGAACCGGGCGTAGTCTCTGTTCATGAGAGCCATGACCCGGGTACAGTCGGAGACGGCGGAGGGCTGCGACGGAGCCTCCACGGGCTTCGCCGAGGCCGTGCCGGCCTTCTTTTTCTTGGCTGGCGTCGGCGCCGGAGGAACAGGGTCCCCCCGGGATGTCGTCGCTAACTGTGTATCCGGCGATTGCGGAGCTTCCAATTTGGCCGCCATAAGGGCCATCCTGGCTCGAAGCTCCGCATTTTCATTTGTCAAATCGGTCATTCTGGCCGACAACCCTGCCATTTGAGACCGGAAGCTGTCATTCTCCCGGTCTTGGGTGTCGGCCCTGGCACACAATACGGCAATCCTGTCGCGTATCGAGGCCGCGTTGGAACGAACCGTCTTCGCGATTTCGGCTTTTGTGCACTTCGCTAGGCCGACGGTTCGCTCCATATTTTCGAGTGCCTCGAATATTTCGGGCGTTTCCTGGCGACTCCTAGCGGGCACCTGACCCAGGCCGAGCCCAGCCGAGACGGGCTGGAGCGGATCTCCCCGACCTTTACGTCGGTCGGGGCGCATCCACCCGCCTCGGCGACCACAGTGGCGACGGTCGCGGGGGTGATAGACTCGTCCAGGTCCATCACCCTCAAGTCGCCCATTTTACACGGGCGCGAGATAATCGCACCCGTGTCGGCGACGGCCACCCTCATTTTTTCGGCCAAGGCGTCGGCCTTGGCGGAGCTGTCCGGACCGGGGATCTCGAGCATGAGAGCCCCGGTCATTGCCCTTCGGACCTTCAGCCCCCCCGAGATGCCAAGATCCGCAAGTTTAATGCGGCTCTTGGCAACCTCCATCACCGCCGCGAGCGTGGTGTCGGCGCCCGGAGGCACCGTCACCACCACCGCGGCGGCACTGGGGGGCTTCGGCAGCCCCGCTGGTTTGGCCTTCGCTTTGGCCTTCGCCTGTGCAGGCGGAGGAGCGGCGGCGGCGGCGCGAGCCTTCCTGGCGGCGGCAGCGGCCTTGCGGCCGACCACCGTCGCCCAGGTCTCACCACCGGTTCCCGCTCCTGGCGCAGGCCCAGCTGCAGGAGCAGGTGGAGGCGGCGGCGCCCGCGAGAGTTCCGCGGCGGCCGCCTGCCTCTCTTGCCTGTTCTTCTTCTTCTTCCTTTTTTTCCCCTGGGGCATTTGCGGCCCCGCCGGCGGATTCGCCGCGGCGGACTGCTCTTGCCTCAGGGGAGGCCTCTTTCCCATCTGACGGTAGAATTTCGCCGCCATCTCCGACTGGAACCGGGCGAAATCTCTGGCCATATCAGCCATGGCCCGAGTACAGTCGGAGACGGCGGAGGGCTGCGGCGGGGCGTCCGCGGGTTTCGCGGTGCCCGGGGCAGCCTTACCTGATCCAGCTTTGTTTTGCTTCTTCGCAGGCGGCGGCGCCACCGGGGGAACAGTGTCCCCCCGGGATGTCCCCGCCGCCTGCGTTTTCGGCGCCTCGAATTTAGCCGACATTTCGGCCATCTTGGCCCGAAGGTCAGCGTTTTCTTTGGCCAACTCTATCATGCGGGCCGACAACCCCGACATTTGAGACCGGAAACTTTCGTTTTCCCGGTCTTGGGTGTCGGCCCTGGCACACAAAACGGCAATTTTGTCGCGTATCGAGGCGGCATTGGAACGAACCGTCTTCGCGATTTCGGCTTTTGTGCATTTCGCTAGGCCGACGGTTCGCTCCATATTTTCGAGCGCCTCGAATATTTCGGAGCCAATCTCTGTGGAGTTTGGCTCCGAAGGCTCCTCCTCATATCTTACGGCGCGTGTAGGCCGTTTTTTTTCGCCCCCAATGTTGACAGGGCTCCGCGGCTTGCGCTTACGCGCCCGCACTCCCTCTGATACGGCGGAGACGGCGGACATAGCGCTATCGCTATCCCCGCCGCCGTCCGCCCTCACTATCCTTTCAGTTGCCAGAGGAGACTTGGGCCTCTTAAATTTGAGGCTCAAGCCCGGTCTCTTTGTCAAATCCGTAATTGAGGAGGAACGGGACCGCCCAGAGCTGGGCTCCCCGTCCTCTCCTCCATCACCCCTCCAGAAACGTCCGGAGGTGGGTGGATTGTCAGTTCCTGTGTTAGTTGGGTTGCCGGCTGCAGCCGTGACTCCCATCTCGCCTTCCTCGATTTCGTTGCCCCTTGCGACAACTTGGCAGTTAGTGCCCCCCTCACATACGAAGGGGCTGCCTGGCGGGACTCCGCCAGGGTGGGATTCCCCAGCCGCGTCGCAGCTGGGACCCACGTGAGGACATATGTTGTTACTACTTGCCATTATTTTTCGTACTTTGATTAACGAGGGGGAGTTCCCTCGGCTTTTTTCCCTCCTGCCCAGGGGTGAGCTCCCCTAAAGTGATGCCCTCGGGTCCGACCTCCGCGTCGAACATGCATCCCCTCGCCGGGCATCAGAACTTGGGATTCACGGATTTTTTATAGTGGTTTACTCCACGCGGTCCGACGACCCCCGCGCCTCTCAATGAGGGTTGCGGGCCGGGCCGAGCGGCGGGGTCTACGACCCACGGTCCGTCGCCCCGGAGCGCCTTCCTCGGAGAGGACCGAGTGGGGGGGTTAGCAACCCCTGGTCCACCGCCCCTCTCCAGAAGACCGTCCCGGGTAGGGCCGAGCGGGGGGGTTCACAACCCCTGGTCCGTCGCCCCTTCCCTCCTCGAATACCGGGACAGGCCGAGCGGGGGGGTTCACAACCCCTGACCGACGCCCTGTCCCGCGCTCCTTCGTTTCGGTAGGGCCGAAGGGGGGGATTCACAATCCCTGATCCGTCGCCCCCACCCCGAAACACGCTGCAGGCCGAACGGGGAGGTCCACGACCCCTGGTCCGTCGCCCTGAGCCGTGGCAAACTGCCACCCTGCACGGTAGCGTCGCACTCTACCCTCTGATACGCAGAGGGTAGGCGGAGCTCCACAAGGTGATTTTTTATAGAGGTTTTCTTCCTCGCGGCCCCCTTGCGGCGGCCATCGTCCCAGCCCCACGGACTGGATTACGATTTAACCACTAGTGTCAGACTCTCAGCCGGGACCCGACGGAATTTACTCCGCCAGGTCCCGCCCAGGGAGCACCGGCCCGGAAGGAGCGTCCGGGCGCTCGTGGAGGTGGTCTGACGGCGCCCCCCATATATGTATGTACCTGTGCTGATCCATCCTGACTTATGATACAGGAGATGGTTCCCGTAATCACCTTTTTCTATGACCATTGGAAAAGATAGTGCAACTATTTTGCCACAAGCTTAAAAGTTTTAACTTCTAAAATATTTTATTCTATCGTTCTAGAAGTTTTACAGATTTTATAGAGTTCATATTTTATTTTATGAACTAAATATAGAAAAATAAATATTGCCCTTGGTAGCTAAAATCTTATTTTAAAGTATTTTGATTTGAAAACAAAATGAGTGAGAATTTAAAAAATATATTATTTATTAACTCTTCGTAAAATGATTATGTTACTATTAACTCTTCAAGCTTAAACTGTCTAATGATTATTAAATTTAATTATTGGTCTTCGAAGACTTGTTCCGTAAACGTTCTTCGCAATATACCGTGACGTTAGTAAGATGAACGAGCTGAACGTGCCCAAGTGGGTGATTCGCTCTTGTGCTGGGTCCGTGAGGGCTCTTCGCCATCCACGAACAAAACGTAATTGACATTTTCAACACAATTTTACAATTCTTTTCTTTTCAATATGACACTTAACTATACTCTTCATTCATCGACTCTTAAAACGCGGATCTGTAACTCATTTAAATACTTTTTTTGTGATATGGGGACAAACATGCTGGCGTGTCACCTGATAATGTTACAGTTGCGTTATTCTACCTTTAAAATAGGATAGGGAAGGGATCTGAAGTAGAATTGGGTGGGAAGAGGTTGGGCCTCCGGATACCTATCTCACCGAGAGAAAAGCGATGTCGGCATTCTGAGAGGTCGTGGTATTTCACCGGTCGAGCCGGCCCATTTATGCAGTGAACTGCGTTGCTGTAAGAATACAGATGATGAAATTTAATAGAAATCCTTACATAATGACATCTCCGTAATACCTACGTTTATGGATTCCTTATATTTCCTCGGAATCTTTGTGTTTCCAAATAAAACGTAGCATAACTGCTCTTTTATGATAATAATGTATAATAATGCGCAAGAATGCATGCATATATAAAAAATAATAAGAAAACAATAAAATTATTTTTGATTACGATCTACGATCGATGAACTTTCATTTTATTTATATGACCAAATTAATGGAATAATAGGTTGGGGAAAAAGTATTTTCGTATTTTTGTATGAAAAATCAAGACATTTTTTTCAAAGTTTATTTACATTTATTTACAATATATATGTACCGTTTTGTTGAATAACTTTCTGCCATTTTGTGGGCAGAGACATTATCCCGTTACTGTAGAAACTTTAGGACTTCTGATCAAAAAAACGGGACAAATAGTTTTGGCAGTCCTCTCTTGAGGTCAACCTTACAGAACCTAAAGAATTCTGAAGAGACCGAAACAGGTGAAAATCTGAAGGCGCAAGGTCAGGGCTATATGGTGGATGCACTAGGACCTCCCAGTCGAACTCTCTTAATTTTTGCTGAGTGGCTAAAGATGTGTGTGGTCTAGCGTTATCGTGATGAAAGACCACACCCTTCCTGTTGATCAATTCCGGCCGTTTTCTCTCGACTGCTTCCTTTAATCTCATCAGTTGCTGGCAGTAAAGATCAGAATCGATGGTTTTGCCGGACGGTATAAGCTCATAATGAACAATGCCCTTCCAATCCCACCATACACACAGCATCACCTTATTTCGTGTTAGGCCAGGTTTGGCCACAGTCTGTGAAGCCTGGCCAACTTTCGACCACGACCTTTTTCGCACGTTCTTGTCGTACGTGATCCACTTTTCATCGCCAGTTATCAATCTCTTCAAAAACGGCTCGGTTTCATTACGTCTCAATAATGAATCGCAAATGAGTACACGGTTCATTAAGTTTCTTTGAGTGAGCTCGTGTGGCACCCAAATATCGAGCTTTTTTGTATAACCAGCTTTCTTCAAATGGGTCAAAACTGTTTTGTGGTCAATTCCAGTTCTTCAGCTACATCGTAACTACTAATATGCCGATCTTGCTCCACTCTTTCAAAAATGGCGTCCATTTTATTCGTAACAGGGCGACCAGAGCGAGGTGCATCTTTAACATCAAAATTTCCGGACTGAAAACGTTTGAACCAAATTTGTGCTACTCTTACTGACACTGCATCAGGTCCATAAACATCACAAATTTTTTTCACTGCTTGAGTTGCATTTTTGCCTTTTTTATAATAAAATTTTAAAATGTATCGAATTTCTTCATTAGATTCACTCATTTTTACGGAGAGAAAAACAAATGAAAAATAGCGGGAAACAACTTTTTTTTATTTTTTTCTTTTCTTTATAATGTAACCTTTTTAATGTTACCAAAACCAGCCAGACACAAATAGTACAGTCAAAGAAATTTTATAATAAGTTTATACCTACGTTATGCGAAAAGACTTTTTCCCCGACCTATTATTATGAAATGAAATGAGATTTAAATAGTTTAGTTGCATTATTTTTTTAGTCTTAAATTGTATCGACTTCAAAAAAGACATTATAAATTTTGTTTTTTTTTGCAATTCACTCAATATCTTTTTCATTTGTGAACGTATATTTAGATTCTTCTATTCAACGAGTTGAGTAAATTTAGCAATTAATAATTTAAATGCGGGATGATCCAGATTCGTGGCAATAAGCCCATTATTTATTTTTGTTTAAAAAAACTAATCTTGCCACGCAGTCACCTCTCTCGGCACGGAGTCACCAAGTGGGCGTCAAATTATAAATAACTACCCTCGTCCCTATTTATAAATGCTATATTCAATGTCATAGCTTCGCTATTCATCGGTTTATTTTCGTTCCTCAAGGAAAACCAGGGACATTTCCATTACTATAGGAAAATAACCATTGAAAGGCGCGGTACATTAACTAGCTCGGAAATTAACGGGCCTTTAATTATTATACGGGTATTAAAATTATTGGTATCCTATTTGTGTAAGAAGCATAAATGTTTGTATGTACGTAGTTTTCTTTATATAATATGTTCATATAAAAAGTATTATATATACGTTATAGGGTTACTTAATACAAGATATACCTGACGTTGAACTAGATGGCGCTGTCCAATTTACATTATTTATCTACATATTACCAGCAGCTGAGGCCAGACCGTGCGAAAGAATATACATACATGCGAATTGCGAATGAGACACCTTCCCACTCGCGAAATAGTCAAATTTCAGCAGGCGCGTCACCTTGTGGGAAGCTACTAACGTCGCCCATAAACATCTACAACATACCTAGATAGTGTTATAGTTCCAATGCCAGCCTTTAATATGGAGTAAGGATGGGGTCGGAAATGCGATGGGAAGGTGAGAAGGAAGGGATTGGGCCTTCTTATATACCTCTCTCCTCGAGCAAAAAGCGGCATGAGTCAATTTACGCCGATATTCCGAGGGGTTGCTGTATTTCACCAGTTGAACTCGCCCATTCATGCAGTGAACTTGCTTTACCACTGTTTAATATATCTTTTTTTATATTCTTATGCAGTTTAATTCCATCCAGGTTCTGGGTATTACTTAGAATTTTCCTAATGAACTAATTCATCCCATCAAAAACCAGTCCCAATTGAAATTCGTTCGGCAATCAATATAACATTCACGCATATTATCTTCTTAAAACTTATTGGTGTGTGTCAGGAACCCAAACCATCCACTTGCTAAGCCGAAACTGGGCACTGAATATGGTCACAGACAAGCCACAATTTAATTTTGGGTCACTCGACATCCATCATCGTAATCACCAGAAATGACATAACAATAGCGGGGTACATTTGGGCCGAATGTCTGACACTTCCCACGGTCGGTCACCACCACGTTAGGTAATGTGTGTAATCATTAATGTAACCTTGCCTACAACCACTGCACTTGTAACGATTAGCTCTCCCGTTTCTCATTGAGTGGCCTCAAGTTCGAGTACGAAATAGTGACTTTTCAAATTATATGAAGCTCAAGAGTTTTTTTTGAACGTGCTAATCTAAGGAACTACTTATTCATAACATACCATAACTTCACGCCTTTTTCTAGTCGAAGATGTAGGCAGCTGCTGTTAAGCCTCGACTCGCCGTTATGTTATGCATACCGGGCACAAAGTTTTCAGTCTTCAATATTTTTCACACATAACTTCTGAAAAAGAACTTCGAAAGATATTGGTGTGAGCCAGTGTGAGAATTCGAACGCGCAATCTCTAGATTCAGAAACGGGGTGCTCGACCACTGGACCACCGAGACCTATTAGTACTTATTTTAATTGAAAAAATCTTTTTGCATTGGATAGTCCATTTATCGGAAAAGGTTTTAGGCTATTTAACATCAAACAAAAGGAGCGGAGCACTGACGATTTTAATGTAAATAATTTTGTGATAAGGAGTTTGCACGATTAGCTAGTGTGTGTATAAATATCTACAACATAGGTTAGTTGTGACAGGTTGAAATCGAACTATGAGTTTTGAGTTGAACTAGCAGTTTTTGAGATTAGTGCTTTGAAATACACTAATTAATAAACTACGCATTTTTGTGTTAAATAGATACTCTTCTAAGGAATATACATACATAATATTTATGTAAACTCACAGATCGATACACGGACGGCACAAATCTCAGCCCTCGCTTTATTGGAAAAATAGGTCGTTGAAGTGGTAAAAGCATTTATCCCGTGGATTTAATGATTTTGCTTATATAATAATATATTATTGTTTTGGTAAGATTTCATTTATATTTGCTACTATTGATGTAAAAATGCTAATTCAATATAGTGAAAAAAAGGAGTGGTGGAGTCTTGCAGTTCGCTGCATCAATGGGCCGGCTCGACCGGTTAAATACTACGACCAACGGCAAAGTGTTCATGGGCGGTGAGAAGTTACTTACCATCAGGTGACCCACTTGCTCGTTTGCCCTTCTACCGCATAAAAAAGCATTCAATTACAGCTTCCATATTTAAATGCCAAAAGAAAAAGAACTATCTTAACACATAAATTGAATATTGAAATAACTGCTTTCTACTACATTTATTTAAACGGTAAACACCAAAATGTCATTTTTTACCTGTCTGTCTCTTTGTTCCTTTTTTTTTGACAGGACTTTTATTAGCAGGTAGTTGGTGTAATAAGGAAAAACTTAGGCTGCCCTTTTAGATAAAATCTCCGATTTATTGTTTCTGAGGCAAAACAAAGTGTGCCAAAACAAATACCAGCATGATCCAATAGTTTCTCAAGTATTACTTATATTCTGTACATGTTCCGTGTACTTAATATCACGTAATCCAGCATTACGCGATGCCTGCATCGAGATATTAGAACAATGTAATCTTTAAGTTTCCTTACAATATATGACACAAGAGATGCTGTGAACTTATATTCATTGAATTTATCCCAGCTTGTGCTGTAATTTATTTAACACCCAGATATTATCTACAACTTTTACATTTAGATGTGCTGAAATGATTTGTTAGTGATTCAGCACTACGAATACTAGTGCAGAGTTTCCTAGTTCGAATCCTGGCTAACATCCTTATAGCCACGCAGTTCGGTGCACGAATGCGTCAGCTCCATTGGCGAAATACCACCTCTCAGAAGCTCTTGCCATCTTTGATTCGGTTTGATCTCTTATTTCCAGCCAGCTTACGCGCTGCCTTACTGATTCGTATTTTCAACGACTAATTTTAGCTAGTCTAGGCTACTTATGACTAACTAAATGGAATTAGTCGTTGATAAATCGAATTTAGGATGAATTTGACAGTGACTACTCCTCACCTACTAGCTGAAATTAGTCGTTGAAAATACGAATCAGTAAGGCAGCGCGTAAGCTGGCTGGAATTAAGGGTTCATAATAAGCCCGCAGGTCTAACTAGCCAAATAATTTTATTGTTAAATAATAATGTTTTGATGAAATCAATATGAAATCGAGTGTCATGTTCGGTGAAAGTGTTTTCACTTGTGTCATGTACCCACTGGCGCAGTTGTTACTATATCAATGGCTGCCGGCTAGTTACGATCGTAATCTATAAATTATATAATTAGTTTGTGTCTCAATAATATAGGCTTCAGTACTCCGTTTCTAATACAGAAGTCTCGGATTCGTATTCCAGTACACACCAATGACTTTTACGAAATCATTTGGTAGGGTTTGTGATAAATATTGATGACCGACATTGGGTAAAAACATTTAATGGGGACTAATTAATGCGC
Organism: Euproctis similis; assembly: GCA_905147225.2. NCBI lineage: Eukaryota > Metazoa > Arthropoda > Insecta > Lepidoptera > Erebidae > Euproctis > Euproctis similis. The sequence goes on along the minus strand of LR990124.1, from coordinate 16,115,690 downwards.
CAATTACAGTCTTATTGGTCAAAATTTTGTCGCTATTTGAAATATAGATAAAACATAGATTGATAATACAAATATATTTGAACTACTTCTGCCAGTGTCACGTCAAAATCCGGTCTGCTGTTTCGGAGGTTTATTACCAGTAACAAACGAAGAGGCAAAAAAACATCCTGTTATTCTGTCATTACAAACAGTTACTACGATTTTATTTGTTTATATGTATATATTTACTAGCTGACCCGGCGAACATTGTTCCGCATCAAAAGTAATAATAATGAGTAAAATATGGATCTTAAAAAGTTCAATTTGTGCTATTTATCGGCACCCGTTTTCGCGCGCAACGCAACAACTATGTCCCGCTATGTTAATAACGTAATATCTTCGTAAATATTCGTTTAAATTACTTGCTGTAAAGGGCCATATTGATCTATATTAAAAGCACAATCTATATAAGACACTTAACTGGACGAAAATTAATGATGTAATGTTTAAAAATGCTTCATAAATGAGCCATTATTTCTAGAAAAAAAATAACAAAATGAAAATGGTCATTGTGGGTTATCCTTAAGAGATGCCCTCGCGGACTTTTTTGTAGACCTTCTAAAGGTGTTAAATAATGTGGAATATTATTTTGATCTATCACATAGGGTTCAGCCAGCGTTTGCAATTAAAGTGCTAAATCTCGAAAATTATCATTTTTTCTTTAGAACATCATATATGAATTATAGATCAAAACCACCCCGTTGACACCCCCTAACTATTAAAGAAAACCGCATCAAAATCCGTTGCGTAGTTTTAAAGATATGCGCATATAAGGGGACAGACAGCGGAAAGTGACTTTGTTTTATACTATGTAATGATAAGCAACGAACGAAGGTACCTAATCAGACTTATTGATCGTAAATAATTTGATGTTGTCTCTTTACGACGGCGACGCCACGAGTCGGTCGGTTTATTGCCGAAACGGCTGGTTTATCCAATATCGGTCAATATGTCATATTATATCTTATATACTTAATGAGATTAAATATAATAATGTCTGTTTAATGTTTAAGTAAAAGTTCAGACATGTAGAAAGAATGAGTGATTGACTAAGCAGATATATGTATGTATTCTTCTCTTCTTCCTTGAGCTTCCTTGAGTTTTGAAAATTTCGAAAGTTTATAGGCGTCTGGTATGGTACTGCTCTCCCTTTTCGGAGAATGTCTTGTTGATATCCAGACAAACATGACTGGCAAACTCTCTTTTAGAAGCGATTTCTAGCATTACATGACTACAATAAAGAAAGTTGTGTTAATATAGAAAATTGATACGTTCTTAGTACTCAAGAGCTTTATAATAAGTTAATTTAACTTATACAATAAAAAATTTATTTTATTAATATTTAACGGGCAATTGTAATTAACTTTGCGAAAGTCTGTATTTTGTTTTATTCTTTAAATCTCAGAAGTTAAAGCGTTTCAAATACATTTTCTTGATTCAGTTCATTCACGGTTTATGGACTGAGATATTGGTTGTACGAAAACCTTGACATTGTCTCAGAAGATTTATATGTAATTCAAATATGTTATGTATATAACATGATATAATATTAGTACGAGTATATGCCCGTTCAGTACATTGTTTTTTTTCAATTAATGAGATTACAACAGGTTATGGGCCTAGTAAGTTGCGACTGCACTTCGTGTTAAAGATTGTGTAATATTGTAGAAATGTTTGCACCGTCCACTGTCCACCTTCACCAAGTGGTGGAGTACACAAGTGTACCTGCTGCAACACGGTCGACTATGACCGGTCCGTCGGAACTAGAGCGTTGTTCCGGACACATTGTTCGCTCACTGCTTTGTTATGTTAACTAGTTGTATATGAACAGCAGCAATGTATGTTGTATAATAGCAATTATTTATGATATATTTTTATATTACTGGTAACTAAAGAATATACATCCCTTCCCGTTCCCTTATTTAATTCTAAATTAAAATCAAGGATAATTTAAATATACATGTTCAAAATGTTACAAATGCGGAACATAAAACATATAAAATGACGCTTCTAAAGCTAAAAGCTGAAACTGCTGGCGTGCTAAAGAAATGTACATATACATTTAAAGACCATAACTCACCTTATAGCGCAGTGGAGTAATAAATACTGTATGTAATCACTGTATAAGTGTGTGGTGCGCAGTTTTAGATGGTATCGAGTACTTCCGGTGGCGGCCGCGTTGAGCACAGCGCCGGAAGTTCCGGCGCGTGCGCTCACCATACTATTTCTATGCTAACAGAGGCATCACTTTCTGTAATATGTAAAGCGGATTTACAATTATATAGGTAATTAATTAACAGCCAGTTTTAACAGTCTCGGTGGTGGCAGTTTTGGGATCGATTCCGGACTCTCACACCAATAATTTCTCTCTCTGAATTCATTTCGGAAGTTATATGGGTTAAGTATCGATGACTGACAACATATTTCCCAATAGGTTCCGCCACTTGGGGCGAAACGATTCGGCGACTCAAGGTTTAACAGCCGATCAGGTCTGCCTACACCTTCGGGTATGAAAAGGAGTGAAGTTATATAACGTTATGTACAAATAAAAATAATGTTTAGGTCACTGGATCTTAAACATTATTTTTAGTTTTACCTACCTACCAATTAAGGTTAAAGGCATTGAAATACTCTTTACCGTGGATGGTGTGAAAACCCAGTACATAATGTTTTTTGTATCAAAATTACGATGTTATCTATAAAACTAAATGTTACATAAAAACACTCGCGTGTGATTTTGTAATAGATAACATAATAATATACGCTAGTAGTGAACTAGTTCCGGAAGTAGGCTCGTTAAAACACAACCAATTATAATTAATTCACTTGTTTATGGTGTAATTAATGTATGTTTGTATGTTTGTGTGTTTTGTAAACAAACATTAAATTAACTTTATTTATTCGTATGGAAATTATGAATGATTTTGGTATTTTGATTTATTATTGAGAGATCAGAAATCAAAATACCAAACCGTTAGGCCATCGAGGTAGTATAATTAACCCATTTGTTTGTTTAATAAACGTTTGTCTATTTAACTTACCGTTTTTATTACTAAAATAATGACTGATTACTTGGTCAAGCGTTTCTAAGGGGAAGCTCCACCCGCGAGGTAATACCACCCACTGCTTTTTCTGCAGTGTTCAAGCAATGTCTAAATATTCTTTCAGACCTTCACAGAGTTAAAATGGGTCAGGGTATTATACTAATTCGCTATTGTTTACCTGACGAGGTCTCGTAATCACAATATTAAAAGATATAACCGTACTAAGATAACCAAAAATCACAACGATTTCACTCCGAACAAAGTACATTGCGGAGTCGGTAGGAAGACTTGAGTGCCATAAAACACGTCACTTCCCATTTTGTTTATCCCATATTCATTCTCCCAGTTAAAATAAAATTGGGATACATACATACATACATAACTTCACGCCAAATCCCTTGCGGGGTAGGCAGAGAGAACAGAGCGCCATAGGGCACGATTCTTACACGCCTCACTCCCTTCGTTGACTTTCATAACTCTTTTCATGCACGCGCATCGGTTTTTGAGGCTCTTAACATCACCTTCCTCCAGAACACGTTCTATTTGGATGGATTGTGTGTCTTGGCCGTCCTCGACTCTTACATCCATCCGCTTTTGCATTGTATTTATATCTCAAAATGGATAAAGCCGTTTTAGAGCCTAACGCAAACAAATAAACCAAGATTAGACCAGACAAGCTCGTCAACTACATCAGCAATCTTCTTTGATTGATCGCTCATACGGCCCGATAGCTGTCAAACATATTTCAAAGTCTCACACAAGCTATATATATACTAAATATATCCAAACTAATATTGCTTCAAACGATCCTGATGTACACACAGACATGTACCAATTATAGTAGATAATTTTGTGCGCTCGTCTTTGATGTTATAACGTTATTAATGCCTGAGCAAATAATAATAGGCTTCTCTGAATAATTATCGGACTGACTGACGAAACATTGCACATTGGGCAATCAAATAATACATTAAACCCTTTTCCCCACGAAGATTTTGATGTTTATTTCCTTGAACTATTTTAATCCCTTTACTGGCAAAACAATTGGGAAAATTGTTAAGTCATCTAAAATTATTACACTTAAATTGCAAAAATATTTTCCTAAACTCTTTTGTACCTACTCAGTTTCGTACCGATAATACCTTCGACAAAAAAGTCTAGCTGAAAGGAAAGAAAAGTCAAAAGTTCCAGCTCCGCTTTCCAGCATCGTAGCAACATTAAGCTTGACCTATATTTTATAATTTCAGAAACTAAAACCATAACTCTTCCAGCGTCGAGTATCCGTCGAGCAAAAACCTTTTTAGCTCCTTTAGTAATTAATTTGAAACCTTGAATAATTGTTTGCTAAGTAGATAAATAAATATACGGATTAAATCTCTCTTCGTTAAGTTAAAATGTTAAAAAATTAAAACAATATAAATCACTTTATATTTTAAGAAAGTTGTGTAAAACATCAAGTGTAATGTAAAATAATAATAATACACTCGTCAAAAACATTATTTTCAACACGAGCGCGGAGATAACGCGGGACAGACGCTCGTTAACAACCATTTTGAACTTCTAAAAACCACTTTGTTGGTATGAGAAGATAAGAAAATAACTGTGAGAAGTTTTTGTTGTAGTTTTTATAAAACAATGCATTTACATTCTTGGGAATGATCATGAGTAATTTATGGTATTTTTATGATTAATACTTTTTTATTATTGTTATGTTGGCAGACGAGAACAAGCTTTTAAAAGTTTTAGTTTATTTATTCAAAGTCCCAAAACGGCAATGCGCTCCCTAACTACTACTAGTCGGGAAGCCCATTGCGCATTTTCATTACTAATCACTTTCCAATTAATTCGTTTGGTTAAAAAAAAATTATAAATTAGTTACAAATAATTAATTGTTACGCAAATAATATTAATATTTAACGAATGCCGAGAATTTTGCCTTGTAACAACAAACAGTCTTGACCGTAAATACCTACTGACTTTTGCAATTCGTTAATCTGAGAATCAACCATGTATGTATTTATTAACTAAATACGTTACAGCACATTTGAACTTTAACTAATTTTACAAATAGACAACGTCATAGTTACAGAGCTGAACAAATTGTTTCTTTAGAACATCACATGCTCTTTACAAAAATTTTGGTCCCAGTGACGTCTATTTCAAAGGGGCAATTATCGAGATGGGTATTTACCACCCAGTTGCTTACCATCGGGTGACACGCCTGTTAGCCTGCCCCCCTATCCCACAAAAAAAAACACCTAAAATATTTTATTATATTAATATTTGATTATAACGTATACGTTTTTTAGCACAGATTAAAATCAAATAAAATTGCGTGTGCTTAGATAAAGTACATACACATAACAAAAAGAAATACGAATATAATCGCCACTGGCGTCCCGATACCAAGTGTAGAAACCATCATGAGAAGAACCGGACACGAGTAATAGCAATAGTTACAGTTAGTGTGTTAACAAAATTGCTCACTTATAGAATAGTCGTGAATACACATTTTTATGTATAATTTAGTTCTCATGATCGCGAATATTATGTATGTTTTAAATTTACGTAAGGTCGCTGACACAAGTGAACAGAAACACAAAGGAATAATTCGCTGACCTGTCACGGTAAGTTAATCACCGAACAGTTGGAACAAAAACAGTAAGTTTGATTTCCTCTGACAGATGTGTTGTGAGGAAGCAGCAGGTGCATGGAAGCGAGACGAATCTTTGACTATCGAAACGTCACGTAGTCAAAGTGTAGAGTCGCGCAGACAAAGTGCTTTTTAGTTTTTGCTGATCTAGATATCATATTATCTTGTATTGTTTTATATTTTACTAGTCTACTATTACTCGCGGCTTCGTTCACATGTACATGTACTTGTATTAAAATCATTGAAATATCACAAAAGTGTTAGTATTATCCCAGAGGAATGTATCACCATGGAATTATATAGTACATTTTATGGTTAAAGGTCTAATCAATAAAGTCCTTACAAAAGTTTAGTACTCTTTCGTTCCAAGTCGGGTAAAAAATATATAGAAATAATGTAATTATTCAGAAAATGTATTTGTAATCTAAAGTCTGCAATCAATTTGAGTAAATTATCACGGTCCAATTAAATCTATGTATAGAAACATAACTAGTACTCACCCGCGGCTCTGTCCGCGTACAATAACATTACCGCGATTTACTAACTAAAGTGAAAGTTTTTCTTGACATTTATCTTTACTGCTCTGCTTAAGCATATTGCTTATTTAGCTTTCATGAATTAACAGATTGTTTAATTCAAAAATATTATAACATCAAACAATAGACAAACAAACCGTACGTGGTTATAATAACAATATATAGTTTGCTGTTTATGTATGTAAATTTGTATTTTTTGTTCCCGCTGTTTTAATTGTTAGATTCAACAATTTTATACATTTAATAAATATTAAGTAATTAAAACTATTTATTAATAACCAAAAAACTATACAAGTCTCTATGATTGGGCACAATACTTGTCTGGGTAGTTCATTGGAACAGCACGCGCACTTCAGTTTCGAAGGTTCTGGATTCTATCCACAGCACACCAAACTCTTCGTAAGGTATGAAATGGCACTTATGTAAGACTAAATCAGTCTACCTACACCTTCCGGCTTTAAGGCACACAATGGTATATCGGCGCTATACTAGTTATTTTTGAAGTGTAACTTCTAATTAGTCCTGTGTCAATCACGATTGATCGAATCAAAATGATCGAGTCGCAACTCATTCGCGGGTAATTGAATCATCAATCTCTAAAAGACTCGATCTTTTCGTAATCCGTCGATTGCAGTTATGCGATCCCGTCGCGCTTAGTCGCGAGGCGCGACCCGTGTAATAGAACGAGACGGGTTATAATTTATATAACCCGTCTCGTTCTATAGTCGCGCGCGGTCCGTGTTTGGCGCATGCGCGCGCACACCTATATGCAGTGTATTGGAACATTATTGGAACTCGCGAATGCGATCGATTCGATCAATCACAAATTTCAATCAATGACGTAGTGACCTCTGACAAACGACCCGCATTTGCAACTCGCGAATTGGATACGTGTTACATTTAAGTAATTACATAGGTAATAATAATATAAGTGTTTATTGTTGTTATTGTCTTGGTTAAAAACTAACAATTATTTGGTTTAATTAACTTTTTAATCCTTAAAACTCGCTTTAGTATTCGTTAATGGTATTGGTTAATATTTTGTGTGTATAGATGTTAATAAAACGACCGAATACCCGGCCGTGATTCCATAATCAACGGACTGAATACGTCAAACGCTCGAATCTCTATGACCCGATCGCTTCACCGGTGGGTCGTGATCGACCCGGGTCGCGAGAATTGATCGATCGACACAGGTCTACTTCTAATGGCTCGTGCAACCGTTTAACGCTTTTAACGCCCCCTTGCGGCCGCTGAATATATTATATATTAGTATGAATGGCGAAACTGAACCGGTCTATATATAAATCCACGAAGCAAATTGGTTAAGCCTGATTATTGGCAGTATATAGACATCTAGTAGCGCATAGTGGTACTATTAGCGCATAATTGATAGGTATAAATTATTAGTGGAATAGTACCACCATCCGCTGCTAGATGCTGCCACAGTCGCAGCTCCAACCACTAAGATGATAAAAGCTATTATATTGTAAAAATATTTATGATTACATTATAGCTAAAGTCATTAAAAAACAAAAAATCCTTTCGACTTTAAACCGGCGAATAGTTTATATTCGCCGAATTAAGAACGAACATTATTTTGTACAATAATAGACATGTAGTAGCGGGTGGTGTTAATTATATTGCAAATATAATTAACTCAGTTATGTTTGATCCTAGTAACTATCCTAGTACTAGTACTATCCGTTTCCATAGCAATATTAAAGATAAAAATTAATTTCAAATGTGCTAAAATATAATAATATCTGTTTTCAAAGACATCGTTCAAACATACCTTGCAATCAGAAAAGCAAGTAGTCAATATTTTTTATATTGTGATGTTTCTAGAAGCTACATGTTGCCACGCCCGCTGCTACCACGATTAAGATAAAGTAAAAGTTATTATATTGTGAAAATATATATGATTACATTAAACATCATATTACAAAAGTCACCGAAATTAAACTTTAAGTTTTATTTAATAAAGTTTCAAATATTGACGCAGGGCGCTATCTAGCGGCAACTGTAGTCAACTATAGCCGTTTATCATTTTAGGTAATTGATTTATTATACATAATTACATGTTGATATTTATGTGAACATATTACTAAAATCTAATATGAACATCGGTGAAGTAATTTTCAAGTTATATAGTCACTGTTTTGATGATAATTCCACAGCAAACGGTTTATTTAATAGATACTTCACTCGCTTCGATGTAGTACCACTGGTTTTCAGTAGATGTCCTTGCTATTAATACTTTTTATCTAATTTTCTTTTCTAAAAATATACTTAAAACACATAGAAAAGAACCTAGACACCATACAAACAGTAATGATTATCATAAATATTTGTTTGATAGAACCGACCTTAATTTCGCAGACGGTTTTTTTTAGTGAATGCACTCCTATGGGCGTCGTAATGTAAGTCAGATAAATTCTTTTTAAATAGTTATTAATAAAAATGAGTTTAATGTACATTTATTTGTGGAGCTTGTAAAAAAATAATAAAAAATATAGGCACATAGGCATTTGTGCCTGTTTCCGAATATGTATGTAATTCAATTTAAAAAAAAATGTTAGTTGTTTCTTTTGACGGCAGAACATTACAAAACGAGAGGAAAAGAGAAAGAATGATAAAGGTTAGGAAAGAGGAAAGAGAGAGAGTGGGTCAATATCACTCAAAAAATATTGTTTTTTGTGATTTTTCCCGAAGCGAAGTTAGCAGTGTGTAATTAGTTTGTTTACGTGTTTAAAATATTTATATCATCGCTTTTTTTTTTTAAATTTAATTTATCACTTATAATTTAATAGTGCAGTGATTTTATTTTCGAATTTAGTGGATAAGATTTATAAATAATGAGTGATAACAATCCAAGAGATAATGCGACGGATTTAAAGTTACAATGCCAAGGTGAAGATATATTTGATTGTTTTTTAATTTGAAAATATTTAATGACGCATTCACCTACATCTACAAAGTACAAATAAGCAGAGATCTGACTTATTTGAAATATTTCTATTTAAAATACAAATACAAAATACCCATTTTGTATTTAAATACCTTTTTGTTGAAAGCATTTTTTATTTTATTTGAAATACCTCTCGAGAGGTATTTTGTATTTTGAATAGTCATTTCAAAATACAAAATATTTTGTGATTAATTTTAGCCAAATTCATTCATAAGATGCCATTTCTTTTTGTAAGTACAAATTTAGTATAGTTTGTTATTTATCGTATGTACTAAAATTTTAAAGTTTTTATAGGTTATTATAATTTTATAGGTAAAATTTAATAGGTGGTCCAGTGGTCGAGCACCCCGCTTTTAAATCAAGAAGTTGTTGTGGGTTCAAATCCTGGCTCACACTAATGACTTTTCGAAATGATTTTTGAAAGTTATAAATACACTAGTTGACCCGGCGGACTTCAGTCCGCATCAAAAGAAATAAATTAGTAATACTTGGATCTTAAAAAGTTCAATTTGTGCTATTTATCGGCACGCATTTTGGCGCGCAAACGCAACTGCTATGTACCGCTATGTTAATACTGTAATATCTTCGTAAATATTAGTTTAAATTACATGCTGTAAATGGCTATATTAATCTATATTAAAATCACACAATCACAATCTATTTAAGACACTTAATTGGATGAAAATTAATGCTGTAATGTTTAAAATTGCTTCGTAAATAAGCCATTATTTCTCGTAAAAAGTAAAAAAATAATTATGGTAATTGTGGGTTATCCCTAAGATATAGACATATGTCCTCGCGGACTTTTTTATATACCTTTTAAAGGTGTATAATAATTTAGTACATTGTTTTGATTTATCACTTAGGGTTCAGGCAGCGTTTTCGATTAAAGTTTTAAATCTTGAAAATTATCCTTTTTTTTCACTACACTATTCATGAATTATAGATCAAAACCACCCCGTTTACACCCTCTAACTATTAAAAAAAACCGCATCAAAATCCGTTGCGTAGTTTCAAAGATTTAAGCATACAAATAGGGGATAGGGATAGAGAAAGCGACTTTGTTTTATACTATGTAGTGATACATAACCTCATGCCAAATCGATTGCGAAGTAGGCAGAGAGAACAGAGCACATAAGGCACGACTCTTGCACGCCTATTATACGCACGCTTATTTGATCTTAATTGTTTTTTTAATGATATAAGGAGGCAAAGGAGCTTGCGGGTCACCTGATGGAAAGGCGGTCCTGAAATACCTTTGCCGGCAACTCGTTCCACAACGGAACAGTGCGTGGAGAGAAGTGCCAAGGGGCTAAGCCGATCTGACAGAGTTTGGTTGACGACAAGCCGAACCGCGCGTCGTTGGATGCGTTAAAATGGGGTAAGCTGGTACTCATCTTTTGACAGAGACACCCCGCCCAAAGATGAGAACAGTATTCCATGTGAGGTCGGAAATGCGCTTTATATAGCTGCAAGCGATTTCCTGACGTGAAATACCGTCCTTTTTCTGAGCTGATTTCGCCTTGCCCTCCAGATAACCGCGAAACTGAACAAGTCAACCCCAAGAATTCCGATATCGGTTAAGGCGGGTAACCGAGTACCCTCAAAAAAGGGGGGCAACAAAATGTGCCTTTTCAGCGGGAAACGCGCAGACCTGTGTCTTCTTAGGGTGGAATTAGCTAAGTTGAGTCGGCCTTAGTCCGAAATCTGACTACCCAGAGTTTCGATTGTAGACACAGTTTATTCCGGTACAAATCGACGTTTTCCCGAGAAATCCGCGAGTGGAGTGGCGTACCGTATCCGCATTACAATGAAGATTGCTGTAATGCAGCATGTCATTGATATGCGGAAGAAACAGCGTAGGGGATAGCACTCAGCCCTGGGGGACTCCAGCACTCACGGATTTTAAGTCGGAGCATGACTCGTCGACAACGACCTTAATGCGACGAGCCGCATGAAAGCTGGAGACCCAATCGCATGATTTCGAATCCGCTTCTCGATCTACTGGCAGAGTGGCCAAAAGACCGACCGCATTGCCACGTCAAAGCTAATCCCCTGTGCGAAGAATGGACCAGCCCCCTGGTTGACAGAGCCCTCGATCAGTTTCTTTGCAAGATCTTTATAGAGTGTACTGGGAACCCATGTTCCTAGATTCTCAACCGCAAACGCTCAACCACTGGACCACTGAGACTCATTGAAGATTTTGTCGTGAAAAAAGTACATATAATATTATGTCAAACAATAAAATTATTGTTATGCTACAATAATTTTATTGTGTTATTTCTTTTCTGATATGCAGTTCTCGAATTGTAGAATAAGTATTAAAAAAGAATGAATATACTTTTAGTAGGTACGAAGATCCCAGAGTCAGCTAGTTATTAAGATAAATACATTTTTAAGGGCGAGACGATGAGGCAAGCATTTCCACTGGAGGTCCCAGGAGTAAATGCAATTTTTTTTTACAATACGAAGTTACACTTCTTTCGCGCGGAGGGACTCCACGTACGTTTTTTTTTAAGAAATAAGTCTTAATATTGTATCATTAAAATTGTTCATACTTTTCTCTCTTAATATTATTGTAATTAAAGTTTAATTTTGTTTTTTACAGATTAACAACCCTTACACTGGACACCTGAAACTGGTATGTACAGAAATACGTATATTTGCCATTTCTTTTCTTAACACAGTTTGAGCCAAAACATTGATTTTTATAAAAAATCTAATACATATAACTAAATTTGAATCTATAAAATCGTAAGCCAACTCATTAAACTACATTACTCGATGTCAATTCTAGAAACTTCCGTAACAATTGTGTAGCTAATTGTCGGAGAGGAGAATAGAAGAGAATAGAACAAGAGAGTCATAGAACAAGTGAGCAGTGTGACCTACATAACACTCCAGTGAACCCCAAGCTTCATGAACAAAGTACGCACGCATTGGTACGAGGCTGCGAGGGGAGAGTCACAATTTTGTAGCTAGGGTTGACACCACACCAGTTTTCTCAAAATAAATTTGATTATTAACAAAACAATTTGTAAAACTTGTTTATCCGGCTGTCTATTCACGAAAGAACTATTCTCATCACAGTTTAACTTGAGCTAAAACAGTGTCTGTCTGTACAAATGAATTAGGAGTGCTTCGTATCTCGATTGCGTCAGTGTATTTGAAAATAGTAAAACAATAACCACAGGCAACATGAAACCGGGAAGCGTGCGTTATTAGATTTACCTAATGAGAACAACAAAGATATGGTTATGAGATTATGCCTGCTCATTTTATGTGAGATTAGTTCCATCTCGTACCGTCAGCTGTGAATCGCTGCCAGTGTATAGTTTTAAAAACAAACACATTAAGCTCTGCATAAATTCAGATATAACTAGACAATATACATTCTGTTTTCTGCGGAAAATCAAACCCTAGATGAGTCGGTTCTTAATTAAGACGAGCACGAAATTTCACTCAACGGATTAGCGAGTACGTAGTTCATGTGTTTAGGTGACAACCCTATCTCCATTGTAATAATTGTGATATATTAGACATTGACACCCTAGTTGGGGAATAATGATACATTAACGGGAATACTTGTACAATAACTGGATAAATAGTAGCTGTTTAGTGTCATAACGTCACGCCAGAAGAGCACGTATTACCAAACTTTTATAACCAAGCATCGGGAATCGGGGCGGAACAGTAATTTCTTTCTTTATGTATGAAAAACTAGTTGACCCGGCGAACTTTGTTTCTCCCCAGGAGCATAAACATGGTCATTGTGGGTTATCCCTAAGAGATAGACATACACTATCGCGGACTTTTTTGTAGACCTTCTAAGGGTGTATAATAATGTAGCAAATTATTTTGATTTATCACTCACGGTTTAGCCAGCGTTTGCAGTGAAGGTGCAAAATTTCGAAAATTATCATTTTTTCTTTACTACCTTTTGGACACCCTCCATCTATTAAAAAAAATGCATCAAAATTCGTTGCGTAGTTTTAAAGATTTAAGCATACATAGGGATCTATGGGCAGAGAGAGCGACTTTGTTTTATATTGTGTAAAAGAAAAAGAAAAAACCATAGAGGATTTGTACTCTATGGTATCACTATACCATAGAGGGTTTCTATATTTTTTCTTTTTCTTAAATTGATTGCCACACTTGTGTCGAGGCCATGGTCTTTGACGGTTTTTGCTTCAACGAAACGTAAACGTTTTCTGTGAACCGTAAACGAGTTGACGTTTTCAACTGGTTCACATTAAAACGATGGCATTTGATAAGAATCATTTTATTGACAACTGAAAGGACACCGGTCTCCCGTTATCAGCGTTCCAAATCTTTACTTAGAACAAATAGGGAAACGTTTTATTTCCTTGTAAACCGTAAAATATCGGTATATATTTATATGCTTTGATATCAAAGAGTGCGATTGGTTTCCAGTAAATAACAACCATTTGGTATATAGTAATATTGAATAGGTAGCAATTATTCCGGGAAATATTTAAGAGTAACTTCGATACTTCAAAAGCGAGTTTCAGGTGACCCTCTTATAATGACTCTCACACCATGTCATAATACAAAGGGTCTTTGAGTTACATAATTGAACTTCATTTATACTTAGCACCACTTCAAAGTGAACTGAAATCACGCAGTTACTAAACTATACATAACCTTGTAAAGACGTACCTATAGCGTAGTGGTTCAGCAAGCGGAATTATGTTTTGATGGTACCTGCAAGCTTATTATGACTATTATGAGCTATTAATTTCAACCAGCTTACGCGCTATTTCCAATGACTAATACCAGCTAGTCTAGACTAGTCATCGCTGACTAGCTGGAATTAGTTGCCGATAAATCGAATTAGCAGTGAATTTGACAGTGATTACTTATCACTCATTAGATACAATTAGTTGTTGGAAATACGAATTTGTAAGGTAGCACGTAAGCTGGTTGGAATTAAAAGCTCATAATATGCCTCCTGATTGCAATTTTTGCATGTACCTTAGTATGTAACTTAGTAAAAAGAACAAATTGTTAATCGCTTTGTATTATCCCATTACTACCCATGGGTGTAACCAATAACTGATCTGGTAACATTTTTCGACAGCAATTTAGACAATTATTTGTTTGAAATAATAATCCCTTCAAAGTAATGCATTTCCTAAAGAACCACATGTGACTGGCTTTATAAAAAAATGTCAAACATGACTATTGAGGGGTGTTCTCGTGTGAACATGTAGGAGTCAAATTCACATGAACCACGGACCAGAATAAAAAAAGCTGCTCCTCTTGACGCAGCTGTGATTTTTCTTTGGTGTTTCTAACAGAGAGTCAGGGTGAGGCAGCTCACATTGGAGTGGTTGTCCCTGGTGTATGGATCATTGGCACATGCGCAGGGGTGGTTTAAATGCGACGGATGCAAGGTGCATGCAACAACTGTATTGAATTTGTTAGAAGAAATTCTTTAAACAAATCTCCCTGGAGTTGTATGTACAGCTTCCTAAGCAAACACCTCTCAGAGGTCTCGATTCCTTGCGGAGCATATTTATGTAAAAAATTTCGAAATTCTTAACGAAATTTGTGTGATAAATATCGATGACTGAAAACTTTGTGCCCGGTATGGCGATAGGTTCGCCTCCTACTCCATTTGCAACGTAGACATAACGGCAAGACGAGGCTTAACAGCCACTGTATACACCTTCGGATAGAAAAGCCGTGAAGTTATGTATGTTATTGTTAGGCGTTGAAATACTTTAATTTCTGGAATTGAAATGATCCTTTTTCATGAGACGAACGAGCAGGCGTGTCACGTGATGGTAAGCAACCAACGTCGCCCATAGACATCAGCAACACATATAGTGTTACTGTTGCGTTGCCGACCTTTAAGGGAAGGGGGATAGGGAAGTATGGGGAAGGGGGATAGGGAAGTATGGGGAAGGGGGTAGGCCTTCGCGTACCTCTCTCACCGAATGAAATGCGGCATGAGCCAGTTTACGTCGATCTTCCGAGAGGTCGTGGTATTTCACCGATCGAGACCCATTCATGGAGCGAACTGCTTGGCTCTACCACCGTTAAAAGTAAAATGTAAAATGCTAAGTATTGCTTGGCCAATCAATATCTATTCTAATCGGAGTGTCTGTTTGTAAATTGAAATAACCGCTTTTTACGAAATGCATTTTTTAGAATTTTTGTTTGTCTGATTGTTCTGGCTAATGGCTGGACCGATTTTGACGGGACTTTACCAGAAAAAATCTTTTATTTACTCATATAATGCTTTTCAGGTGAAACAAAGTTCGCCGGGTCAGCTAGTTACTTATATGAGGATTAGACAACAATTCTAATTGTCACATATTATAAGAAAAGTTGTTAGAAAATGAGTTACGCTATATATAACGATATTATTTATTATGTTAAATATATATTTAAATTTATTTATAAGTACAATAACAATATGTAAATTCATTTAGAACAGTTTTATTATTCTTCATATGATTTTGATTATTTTTATTAACTCAAGTGTTTTTACTTATGTAAGGAAGTGGTTTTTTGTAGACAGTTTTTACAGCCAACTTAATGTTTAAAATTTTGTTTACTATATTCGTATAATGTCTGCATCAGCACAGAGTCAATAAGCCACACACATCAGCTGTATTTACTAACATTTGTGGCACTGTCCTTCCCACAGAAATAGATCAAGATAGAACGGCGAATAGGCGTGGCAAGCGTGCCAAAACCCTGCACTATATTGCATGCTTTTCGAAACTCGCTCTCATTACGCAACGAGCGTTCCTGCCATGCGTTCAGGACGTAAAAAAATAGATAAAACGTCACATATATGCCTTATTATGCTGTGAAAAATTGTAAAAACAAAAGTAGTGAATCAAATATGAAAAAAGGAAATATTTCGTATGATCAGTAAGTACAGAAAATCAGTAGAAAGTATTTTTTTGAGATTATAAATTATTGTTTTACTTTTATTATGTTCAATAATTACGATCACACGTTGTATATTTTTTCGTTATGATAAATATCCATTGCTGTCCGCGTTCAACGCTCGTATACAAAAACATTGCGCGTATAAATTATACGCGTAATGTACGTCGAATCGAACGAAATACACAATACACCTGCCAGTTGATCGCTGTGTCTGTTAATCGCTGTGATTCGAATGTTAGAGATGGGCACTCCATGTCGATTTATCCATTTATCGATAAGTCTTAGGACTTATCGATAAATTAATTCAATAATAATTTGAGTATCAGCTCATATCTTGCTTTGTCCCTACTTTATTCTAACACCACAAATTTCAACCAAAGTGTTTCGTAATTACATTGGCAGCAGTTTATTTGACAGTATAAGTTTTCACCAATTTGACCAATCGCCGATGGAAAATCATCTCGTTCTTCTCAAATGGGCAGTAACCGAGGTATATGTAGACGTTCGGCTTCGTTATTTAACCAGGACTGTGAGGCCAACCCTTACAAAAAGGCAAATATTTAATAAATATGTATAGTTTCAAGGACAGTAAAATATTTATAATTAAATTTTATATACTGTTGGAAAAATATGTTTTAGGTTTTGATATGTCGGATTGAAGTATTTAACATGTTTTACTTTCTATGATTATCGTTACAGAAAATCAATAAAGTTAATAAAATATAAAAATAATAAAATTAACACACGTTGCCGATATTAACATCGATAATCTAATGTGAGTGTCTCCTAACTAGTCGCGCCGCTCACAATGAAAATGACGTCACGCTGAGGGCGTGGTTTTTCAAAAAAGTGACACGCTCGAAATGTATGGAAATATGCCATCGCGGCCGTTCTATCTTGATCTATTTCTGTGGTCCTTCCTCTCGCCCGCATCCCGGAACCTATTAATAACTGAGGACAGGTCTACTTATCAAATTGATGTTTCCTGTCGCGTTGATAAGGCCACAAACTATGCGAATTTACTGATTAAAGCATCTATATTCATGATTTCAACAAGCAAAGGTGTAAGCAGCGGCAATATACCTAGGCACGCCAAACAATCGCATATAATAAGTTAGGTTAAAATAACAATAGTTGCCTATATTTTAGTCAAGGAATTTTCGTTTATTTAACATATAAAACTCTTTATAAAATTTCACATTTATAATAATAGTAATATTATAATTACAGTTAATACGACACATACAGTTTTTAAAATATCATTTTATTTTTTGATTGCGTCGTCTTTTCTCGACCGAATGAGGTCATAATAGCCGGGCAGAACTGAGCTCGCAGCAATGACGGTTCTTGGATACTTACCTGCTTATAGTTTTTTTTATTACAAGGATGATATCATCGACAGTAACAGGTTAAAGTATATTATAAAAGAAGTATTATAAAAAACCAGTTAAAACTGGTTAAAAATTTAACTACTTGTTTGTTATGGTTACGGTTACTGATTATATTTATTTTAAGCTTCCACTACCGTATATAGAAAATTCGTCTTTGTTTACATAAATTGTACTATAAATGTTTTACGACTATAATTAAAAAAGTTTGTTTAATGTTTTATGAAAAATCAATAAATTGTGCATTCATTAAGGGAATATGTAAATTAATAGACTAATGTTACTGCAGAGGTAGGCAGGGACGATTGTGCCTCGACTCTCGACATACTGGAATACTTTGCTCGCCCCAAATGTAATAGATAAATAGCGAAATCGATTGTCATACTTACATACGATACAACTTCGGTAGTCATACATATTTATCACAGTTAGTTGTCGTAAAGTTACTGGACCAGAATTCCAACTCCGAATTAGAATACGGGTTACTGAACAACTAGGCTATCAAGAGATAAGGAGAATATCCGTATCAGCTTAACTCTCGTAATCCCCTCCTCTTGTGAGATACTCCATTCATTATTTACAGTAGTCATCAAATGAACTTATATATTTTACATGCATACACACATTCACCCCAAGTCCGATGCGAGGTAGGTAGAGAGAACGGAAATCCATAATCCACGATTCTTACACCACCACCAGTGTCACCAGATAGCAAGCAACAAATGCCGCTCATGACAAACTGAACACATATAGTGTTACATTTGCGTTTCCGGCCCGTACAAAGGGAACGGGGAGGTAAAAGGGTTGGGACGAAGCGAAACCCGGTATCAGCCACTTACGTTGATTTTCTGAGAGCTCGTGATATTTCAGCGGTCAAGCCTACTGCAGCAGCAAACTGCATGGCTCTACCACTTCTATATTTACAACTTCACACCAAGTCCAATGCGAGACAGGCAAAGAGAACAGAGCGCCATAAGGCGCGATTCTTACACACTTCAGTAGCTTTTTACTTCCATAACTCTTCTTATATTATTCTGAAATCATATTCGTATTTCATCGAGATTTATTCATCTGTATAACAAGTTGTATATAGTTAAAAAAATATATGGTAAATATCTGGCAATGTGACACGTGTAAGTGGGTCGGATATTAGGGGACATGGACGCGAGAGGCCCCTCCAAGTAGGTCGCACTCGCTGCAGCGGCCCTCTCTCATTCTCCGCCAGAGATATGGACACTCGTCTACCCATGTCCTCTGATGAATTATTGATAGCATTGGACCACGTGTGTGAGTGTGCTCAAACAAATTTATATTTTAAAACATTGTGTTAGAAAATTTTAATGAATTAATCAACTTTTCGTAATATCTTCATATAATTTATAGACTGACCAGCGCCGGTATTTTCGTGGTTAATATAATAGGATAACTTCTGCCCACTATATTTTCGCAGCGTTTTTTAATAAAAGTATATTACTTGGGAAAACAATCTGGAAAGTCAAATTAGAGTTGGTTGACACTTGGGAACTGACATGAAAATCCGCCTGTAATCATTACATAGTATACAACAAAGTCGCTTTCCGCTGTCTGTCCCCTTATATGCTTATATCTTTAAAACTACGCAACGGATTTTGATGTGATTTTTTAATATACAGAAGGTTTCAATATGGTTTGTATGTATAAAGCATGAATAATATAGAGAAGAAAAAATGAAAATTTTCGAGGCTTTAATTTCAAACGTTGGCTAAGGGATAAATCAAAATAATGTTATGGATCAGACATTATTAAAGACCTTAAAAAGTTTTACAAAAAAGTCGGCGATGGTGTATGTCTTGTCTATCCCACTCGCTTCTTTGACATTCATAACCCTTGTCATACATGATAAATAGTGCTAATTTAATTAAATTAAATCCTAAATTTACACATTTATTACTTCTGAGGCGAAACAAAGTTCTCCGGGTCAACTAGTCACTACATAGTATAAAACAAAGTCGCTTTCTCTTTCCCTATGTCCCTTTGTATGCTTAAATCTTTGAAACTACGCAACGGATTTTGATGCGTTTTTTTTTAATAGTTAGAGGGTGTAGACGGGGTGGTATAATTCATGAATAGTGTAGTGAAAAAAAATGATAATTTTCAAGATTTAAAACTTTAATCGAAAACGCTGCCTGAACACTAAGTGATAAATCAAAACAATGTACTACATTATTATACACCTTTAAAAGGTCTATAAAAAAGTCCGCGAGGGCATATGTCTATGTCTTAGGGATAACCCACAATGACCATTATTATTTTTTAACTTTTTACGAGAAATAATGGCTTATTTACGAAGCAATTTTAAACATTACAGCATTAATTTTCATCCAATTAAGTGTCTTAAATAGATTGTGCTTTTAATATAGATCAATATAGCCATTTACAGCATGTAATTTAAACTAATATTTACGAAGATATTACAGTATTAACATAGCGGTACATAGCAGTTGCGTTTGCGCGCCAAAACGCGTGCCGATAAATAGCACAAATTTAACTTTTTAAGATCCAAATATTACTAATTTATTTCTTTTGATGCGGAACGAAGTTCGCCGGGTCAACTAGTAAAGAATAAATCACAAAGACCTACTATCAAATAGATCATTTACACTTTTCTTAAAGACGCTGTAACTCCATACCTGGAAAACTTTAAGGTCAAAGAATAAAAAATCTCAAAATCCAAGAAAATTAAGTTAATGGCTAATGAAATAATGTTTTTTTTGCACAAACATATATCTTTGTCAGACATTATCTATCTGTTCTTATCAACACAATTGTTGCAATTGATAACATTACGATATTTTTTACTAGTAGAATGAAGTTATCTGATGAATGACTTATCTTTTGTCAACCAATCAAGGCGAGCCGTTATACTGCAATGGCGTTTTATAGCATTATCTATCACCCAATGCTTTCTTATCCGTAATTTAGACAACGCCATCTAGTCGCAAGGTTAAACAACGCACGACCACTTATTTCTCCTCTATTTCATACTTTATGATCATTACTTACATACAAAACTCTAACAACGCCGCGTCTCTTGTGGGGTAGGCAGAGAAAAAAGAGCCCCATAAGACACGATTCTTACACACCTCACTCGTTTCTTTGACTGATCATTTGATGAATACTGGGCTACTGCTAAATGATAGAAATTTTTAATGATAAAAGATCGATGAGAATCGGTTCAGTAGTTTATAAGTTTAGTCAATACTTACAAAGATACAAAGCTTTTAATAATAGTTGTTTTTTGTCTGTTTTGGATAATCTCTGAAATGGCTGGACCTATTTTGACGAGACTTTTATTGACAGGTCGCTGGTATAACAAGGAGTAACTTGGGCTAGAATTTTTTCTTTTATTTTTTGCTTCCGAGGCGAAACAATTGTTGAGTTATTATGAAACTTATAAAGATACTGTCATCTGCTCATGATGCATACAGCTCTGAGAGTACATAAATAAAAATTATTATCTTCTGAGATGGATGATGATTGATGTGTGCTGTTATGTCACACATTATCTACGAAACACTTTCCATGAACATGTAGCGTAAACGCCGTGAGAGTAGTTTGATTAAAGCCTTGACTAAACTATAAAGTCATTTTTGAGAGCCGGCATACCATCAGGTGACAAGCCTGCTCGTTTGTCCTCCAATCCCATAAATAAAAAAAAGATATATCACTGAACTACATGAAAAGTAAAATATAGAATAAAGTTATTACAAATTTAGATTTTTAAAACTATCTATTTTTTTCGTAGTCATGTAAAGACATCTAATATTGATAATTGGGAGTTCGTCATTCTGTTCATAATAAGCGATCAATGCTCTAATATCTCTTCGTATCAGACGCTGACTGGCGCTGTCTTCATAATATGGAGTGGTTGATGCAACTGTTTGACCTTACACAGATAACGCACGTGTCCGGGGCCTTGGTAAACAAAGACTTCACCCACAACTAACATTACTCTAGCACGGTTGAGACACATTTATCATTATACAGAAACTATACATAAATAACTTCACGCCAAATCCCTTGCAGGGTAGGCAGAGAGAACATGCCTCGCTTATTTGACTTTCATAACTCTTTTCATACAGTCGTGTCAATTTTTAAGACTCCTGACATCACTTTCCTCCAGAACTCGTTCTATTTGGTCATAGAGGTTATGCCGTAATCGTCTTCGACTTACATCCATCCGCTTTTGCTGTGAATATCTGCTTAGTCAATCTTGAATCAATTGTCCATTAGAATAGGAAATAGATAGGTAAATATTTCTAGACAATAGTTACACAGCGCATCAAACGGAAGCGTTCAAAAGAAATAATTTCCCTCTGTTTTAGCAGTCTTGCAAAGGTACTTGATAAATAACCCTTACCTGGCTTAATGACTTAATATTTTTTCAAAGCGGACTTATAGTTCCTTGGATTAAATCTGTACTAACGAATTCCAAACAATAAATATAAATGTGTACTCCACTTCATATTGTGAACTAGGTATCAAGTTATTGTTCCGTAATGGACTCCCCAAACGTATTCGTTTTTCTTTATAATGAAACGAGCAAGCAACTGAAGGCACCAGATGATAAGTGACAACACTGTGTGACAGTTGCGTTGCAAGCCTTTAAGGGTGTAGGATGGAGGATAGGCCTTCGGGTACCTCCCTCACTAAACGAAACGTGGAAAAAGCTACTTTACGTCAACATTCGTCGTGGTATTTCACTGGTCGAGCCGGCCTCCCATACTGCATGGCTCTACCACAAAAAAAAAATCGTAACAACTTGAATAATGCTTGGTCTATACGATTTATTTCAATAAAATTTGATAGAAAGATAATTGACAGTTACCTAGTATTAGTTAGTTAATCTAGTAATTTATAATTATTTTGACCTTTAATCTTATTTATTCCCACGGATTAACTGGTGAGCCATATCATTGCCATTCATTGGCTTGTACCCAGGAGTCGAGCCCTTGAACTTTCACACGAGTGTCCGTGCCAATTATCGAGATGACTGCTGCGGATTATATGCACCACATTCAAACATCAAAATAGCTCAATATATTTTTCACGTCACTACTACTCTCGAGAGCAATGAATCCGGGTCACTTAAAGAATGTTAAAAATCTCGGAAACTAAAAATGATAGGTTAATGCAATAAATTGTATTTAATAGACAATGTAATACTCCTTAAATGAAAGTAAAAAAAATATGAGTCACCATACATTTTATTAACACAAAATTACATAAAGAAAAAATCTGCTGATCTCTCCTTAAAACAAAAATAGGAAACATGAAATTTTTGAACTTTATTACGATTTTCTTGAATTTTAATACTTCGTATTGCCTCCTCGTGCTTCCATTACTGCGTTTACGCGGTTTGGCATGCTGTACACCAAGTTCCTTATACGATTTTGGGGAATATTCTCCCATTCCTCTGTGAGAGCAATTTTGAGCTCACGAAGCGTGATTGGGGGAGGGTTTCGTTGTTTTACGCATCTGCCTAGCTCGTCCCAAGCATGCTCGATCGGGTTGATATCCGGGCTGCGCGCTGGCCACTCCATACGAGTAATGTTCATCTCTTGAAGGTAGTCATTCACAATCCTACCTGTATGAGGTCGGGCATTGTCATGCATAAATATAGCATCCTCACCTAAATTGACCATAAATGGACCAACGTGATCATTGAGGATTTCTTCCACATATCTTACGCTAGTTAAAGAGCCGTTTTCTATGATCACCAGCTCTGTGCGACTTTCAGAAGAAATTCCGGCCCACACAAGTACAGACCCACCACCGTAGGCTACTTTTTCCTCGATGCATGCTTGCTTGAATCTTTCCCCTGGTCTTCGATACACTCTGTGTCTTCCATCGTGCTTGTAGAGCATAAATTTTGATTCGTTGGAGAACATAACTTTTGACCAACCTTCAATACTCCAATTTACGTGGCTCTGGGCATATCTTAGTCTTGAAATACGATGCCCACGCTCCAGTTTAGGGCCGTTTGCAGGTCTAAGGGGTTTTAAGTTAGATTCAGCAAGCCGACGTCTTACTGTCCATGCACTTGGGTTACTTCCTCCGAGGCGTCGAAACTGATTGGTGAGTTCAGTTCCTGTGAGAAAGCGATTTCGAAGCATGGTGTTCACCAAGTATCGGTCTTCTCGTGCTGTGGTATACCTGGTTCTGCCCGTTCCTGGTCTGCGTAGGTTAGAACCAGTTTCTTCGTAACGTCGGAGAACTCTTTGTACTGTTGACAGCGACACACCAACAGTCCTGGCTGTATCGCGCTGACTCCGGCCGGTTTCCAGCATTGTAAGTATTCTGGTGCATTCTTCAGGCGTAAGCGACATAATTTCAGCTTGAATAATGAATATAGAGCACTATCAACATGGTTTATGTACCCACATAAATGACAGATTACAAACAAAAGCAAAACCAAATGCTGTAATTTCGTAGTTCCATCTTCGAAAGTGGCCCTTTTTCAAATTTGATTTTTTTATGTTATAACTATACAATAACTAAGAAGTTTTAATACCTTCATTTAAGGAGTATTACATTGTCTATTAAATACAATTTATTGCATTAACCTAGCATTTTTAGTTTCCGAGATTTTTAGGATTCTTTAAGTGACCCGGATTCATTGCTCTCGAGTGTATTTTGTTTCAATTATATTTACACTTTTATTAATCTATCACGTTGTTATAACGTAACTTCACGCCTTTTTCTACCCGCAGTTGTAGGCAACGGCTGTGAAAGCCTGGACTCGACGAATCGTTACGATACATACATTCCAAAGTGGAATAGGTGGCGAACCTATTGCCATACACCGGGGACATAACTACCGAAAATAATTCCGAGCAATAATTGGAATCAAACCCACTAGACCACCGACATACAAAAATAAAGAAATTGTCATAAAAGTGAGTACGACAAGTATTTTTAAAATAGGTAAAGTAAATAGAACAGTTTCGAGGTTGTTTATTGTGTGCCACAGTGTAATTTGTCAATGAAAACGTCGGTAGTTATTTTTTTTTAAGGTACTCTGTGTGGAACCATCCAATTAAACCTTACAATGATCAGGCAATGAACCTTGACTTCGAATGCAGCTGCCGTATTATTATTTTCTGCCAAGCGAAGGTTGAAGGTATACGAATGTCTATTGAAACTCCGAATGGCAATTTCGTTACATTTTTGTATGCGATAAGTGGCAAATGAGCAAGTTGGTCACCTGGTGTTAAGTGTTTAGCGTAGCGTTAGCTGACCATAGACATATGCAACAAAAACAGTGTTACAGTTACGTTTCCAGCCTTAAAAATTGGAGACGCGGCATGAGCTACTTTATCGCAATATCGAAAAAATCGTTGTATTCCGCCGGTTGAGTCGGCCCATTCATGTAGCGAGTTTCAGTGTTTAATATTTTACAGTTATGAGGCTAAACACTAATAATAAGTAAGTATTGGTTAATATCACGAACAATTTTCCACTGACGCATGATGATCAAACCGGTTATTAGCTTTATGAAGATAATGATATGATGGTAAGTGGTATGTGTCATGAGCCACATGCCGTTGACCGCAAATCCTACCTGCGACTACCTGCTCGATAGCCCCCGGGTATACTGCCAAGTGCCAACTGATCACACACCACGCCACAGGTACAGGGATATTGGACAGGAAATGCCGCTCTCGATTGCAAATCAATGATGTTTTGCATATTTATTTAGCTTGACAATTTCTAAGCGTGCATTTTTTTAACTTCACGCCTATTGCACTCTTAGATATAGGCAGCTGGGAATAATAATTGTTAAACTTTTGGAGAGATTTCCTAAAAATAATTGACGTCTATACAGTTTCTTATTGGAGACTAGTGAATCTTAAACGGAGTGCTCAACTCCGAGGTCGCAGATACTGTTGCTTGATCTTCTTAGCTGTTAAAATAGTAAACTTAACTAAAATCGATTCACAACAATACTGAAATGGACAGTGAATATGTTTCTAAAGGTGCTATATTAATTTGTCACAGCGATTGCTTACCATCAGACGGGCCATGTGTCATTACCATCGCGTAAATATCGATTCAACACAATTATACGCGTGCTATTACGATTGTCGATGATCCAAGTCTAACGGCCGAATTGTAATCGTTGAACACACAAAAAGTTTGTCCGAATCGAATGAACAGTTTTTGCTCCACGCTCAATATAAACCTTAATAGCAGAGGAGATATTTTTTATTGTATGATATTATTCCCAATAGCACTGGTCAACGGTTGTTTTTTCTGCACAACGTCGTGTCTCTTTGACCTTCACTGCCTTTTTTATGGGAAAAGAGGGCAAATGAGCAAGCGTGTCACTTGATACCATCAAGTGACACTCTTGCTCATTTGCTCTCTTTTAGTAGGTAATTAGCGCTGCCCATGGACATCTGCAACACCGAGGGTCACAGTTGCGTTGTTACCTTCTGGGTCTCTGAGTACCGTTCTCACCGAACGAAACGCGGCATGAACCAGTTCACGTCGACTTTCTGAGAGGCCGGCCTATTCATGCAGTGATCTTCGTGGGTCTACCACTGTACTGTGCCCACAAAATAAAGATTATTCTAGTACTTGCACTGTCTCTATTTGAATGTTGCAATGATAGTTTGTCGTTTAATTTATCCCATCCCATAAATAATGCATAGACAAAGAATAAAATAAAATTCCTTTGCTACGAATAAAACGTACATATTAAGGTTCCTGACTTCAAGTTCTTGTATATGAATTAAGATTTCATCGCAAAGCACCACTCCCACAGAGGCGGTAACTAAGTAACTTAACCTCATTCCGAGTTGTACCACCGATTTTATCGACTCGTAAGAATAGTATAAACATTAAAACAGGTTTCATATTCATTCGATAAAAATAAAGACTTTCGTTTTTTTTTTACTTACACTCATGATTTTTTATATTCGAAATCTTAAGAAAATGGTGACACTTTACGAGTGAAATTTCGTTTTTAACGCGAGTATAAGAGTGAGTGAGAAAGAGTGAACATGTCGATCAATATCCGGATGCGACGCCGGATCTCTATCTCCTTATCAGTCGATCGTACTCCACATTTATTACCGGTTGTATCACCGCGCTAAACGTCGTCTCGTCCATCAAACTTGTTTTGTTGTCACTAAACAAAAAATAGATGGAGCTAGTTGTCGACGAAGATAAAATCTCGACGGACAGTGGCCTCACAGATTTAATAGCCTTATGACCTACTGGACTAAAAGCGACCAGTGTTCTTGACTTGATTGCCGTAGATATTATTGGGTTGTTATATTCTTTGTATACCTTCAAGACTTATAATTGATGTCCGAATGTCGAACTTTGATCATAACATTCGAAAAACTATTTAGCAAAAATTATTTTCAGTATGTCTCATTAAATAAAAATTATAGGTAAAGTCAAAGTCAAAATAAGTTTTATTTTCATAGGTCTTCACAGACACTTAAAAATAGTCAACAGGTAGCTTTGTTTCGCTAAAATATCGGCTTTTTACGATTCCAAAATCAACACCAATTTCGTTATATTTATTCATCCATTTGTCAGGTCATCTGTAACTTAGCTCAAGGACCATTTATTAACATAGCATAACATCACGCCTTTTTTACCCGAAGGAGTAGGCAGTGGCTGTTAAGCCTCGTCCCACCGTTGTTTACGTCCCAAATGGAATAGGTAGCGAACCTATTGCCATACCGGGCACAAAGTTTTCAGTCATCGATATTAAATTTGTCACACATAACTTCCGAAAACAATTTAGAAAAGTCATTGGTGTGAGCCAGTGTCAGGATTCGAACCCACGACTTCTGGATTCAGAAGCGGGTGCTCGACCGCTGGACCACCGAGACATCCCACCATTTATTAATTACAAAATTTTTTTAGTTCCGGAAACACACTAATCAATATTGGGATTGCTAAACCCACAAGGATGGGCTGTTCACACACTGAGGAAGTCAATTATTGTCTCTGGCGCAACGTATTATTGTTGAAATTGTCCTTTGTACAAGATTGTCGCTGGTATATGCAATGTTTATAAAAAACTATTGTCATCCATATATTTACCGTACAGTCTAGAGCAACATATGTTTTCAAGGTGACATTAACCGGCAATATTTCGCTGTATATATAAGTCGTGATCTATACATTTAATTTGATATAATGATTTCATCTATCACCTACGTATGTATTATAAATAAATCAGCAGAAAATTCTATTTTTTTATGGCCAAAGAAGGCTAACGAGCAAGCGTGTCACCTGATGGTAAGTGACTATAGCCGCCGACATCTGTAACACTGAGAAAATCGAGAAAATCACATTTGCGTTGCCATCCTTTAAGGTGAGATAGGGAAGAGAAGGGGGTGGGCCTTAGCTTGTTTTTTTTTGTCCGAATACTCGTTAAATATATATGATAACTGTTTTATAGTGTGCAATAAGTGAAAACCATAATTGCGTCGTTGATCACGAAAGAATCGATTAATCGTTATGATCACGTATCGAGTTGAACGCACTATAACATACACGCAATGAGTACTAGTTGGGTGTGCACGTTGTGTTGTCACTATCCTAAATCTTTATTACCACGAGATTATTTAAAAAAAAACGCTATAAATAATTTGACGCAACGTAATTATTATGATTAAACAGAGACAACAGAAATATCTGTCTTGGAAAAAATCTAAAGTGAAACTTATAAACAGATTTACAGACAAATATTCTAAAAGAATTGAGCTTTGTCTGTTCCTGTAATATATCTAACTAGCTGACTCGGCGAACTTTGTTCCGCATCAAAAGAAATAAATGACTAAAATTTGGATCTTAAAAAATTCAATTTGTGCTATTTATCGGCACGCGTTTTGGCGCGCAATGCAACTACTATGTCCCGCTATGTTATTACTGTAATATCTTCGTAAATATTCGTTTAAATTACATACTGTAAAGGGCAATATTGATCTTAAATGCACAATCTATTTAATACACTTAACTGGATGAAAATTAATGCTGTAATGTTTAAAATCGCTTCGTAAATAAGCCCTTATTTCTCGTAAAAAGTAAAAAAATAAAAAGGGTCATTGTGGGTTATCCCTAAGAAATAGACATAATATGCCATCGCGGACTTTTTTGTAGATCTTTTGAAGGTGTATAACAATGTAGGACATTATTTAGTTTTATTACTTAGGGTTCAGGCAGCGTTTGCGATTAAAAATCTAATCACTTATTAAAATTATCACTTTTTTTTTACTACACTATACATGAACCTATTATTAGTACAGATTTGATGTGTAGATAATAAGTAAACTGACCCACAACAAGGTCTACATTCAAGGCCTCAGCTGGTACGACCACCTATTGTACTTTCCGTTGTACTTGACTATTTCATTGATTCACAATAAACAGTTACGACTGTTTTATTTATTTACAGGATGAAAACAACGGTTGATTAAACTAGGTATAATTGTAAAAACCCTCATATTGCGGGGATTCTTGTCTTGTGACGTACTTACACTAGTACTTACAGTTCGCTACTTGAATGGGCCGAATCGACTGGTGAAAAACCACGACCTCTCAGAAGATCGACGGAAAGTGGCTCATGCCGTGTTTCGTTCGATGAGAGAGGTACCCGGAGGCCCACCCCCCTTCCCCATCCTTTCCGATCCTACTCCCTTAAAAGTCGGCAACGCAACTTTAACACTTTAAATGTTGCAGGTATCCATGGGCGGCGCTGGTCGCTTACCATCAGGTGACATGCCTGTTCGTTTTCCCTCCTATCCCATTAAAAATAAACACATCATAACGGAACCTAACATTTTGTTTGTTAATTTCAACAAATAACATAACATAACTTCACGCCTTTTGTTACCCGAAGGTGTAGGCAGCGGCCGTTAAGCCTCGTCTCACCGTTATGTTTACGTCCCAAATGGAATAGGTGGCCAACCTATTGCCATACCGGGCACAAAGTTTTCAGTCATCGATATTTATCACACATAACTTCCGAAAAACAATTCCGTAAAATCATTGGTGTGAACCAGTGTCAGGAATCGAACCCGGACCTCTGGATCAGAAGCCGTGTGCTCGACCACTGGGCCACCGAGACTAGTATGTCGGTATGTACATAGAACGCAATGTCCCATCAGAATCGATTGTTAACTAACTAATTTGCCAAATAAGTAAGCGACAAAAATGAAAACATAAATATGTATTTCAAATATATTGCCTATATCGAAAATGAAAAATAACAAAATAACTGCACACCTTTAATACCCGAAGAGGTTTGGAGAGCAAATTCGTCTCGACGCATTAATCTTCTATTAACAAGCTATTGAAATGCAGTGTAGATATTCATTGATGTTTTTATATTGCTAATAGTCATTGATTTGATCTTGATGTGACTTTTGTGTTGGGGTATTGGCCCACTAGTGCATTGAGACTTATAATAATCGAAAAATGACCGACATCAAATGCAATTCCTTATTGGTTGACTTATGGAAATAGTTGTGTGTAGGGTGGCACTATCCTCTAGGGATAGGGGCACACGTAAATAAACTCACATAATACTTATCCCGAGAATTAAACTTTCGTGAAAGATGAACTATCCCGTTCTAAACGAGACCAGATGTTGGATGACGAAATGAAAATAGCTATTTATGTACCAAAACCCTTTGTCTTTAAAGCTAGACAACGTCATATATAAGCTTCCTATCGATGCACTGTACAACACACACAAATACAACAAGTCGAGTCAAACCTAAACCCAAAGAAAAATTAACAAAATTATTTCAAATTTAAATGTCTGGGTGGTCCAGTGGTCGAGCACACGGCTTCTGAAACCAGAGGTCGCTGGTTCGAATCCTTGTACATACCAATGATTTTGCGAAATTTCAAAAGTTATGTGTGATAAATATCAATGACTAAAAACTTTGTGCCCGGTATGGCAATGGGTTTGCCACCTATTCAATTTGGGACGTAAACATAACGAGTCAAGGCTCATCAGCCACTGCCTACAGTCTACACCTTCGGGTAGAAAAAAGCGTGAAGTTATGTTTATGTTAGATTCAGCATGACATATCCATAACAGTTACACCAATAAACTCGTTCACTCGTTCATTACCATACAATTCATACATACGCCTTCGGTAAATGAAGCAAAACGATTACTTCCCGTCCTCGACACTCAACCATATTATATAATTAATGTTCTATGTTATTGTTGCTCAACTTCCAAGGGTCACCAACAATATTACATACATACATAACTTCACTCCAGGTCCCTTGTTGGGTAGACAGAGAAAACAGAAGGACAGACAGAGAAGGATTCTTACACGCCTCACTCGCTTCTTTGACTTTTAAGGTCGCTCGTCGATTTTTAAGACTCCTGACATCACCTTTCCACCTTCGTTGAATTTGGTTTTGGAAATTTTGTATAATTAACTCTGCGGGCAGGCAGTAACAGATTCACTTTAATGAAACAGTGTCTCATGAATCCTGCATACGATACGCAATCTGCTTTCCATATCATTTACCAACCGTAAATTATATGGAAAGCAGATCATCTAGTGATAAAAATATGCATCCTTACTCCGTTTCTTCACCGTATATCTGCTTAGTCACTGTTTGACCTTCCAGTCCTCTTCAACGTAACCCCAAATGGTGAGATGTCGATGGCGGATCATCAGCCATGTCATCATTTATATAACTGTATTAACGAGTATATACATATATTTACTCAAATCTAACGTATAAACCTGTGTGTGTAAAGTTTCTCTAAATATTGACACATCAGCCCCGTTTTTTTCACTTCACAGGTGACAATTATAACACGATCACATATATTTGCGAAATAGTAACTTCCAATATATAAAAGACTTGGTGGTTCAGTGTTCAAACTCCCAGCTTCCCGTATTCAGAAGTCATGGGAATCGATTCCATGGTCACACCAATGATATCTCGAAATTCTTTTGAGAATTAGTCGGAAGAGATATTGATGACTGACATCTTCGTGCCCGGTTTATGTCAATGGCCACCTATTCCGTTTGTGACGTAATGTAACAGCAAGTCGAGGCTTAACGGCCGCTGTCTACACCTTGGGTAGAAAGCGGCGTGAAGTTATGTTATGTTACATAAATACCTATAGTCAAAGGGTCCCTCTCTAAAGAGAGTACATATCTATACTATATACATGTAAATAAAATTGAAGTGTCTGTTTGTAATATGGAAATCACCTCTTTTTACTTCATGCATCTGAATACGGCACATACATCAAAAATTTTGTCAGTATATCTGCTTCTTGTTCCGGCCAATCTCTGAAATGGCCGGATCGATTTTGACAGGACTTTCTTGGCAGGTAGCTAATGTAATAAGGACTACGTTTATTTTATATTTTTTCTTTATTTACCTAGCTAATCAAGTAATATAAGTGTTTACAAAGATTACCAGGTTCTTATAAACTGTACTTCTTATGTTATTGGTATCTCTAAATATACAATGTTTGCATAATACTATGTATTTTTAATGGAATCTGTATATGTACATTAAAATGGCAAAGAATATAATTGTAGGAATATAAATGTACATTAGCATACATTATTTTAGTGTCCTTTCTTGGCGCCGACAAACTTATCGTGAACATAACTTTGAGTGCTATCAAGTAATTTAAAAATCTACAGATATAAATACCTTGTGTAATGATATTATATCTTTTATCGAACTAAATGAATGGCTTTTGAGGTAAAAGTGAAACTGTCAAATTAATAAAAATCTTATTTAACCGACTTTCCAAATCTGCGTTATCACAAATGAAATTACTCCTCTTACCTACCAATAAATATTGAAAAAAAAGTAACTTCACGCCTTATTCTACCCGAAGGTGTAGGCAGTGGCTGTTAAAGCCTCGACTCACAGAATCGTTACGTTACGTCACAAATGGCTATTGTCATATACCGGGCACAAAGTTGTAAGTGTATTGTTTATTGTATATATCACACTTAACTTCCGAAAATAATTTCGAGAAATCATTGGTGTGAGGACGGAATCGAATCCACAACTTCTGAATCAGAAATGAGTACATCAACCACAGTACCTCCAAGAGTAAACTATAGACATAATAGTCGGATATTTCACATCATATGCGATTACTGTTCGTCTGTCGTGCCTTATGGCGCTCTGTTCTCACTGCCTACCCGCAAGGGATTTGGCGTGAAGTTATGTATGTATATTATTTCACTCAAAAATAATGTTTGATTTCAATCATATTTTCTTTCGGAAATTTAACATTAATAAATAAAGTTGTAACTAAAACACCAAGCTTGGACCATGACGTAATATTTTAAAGTGTAACGAACGACGCCGCCTGTTATATGTGCTTCACAAGTTTGTCATAGAAGGACGTCCATTATCTTGGTGATGACTAAATATGGAGCCGGCGTGGTGCTGCGTGCTGCTGGCTGATACAAGTGGTACATGTCGTCTGCTACCTACATGCGGACACCGGTATAAGGCGAGAACAACCGCTTATCTTACGCGCTAACTTAATAAAAAGATTTCGTTATTTCCCTCAAGATAAAGACAATTTTAGTTTTTTTTTTTCTAAGGAACCCTGATGTTTAAAAGAAAACAACTGAATGATTAGTACATTTTGATAGTATCTATGTAGCAACGTATTCTTAATAATTTTTTATTGCTCTTTTTCTAAGGTAATCACCGCGAGAGATAAAAATTGACTTGAACCCGCCATCTCTACATTACAAGTGCAGAGCTCAAACCACTGATCTCTCAGGGATGCAAGGGTCCTTTATCAATTTAATATCCAGTTACATTTCAAATATTAGCACCGTCTATCGAAATATTAAAATCTCAATTCACGAAATTTTTAACAACAAACTAACTTACAGTCTATGTTTGTGTCGTCTCCCAGTTGGCATATTGTAAAAAGAATTTCCATTAAAATACCTGAAATCGCCTCCCACTCAAATCACATATTTTTAGCATCATTGAAAAGTAAAAAGCTTGGAACCAAAGGTTAATGGGAATGACAAAAAACGAAAGTGTGGAAAATTTATCGGAAGCTAAGATATAAAGATCCTTCAGACGACTTGTAAGCCGACGATGTCACAGTTTTGGGAATACGTGGAAATCTATTTTTACCCGGAACCTTGTGTACGACCTTTGGAAATTGTCAGTATTCTTTAAATATACTTTTGCTTTGACATGTTCCCCGATCAAGACAAACATGTTGTTTGTATTACTTGAAATATGGCTTCCTTGAGTTAACTGCATCGTATAAGTTTCTTACGGAAAGATCAGAAGAAATCTCAAACGCAATACTCTTGATTAGGTTGTTAATGCCGGGATACATGCATGTTGTAAAAACAGATTTAAAAATCTCTCATCTGAAGTTATCCAGCTGTTTGCCCTTATCCCACTCGTAAGTGGGATCGCCATAACATGTCATCCTTTCGAATTATCCATGCTGTCAAAAGTTTTCACTGTGGTTTAATAACCGGCTGCCTGCCGGACGTCAATCTTCCATAGGAATGTTTTAGCCTGTGGCTTAAGCTCCACCGGGAGGAAAATGCAGCTACCGTTAACTAAATCTAATTATCCCTGAATTTACTAAAACGTATACTTCATATATACATTCGATAAGCAATCAAGTGATTAAAACAGAACCCAACTGACCTGCCACCAAATGAACTTATTGTAATTAGAAAAATGTACTCACTTCGTTCATATTTTTAATGGCTAGTTTCAAAGTACATAATTACATAAACTTAACGCTTTTTAAAACAGAACCTTATAGGTATCTTTGTTTTCTATCTGTCTATCCTTTTTCTGAGATTCTTAGGAACACGTGGAGGTGTCAACACGGATTTCTTTTAGCAATTGAACAGAACGAAATCCTTGGAGTGTGCTTCTAACTCGCACTTTTTAGTTTTGTTTTATTTTAAAAGTTAAGTTAAGTCATAAAAGCACACAGGGTGCTTTTATGACTGAGTGTGCTTCTAACTCGCACTTTTTAGTTTTGTTTTATTTTAAAAGTTAAGTCATAAAAGCACACAGGGTGCTTTTATGACTGAGTGTGCTTCTAACTCGCACTTTTTAGTTTTGTTTTATTTTAAAAGTTAGTTAAGTCAGTCAGCACACAGGGTGCTAAATTTATGACTTAATTTTATAAAATATCATTCTGGTGCGGCAATTCCGACCTATTAGTTGGTAATCCGTCACAATACGATATTATTAAATTTTCTCAGTCTATTTAGTTTCGAACTTATACACGACTCTCTCTCTTTCTCTCCTTACCTATAAACTAAGCGACTCCCAGGATCTGAGGTGGTAGTAGTAGCTACACTATTTCCGGTCTATATACGCACAAATGATTTTGAATAACCTCTCATCCTTTTGACATATCGAGGGCGGCGCTACCACGTAAACCGTCCTTCATCAACAGTAAGTGCGGAAGTGATGTTCCGCTTACAATAGAACAAGAGCTCGGGGCCTCTACACCAACAAAAAATTAAATAATACATGCGAGCTTAGACCTACAGACCAGGTATCAGATGTTACCTTGAAAATATTACTCTACTAAATTATTATGAGATCTATTCTATCACATAGGAAATAGTGTAAACCAGTGGTTCTCAAACTTTTTAAATGACGGAACCCTTTTGGGAAGCAAAATACTTGATGGAACCCTACAATAAAACAATTATTTTTATAAGTGTATTCTTTATTAATCAGCATAATAAAAGTACAATGTATCAGTTACTAATTATTGTTTACTTCACCACTTGGTAAGGACAATAATAGAAAACATTAAAAAAAGAAAAAATCTAACTAGTGGGAGGTATGAAACTGTTTTTTATTTTTCATCAATTGCTTGATATCAGGTTTGATGGAAGAAAGTTGGAGTCTCATATCAGCTTCGGCGTCCAGTCTATTGCGATATTTTGTTTTCGTGGCTGCGTAGGTAGAGAATCCTGTTTCGCACAAATATGTAGTTGGGAACGGGAGAAGAATATCCAGAGCCATTTGGCCAAGTATTGCATATTCATCTTGGATTCTGCACCAAAAATCATTAAGAGGCGTCGTTTTGAACAATGACTCCATACTTGTGTCTGATGACATTTCTAAAATTCATATATCTCATTTGACATGTTTTCAGGCTTTTCCAAGTTGGGTAAAAAAGGATTATGAATCTAGGAGTTCACTTTAATTTTTGTATTGTGTTCTTCGGGAAAATACTTTTCAAAAGATGCGCGCATCGAACTGAGATATTGGACCAATTCTTCAAACACATTATCTTCAAACATTTCTGAGTCGTTTTCGCTAACAAACTCACTGAGTAACGTAAAACTTTCTATTTCTTTCTTACCAATGCAAATGATCCAAAAATCTAATTTTCTTTTAAAAGCAGTTATTTTATTATAGGCCTGAAACACTGTTGTCTGTTTACCTTGCAACGATAAATTTAATTCGTTAAGTTTTTGAAAGATATCCGCCATAAAAGACAATCGGAACAACCAAGTTTTATCATACAAACGGTCCTTCAAATTAAAAGAAGTATCTGCTGAAAAAAACATTTGTAACTCGGCTCTAAGTTCAAATAGCCTTGTTAAAGTTTTTCCCCGAGACAGCCATCGCACTTCTGTATGGAGCAGCAGTGTTTTATGTTTGCTGCCATAATCTTCACACAATAATGAGAACAATCGGGATTGTAGTGGTCGTGATTTGATAAAATTAATTATTTTTACCGCTTCATCCATAACTAATTTTAGATTAGACGGCATTTGCTTCATCGCAAGTGCTTGTCTATGCAGAATACAATGACTGGAACTACAATTAGGCGCTTTATTTTTCATTCGTGACACTGCTCCTGCTGTTTTACCTGTCATCGCCTTGGCCCCATCTGTACAAATGTCAATGCAATTGTTCCAACTGAGATTATGTTCTTCAAAAAATATATTTATTTTATTAAAAATTTCATCCCCGGTACTGTTTGTAAGCAGCGATGAACACATAAGCATGTCTTCTTCAAAAGAACTTTTATATGGATATCTCACAATAACCAGCAGGATAGCCAAACCAGCGACATCAGTCGACTCGTCCATTTGCAAAGCGAATCGTGTATTTTGTAGACGTGTAACTAGTTCTTGTTTGACGTAGCTTGCCAGATCATGGATTCGTCGTGAAACAGTATCGTTTGATAGCGGAACAGTAGAAAGATGCTTTGCAGATTTTTCATCAAGCATACATTTTGTTATGTCTAATACACATGGTTTTATTAATTTCTCAGCGATAGTGTGCGCTTCACCTGCTTGTGCAATGCGATAGCTAACTAAATATGATGCCTCCGTGGCCTTTTCGTTGGTAGTTTGTGTTACATGCATCATATTTTTTTGACTTTCTAATAACTGATCTTTTTTGCGAACAAAAAATTCTTTATTCTTGTCTTTAGTCTCGGGGTGTACGGTTTCTAAATGTCGACGCAATTTGGCAGGTGCCATGGAACTATTAGGAAGCAGTTTACTACAGAGCATGCAGAGAGGTGAGCCGTTGGAATCAACAAATCCGAAACTGATATAAGATTCATCATACTTCCTTTTTTTCGTCTTTGAAACCGTCGAGCTTGACGTCGTGGCACTCGTGGCATCATCTTCTGGATCGGTGATTGCTAAATTCTCCGCGCGCATTGCTTTTGAACATTCAGCGTCATTAGAAGATGTTGTTGGAACACGTTTAACACCTTTAAGCCAACGTTCCATTCTTCTTTATTTATAATGTTACAAGTCAGGATAGTGGGGTTTAAATAATGCACAATTGTTACTGCGTATAAGAGACTAAATTTAGAACCTACAGGGAAGAAATGTATAAAACTGAGACAACAGAATACAGCAGGCAGTAAAACAATGGACACTAGTTTCTCGCTAGCGAGCTTGTAAGTAGGTAGTAACTTATCGCTCCGAACGCTAATCATCAACTGACGACGCCAATGCGCGATCGCCGCTTTTATACTTAGTCCTAGACTCGATCTCAAATATTCTCGAAAATACTCGAGTCGGCACCTTTCATAAACAAAAAGCAAAAATAAAAACAGAAATTTAAAAATAGCGTTGTAAACAATATCGACTTTATCCTTTGAAGTTAGAGACGAAAGTCGCTTGTTGACAACTATAGCGTCTAATTCAGAGGCGGCTTTTATCAAAGAGACTGAGCGCTTACAAGTATACTACCCGCTCGTTTTAAGTTTGCCGCTGGCGATAGGTATGAGTGTATGACGTTCGAAATTTTTTATTTAATTGTAACAATAAAAATTGTGTACGTTAGATATTTGGGTAAAACTATGACACATTATAAGTTTTGTTGTCACGTGGGGGAGGGTACGCGCATTCCACAGACCGGCAAACTTAGAGCGAACGCGTTGTACAAGTATAAAATTGTTGAGACCAAACTTATGAGATATTATCAGACCGCGCGAACTTCGTATCGCCTAAAAAAGGTAAAAAAAATCCACTCATGACCCCGCGCAACATATTTGTCTTAGAAATTATCTTTTGAATTAAATGTCCAAATGTGATCATTCAACAAGTTCTAGAAAGGCCTTAAATTTATCTTTTTAATGAAGCAAATTGTTTTGTGGAGAGTTAATACCAAGGTACAAAAAAAGAATTCGAAAAACGACATCATTTTAATTAATTTTAAAAAATCAAAAAACCCTTATTGTGCGATAACTATAATAGTTAGATATATGCTCTCGCGACCTTTTTCGTAGACAATTATACGCTCTATAAAAGTGTAGTACATTGTTTTGTTCTGTACTCAATAGTTTTCGCAGCGTTCGCAATGTAAGGGTCACGTACTTACACCTTGGGTTACATTATTGGTTTTATAGTAGGGATCCCTAATTTATTTGAAAATAAAATATAGCCTAAAACCTTCCTCGATAAATGGACTATACGCCATTAAAAGAATTTTTGAAATCGGACTGGTGGCTTCTGAGATTACCTCGTTCAAACAAACAAACAAACTTTTCCGCTTTATAATATAAGTATAGATTGTACCAGCTAATGTAACACAAGCTTATACAAATACAAATAAATAATTAAATAACATTCATAGCGTTTTGTCTCCGCGCGGCCGCGGAGTCCGCACAGCCGCGGAGCGACCAGAGAGAGGTGTTTTGATTTTTTTATTTCTAAATTCTTGCGGAACCCCGACAGAGGTATCACGGAACCCTAGGGTTCCGCGGAACACACTTAGAGTATAGCTGGTGTAAACAATTTGAAACATAATAATACTATGCAATATTATTGCCTCATATTGCAAGCATCGAAAGTCAAAGTACAACTTTACATTGAGTTTGAGAATGAATTTTTGACGTTGATATTTAGGTAGATATTTTACCATTCCCTATTTATTTATTAAAGTGTTTTCTGAGTTGTTCATTGGTCTATACTATCGGGTGTCAAGTATATGTTTACGGTACATGGTTCTTTGTATAAATTTCATCTATCGGAAAATAAGTGATGTCTAGAAGCTTTGGGATCTTGTACTACAACATATTGAATGATATCATTATTCTACGGAGATAAAACTTATGGATTCTGAAGTAATATGAAGTGATACAATTTGGTTACAGTTCAAGCCATTCC
This sequence comes from Euproctis similis, assembly GCA_905147225.2. Taxonomy (NCBI): domain Eukaryota; kingdom Metazoa; phylum Arthropoda; class Insecta; order Lepidoptera; family Erebidae; genus Euproctis; species Euproctis similis. The sequence goes on along the minus strand of LR990124.1, from coordinate 16,076,443 downwards.
AATATATAAATTGCTTTAAGAAATTATAAAAAAAAAATATTGCCTGGAAATATAATTGAACTTATCAACAATGTTTTAACAACATAACATAACATAACTTCACGCCTTTGTTACCCGAAGGTGTAGGCAGCGGCTGTTAAGCCTCGTCTCGCCGTTATGTTTTCGTCCCAAATGGAATAGGTGGCGAACCTATTGCCATACCGGGCACATAGTTTTCAGTCATCGATATTTATCACACTTAACTTCCGAAAACAAGTTTCTAAAAGTCATTGGTGTGAGCCAGTGTCAGGATTCGAACCCGCACCTCTGGATCAGAGGCCGTGTGCTCGACCACTTGGACCACCGAGACTCATGTTCATTCAATGTTTTTGCACTTTAAATATAATATTGGTTATTTCTTTATTTACAGGTACTGCGAGTGTTCCAAGTTCAGTTCTTTAAGAAAAATCAAGTCTAATACCTGCACATTACTCAGTACATATAAGGTATGATATACATATTTATAACTTGCTCTGAAGTCAGTTGGTGGATGACGTTGGATGGATGTCAACGCGGTGCTTGCGTCTGTTTGTCTGTCTATGTTTAGTAATTTCAGTTCAGATTTATATTTGCTTTCAATTAAATCGATAAGATGTGAATCATCAGTAAATGTTATTTAGTTATATATATATACAGAACCAAATATGTAAATATTCTGATATGCTAAACCAAAATTGTAAATTGTCATTGATACATTAGAGGTCCCGGCGGTCCAGTAGTCGAGCACCCCGCTTCTGATTCGAAAAGTTTCGGGTTCGATTCCTGGCTCATATGGTTATGTGTGATAAATTTCGATGACTGAACACTTTGTGCCCGGTATGGCAATAGGTTCGCCATCTTAGGCCACCATTTGGTACGTAAACATAACGGCGACTCGAGGCTTAACTTCTACTGCCTATACCTTCGGGTAGAAAAAGGCGTGAAGTTCTATACGTCTTTGATACAAATGATACAATACAGTTTGTAACGATGTTTTTAGAGGTCTAATGTCTGCCGGATCTTACACTTGAAAACTAATTGGATACTGTGGGCAGACTATTTCATACGTAAATTGCAATTTATATACGTGTGCATAATCATATAGTATAGTCTGATACATCTATCATACAGACATAACTTCACGCCAAGTCCACAGTAGGTAGACAGAGAGAACAGAGCGACATACGCCATGACTGAGTAATAAAAATATATAAATAAGTAGAAATGCCATTAAAATATCGATATACCAAACTTGAAATTCAAAACAGTATCTCTCGAGGTCGACTCAAAACTAGCTCAATTGGAGCTGACACAGTCCGCGACGCGAGTACAGTTCTGTTCTCCTTTTTTTTTTTTTTTTTTTTTTTTTTTTTTTTTTACGCGAGGAAATGCTTTATGCACACCCCCCGCCTGGGGACGGCAGGGGGTAGTGTGGGACTCCCAAAACAGTAAACTGGAATCCGATCCTAGGGTTACCCACTAAAACCTCGCGGCGGCCTTCCTCCGGCGTTGGGGTGGCCCAGGACAGTGCGTCGGCCCTCTGGTCCACCCCGCCGTCGCCCCCCTCTATCACGAGGGGGTGCTCATCCTCGGGGAGCCTCGGTGAAGCTCCCCCGGGCGGGGCGGCTCCGACCGCGCGCTCTAAACAGGCGCGCGGCCGGCGGCGCCCCCGACGAACCTCCCCGGCCGCACCAGGGCGTCGTCCTTCCCGGGCCGCGACCCGGGCGCACCCGCGGGGTGTGCGCCCTCGCGGCCCGTCGGCGGCGGCGATCACTGAGCTCGCCGCCGCCGCCTTCGAGCGGGATCGGCTCTCTCCCGACCCCGCTCGGCGGCCTCCTTCTGGAGCATCACAGCTTCGCAGAAGGAGACCACAGCCCTCCACTCCTCCTCGCCCGCCAGCATTGCCGCGACCAACGCCGGCGGGGACAAGTCTCGCCCGATCCCGTCGACCAGGATTCGGCGCTCGGCCGCCCAGGCCGGGCAGACCTCCAGCGTGTGCTGGGCCGATTCCAGGTCGGATGCGCAATGGTGGCATCTCGCCGTCTGTTCACGTTTTATTCGACTCAGATACTCACCGAAGCACCCGTGCCCGGTGAGTATCTGAGTCAATCTGTAGGTGACAGTGCCCCATTTGCGGAGCACCCAGGCCTCAAGGTGGGGCAGGACGGCACCGACGGCGCGCTTATGCGCACAGCCCTGGAGGACCAGCGCGTCGCGCCAGTCCACCAGAACCTGCCGGAAAGCCTCCCGCCTTCGCACTTCGTGTCCCCGCGCGTCCGGATCCCCCCCTCCCCGGCCGAGATCGTACGCGGCTGCGTACATCTCGGCCAGGATGATGAAGGGGGGGGAACGCGCGAGGACCGTCGCCGCCTCGTACGATATCGTACGGTAGCCCCGTACGATCCGTATGGCCATGATCCGCTCCAGGCTCCTCAGCAGAGCCCTGGAGCGGGAGGCCCCCGCGAGGTCACGTGACCAAACGGGGGCCCCGTACAGGGCCACGGACCGCACGACGCCACCGTAGAGGCGGCGAACTCCCTCTCCCGGTCCCCCAAGGTTGGGCAGCAGGCGGTGCAACGCACCTGCCACCCGTCGCGCTCGGGGGACCATCCTCACGAAGTGCTCCTCGAAGCACCAGCGACTGTCCAGGATGAGGCCGAGGTACTTCATGTACCTCCCTACCGGGACAGCCGTGTCACCCACCTGGATCCACGAGGCTGGTGGCTCCCGGCCCCGAGTGAGCCGGTGGAACCACAGCGCCTCACTCTTGTGAGGCGCCACCTCCAGGCCGAGCCCGCGGATCCGCCTGACGACGATAGCCACCCCCAGCTCGGCGAACCTAAGCGTACGCTCGAAGTCGGGCCCCGTGGCGACCACCAGAGTGTCGTCTGCATAGCAAACGACACTCACGCCACGGGGCAGACTGGTGCGGAGGACCGGATCGTATGCGAGGTTCCACAGCAGGGGCCCGAGCACGGACCCCTGCGGAACCCCGCACGTCACTTCCTTTCTTTGCTCCGTCCCATTCCGGTCGACATAGTCCACCCGTCTCTCCTGCAGGTAGGCCCCGATGACCGACCTTAGGTAGGGAGGCACCTCGTGGTAGACGAGGGACTCCCTGATGGCCGGCCAGGGAAGGGTCCCGAAGGCGTTGACGATGTCTAGCGACACCGCCAGCGCGACCCCCCCCGATCGGACTGCCGGTTCCGACAGGGCCCGCACCCGACGCACCGCATCGATGGTCGAGCGCCCCTGCCGGAACCCGAACTGGCAGTCCGATATGTCCGGGCCCACCTGCGACAGGTGGCTGCTGATACGGGCGGAGATAACCCTTTCAAAGAGCTTCCCCGCCTCGTTCAGCAGGCATATCGGCCGGAACGACGACGGAGCGTCTCCGGTCCTCCCTTGCTTCCTGATGAGCACCAGCCTCGCCGACTTCCAGTCGAGAGGGAACACCCCGCGGCGGAGGCAGTTGGTGAACAACTGCCTCGCCTTGTTCCCCAGGACTCCCAGAGCGAGCACCAGGACCCGGCCCGGAATTCCGTCCGGGCCGGGAGCGGTGCTGCGAGAGGCGAGCCGCGCAACGGCTCGCCCGAGCTCGTCCTCCGTCACCTCCAGCTCGTCAGACCACGGAGTGTGGTCCGACTGAGACGGAGGGTCCGAGGGACCGCCCTGGACCCTAGGGAAGAGCGTATCCACCACTCCTCCCACGACGTCCGGGTCCAGGGACTCCGTCAACGGAGGGACCCACGGGGACAGCTTGCCCAGCACCATTTTGTACGGGCGTCCCCATGGGTCCCTGTCCAGTCCCTCGACGAGCTCGTTCCAGGACCGCTCGCGGGCCGCAGCGATCGCAACGCATACGGCGTGCGCGGCGGCCCCGTATTCCCGTCTGGCTCTGAGAGCCTCCTCGACCGTGGTTCGCCTTCTTCTGCGGGCTCTCTTGTACCGGCGGCAGGCGACAAAAGCGACCTTGCGAAGCCGCTCAATCTCCTCGCTCCACCAGTACACAGAGCCCCGCCGGGGCGGCCCGACTCGCGGCATCGACGCGTCGCAGATCGACGTCATCGTGCCGCGCAGCCAGGCCGCTTGCGCCTCGGGATCGGGCGATTCCGCTCCCTCCGTCCAGTCCGCACAGTTCTGTTCTCCTACTTGTAACACTGCATACCAAGCTGGCTAGCGGCACATGGCCGGTGTCGGCCACACACTAACTGGACTGATAGTAAGTAACCGGTAATTTGTGAGTTGCGGTGGTCCGATGAATGACAACGTTGTGCCCGGTGTGGCAATAGGTTCACCACCTATTTCTATTTAGTACGTAACGTAACAACGGTTGGGCGAATCGAGGCCGCTGCCTACACCTTCGGGTAGAAAAAGGCATGAAGTTATGTTACTTATTACTCTTATTAGTGCGGTTTTTAAAAGATTAATTACTCTTAGTGTGCTGGTTATCGATTTGTGACCCATACATTATACAAGCAGTTCCTCGTGGGCCTGTTCACAGGTATATTCATCTCTCGGAGTACAATAATCTCATATATGTAGCTACAACTTTTAAAATTTATTTTCTTGTAAATAAGGAATCCCTATACCAGAAATTGTCTTCTTTTTTGTTGATGTTATGGCCCGTATCCTCTGTCAGATACGACTTTGCCAATGTCGGTGAATTAAATAGCACCAGAAATTCTTAAAGTGCTGGTGTTATAATGTCATTGACGAATAATTTAACAAAACAATGTTAAAGTATTGTCATCCGCTTTATCCGGACTTCCATGGAGAAAAGGAGGTTCGGTCATTTTTTTTTTCTAAATCGAACAGTTAATAATATAAAACTCGGTCAAGAGCCGGTGTTGTTCTAGTTTGTAGGTCGAAGAAAATGCTTTTACGTTTTATACATAAAGTGTATTTTATACACGGAAGGAGTAGTGCGTAAGTTCGTAATACAAAAGTTGTAAATGGATTGACTTATTTAAAAACTATATTAGTTTAAGTTTTCAAAAGTTTGTTGTTTATTGAGAATTATTTCAATTAAGTATAGTTTTATCTGTCTGTTTACACTAACAAATTGCTGGATAAATCTTTGAGAGATGGTCCTTAGCTTGGAATGTGACGTGTTCATCTTCTTGGTTACCTGTTTAGAAGTGTATAAAATTGGGTGAATGGGTTAGTAGAATTAAGGATATGGATGCAACTTTTTTTATACCATGTAAATTTTAAGAAGCGAATCGTATCGGTAGGTCTGCGTAGTGGAACGTGAATATATTTCTATGTTGTTTTCTAATCATTCAGTTGGTGAAAGTAAAAGGGCCCGTGTCAGCGGATCATGATGCTTTCTATTAGTTGCACCGGCCCAGCGGCCCCGGCGGCCCAGCTACTTAGAATACAACAGGTCGCTTTTGCAATGACATTGTTTTGATAGCTATCAAATTTGTAATCTACTAGCAGACCAAACAGACGTTGTACTGCATGATATGGCAAGCGATTGGAATCTTAAACAAAGGAAAAATGAAACACAAATAATTTATTTTGAAATAACATCAATTTATCATAAAAACAATTTGTTATAATCAATATGTTTTGTTTAATATTATCTTAAATGGCTGGACTAATTTGAATGTTTTTTGTGTCTGTTCGAAGTGGATTCGAGGATGGTTTAGATTCACACATAAGCCCGGCATTTTACTTGCAGTATAGATAAGAAAACTTAGATAACGATTGAGGAAAATTTTATATTATTCTTGATGTTTATTTTATCTTTGCATTTGGACTAGCAGAGTTTTCTACATATACCTGGAAATAATACGTGCAACAGTTCTATCAGATGACTTCCGTGTTCTTAGAAAAACCCAATATTCATTTAGAAATCAAAAATCAGTATGATCATATTTCTGAACAAACAGCGAACACATTTAACGCTCTAGTGTATTTGTTGTAATTGTTTATTTTAAGACCGATATTAATAACTAGCTTTTATCAGCAGCTTCGCTCGCACAGACGTATGACAAAGACTCGCAACGAATTCCATTTGTGACCACATACTTCTACCTCAACCTTACAATATTAACAGCGTGAAAGTACAAATAAGAGCTATTTAACTAAAATTCGTCAATTTGATGTTTTATAATGATATGTTTCAATCAGCGAAACAAAACTAAAAGTTGCCATACTAGTTCTACAAGATGGTGGCAGGGGTCACTCTGCCAATGAACGAGGCCCACTTGTGATAAATATTTGACCTCGAATTTTGAGAAATAACAAACTTTTCCTTGTTCTGCAGCCACCTTGTAATTATCTATTGTGATGTGTGAATTTCTCATCAAAGCCAAGTAAATCTCTCCAGAACATATAAAATGCATTAAATTTGAAATTGAAGATTTTCCATTTACCATTAAGACTTTTTATCTATGCATTAATAATAACAATTCAAATCTTCACGCCTTTTTTTACCCGAAGGTGTAGGCAGCGGCGTTAAGCCTCGTCTCACCGTTATGTTGACGTACCAAATGGAATAGGTGGCGAACTTATTGCCATACCGGGCACAAAGTTTTCAGTCATCGATATTTATCAGATTTAACTTCCGAAAACAATTTCGAAAAGTCATTGGTGTGAGCCAGTGTCAGGATTCGGACCCGGACCTCTGGATCAGAAGCCGTGTGCTCGATCACTGGACAGGTTTAATAACAGGCATTAATTTTATGGCTATGTATATTTATTTAAGATATTTATTAGTCAATGTGGACGATTAAACAGATACAGAATCTAGAGAGTATATTTTTGTCTGTCAAAAAGTATGAATATGCAATATGTCTAATAAAAAAACACTAACCTGTGCGGTCTAGTTTTAATGCACTTGTAACCAAGCTGGGTCGATGTCCGCGCCTTGCCAAAGATCAAAATTTAACCGCGCAAACTGCAGGCTGTTCAGTCTCAAGTTGAGTCTCAACAACATCCTACTAGATAAATAAAGAAAAATGAACTTAATACCTTTGCGGTTACAGGCTGCTACAGACGCAAAAGATGGCGGCAAAATAAAGCATCGCTTCATAGCGAGACCGGCCCCATGGTTTCAGGCAAAAAGTCGTCGTCGTCTGACGCGAATAAAATTATTTAAAAGGCCGTGAGCGGTGGCGACATCTTGTCTTATATACGATGCGTCTCTCGCTGCTCTCGCGGATCTGTATTCAGTTGTCAGTTACAAGTTTATAAAAACTTCAAGATTAGAAGAAGAGACTTTAAGAATCTTTACTGTTATTTTTCATATAATCAGTTATGTTTAGTTTTTGCGCGGAGCCCCGCCCGTGGTCGTGTTTTGCCTGTGTCGATGATTTTTAACTAGCCGGTTCTGTTGAGTATCACAGATCAATGAAAAGTCGTATGTGAACAGCGGATCTTTTATAGGATAGAATTGTGAATTGTCTTAAAAATCTGCACACCATGATAATAATGGCGAATAAGGTTTAAAAATCTTACGAAAAATCTCTCCCATCAGACGACCCTGTTAATGTGTTGGTCAACAACCTAGTTATGAAAATAATCGAAACAAGTTGCATCAAATGAACATCAACTAACCGCTCAGAGCCAAAGCGTACCTAAGCAAAAAGACGAGCGAGTCTTTCTATACAGACGTACAGTCTAATAATAAACATGTATGTTGTTATTCCCTTGCCAGGGTATTAATAGAGAAGTATTCGTGACTTCGCCAAACGAATGACGCAATAGAAGTGATCATCTTAAGGTCGTCGTTATTGATCAAATCATATTATTAACACATGTATGTATTTAAAATATAGAGTTAAAGTGTACTCGCCTCTGAAAATTAGTTTCAATACTCAATCCAATACTATGGAGAAACTTAAAACTTTGTTCGTCATCAAAAGTAATAAATAAGTAAACATGAATCATTACGTAGTATAAAATAAAGTCCTTTCCGCTGTCTATCCCCTTATATGTTTAGATCTTTGAAAATAAGCAACGGATTTTGATGCAGTTTTTTTTTAATGAAACGAAAAAGTTTTCAAACACCCTCTGATGAAACAAGTTCTATAAAATTGCTAATTATTCTTATTATTATTCTATGCATTATAGGTGGGATTGGGACGTAATACAAATAATTCGGAGTTGTAATCACAAAAGTTAGGAAACTAGGCATAACTTAAAATTTCCAAATAGATACGAAACTTGCGGCGATAAAGTTTCATCATTGTGGCAAGTAGAAAACAATATTCTTGAAACATGAATAAAGCAAATGTATGTTTTCTCTTGCTTCCAGGTCAAGCGGCACAGTTCACCACGATGCTATCAGACGAGAGCGTTAGATAACCGCCGGGCGGTTACGAAGCATGGGTGCTAATATGGGGAAGAACTCGAGCCTGCTCGACGCGCTGCCCACAGCGCAAGGCACCCTCCACGTGGTCATGCTCGGCCTTGACTCGGCCGGGAAGACCACCGCGCTGTATCGTCTCAAATTCGACCAATATCTGAACACAGTACCGACTATCGGTTTCAATTGTGAAAAAGTGAAAGGAACTCTTGGCAAATCGAAAGGTGTAAATTTTCTCGTGTGGGATGTGGGAGGTCAAGAAAAGCTTCGACCTCTTTGGAAATCATACACCAGATGCACGGATGGCATAATATTTGTACTGGACTCTGTAGATCTCGAACGTATGGAAGAGGCTAAAATGGAATTAATACGAACGGCCAAGTCTCCGGACAACGCTGGAGTACCGATACTGGTATTAGCGAATAAACAGGACTTACCAGGCGCCAAGGAGCCGCGTGAGTTGGAGAAGTTATTAGGTTTACACGAACTAGTTTCATCACCCCATGGATCTCGTGACGCCCACGCGTGGCACGTGCAACCCGCCTGTGCAATCACCGGCGAAGGTCTACACGAAGGTCTGGAGGCGCTCTACGAAATGATACTAAAGAGGAGAAAACTGGCCAAATTGCAAAAGAAACGAGTCAGATAAACGATGCATACAGATGACTGTTTGTGAAAAGTGAAATATGCGACCATTGTGTCGAAGTATTGAAAGCGTATTATTTGTATATGCTTCATGTGCGGATGATTTTATTACGTCCAAGACATAAAACACCAAATATTGTTTTACTATAGATGTATAACGTCTTATGAGAATAATCCATCGTCATTGCTCAATTTAAATTGATCATTTTGAAAGGAACGAATGATATTTAATTAACTACTAGTCATTTTCTTTTGAAAATAGCTAGATGGGATGTAACGATAGTCTTATAAATTGAATTAAACAAATATTTTATAGATGTGAAGTCCGTTTAATATGTTAGCTTGTAAAATCCGCGTGGCCCGTTGCCGTTGCATGAATGTGTACTTGTAATATTGTAGATTGTTTTTCTAGCGAACGTGGCTCACACACGATATGTGGGACCATTGTATTTACGGTAGCGTTTATAACACGATAAATATTAAAATATGAACATTCGATTGTCTGATGAAAAAAAAATCTTATTTGAAACCTATCTGTCACTTTTTCATTCTGACAGTTGACATTTCTAACTTCAAATCCAAATTTTGTGTTCCAATTATGAATTCTGATGCTTTATTTGTTTGTAAACTATCGTCCCTTAGATCGAAACCTTTTTCTATGAGTGGATTATTTAATATTGTGATGGCATTATTTAGTATAATATTATTATTGTTATCGAAAGAGGATTATTGTTGTGAAAAGAGGCTTGTATTGTGTTTCAAGTTCAGAGAGCTTCTAATTTTTGTACATATATATTGTAAATAGAGTAGACTTATAATATATATACATTATCTATAATAAGATTTTTTTCTATATATATATATCACTCCGTCTAAACAACTTTCATGTTATTCAAAAGTAGTGGTTTTCTTAAACAAAGATTATTTTCGACGTATTTCTACGTAGATTCAATTAAAAATCTTCATAACATTTTTACGATCTACATTTTTTTATTATAAAAGTTTTCTAATCCGATTGATAGTTAAATTAAAAAATGAAACTTTTAATATGTCAATGACAATTCGATTATCAACATCGCAATCGCATCGAAAGTAGATATCGAAAGATTTTTTGAAACGATCATTTAATTACCTAATATTATTACGAGTGCAAGCTTTAACTTTGTCAAAGGAGATGATTTTGTTCATGATTTTTAATTAGTATTTTATTTATTGAATCATAGAATGTAATTTATATTTAAGGGGTATGTATTGATGTTAAGCTTTTACGATTTCAAACTAGATACACGTGTGTAAATATGTAAATTCCCAAGTAGTCATTTTTGTTTTCAAGACATATACCATGAAACCAAACAATTTGTGTAGATCATTTACATTTTGTTATTATTCAAGTATATAAATATATATATACATAATTATGTTTATTTTATCTCTTCATCGCGTATTGTTATATTGTGTTTTATATAGATGCGTGTCTATGTACGTTTTTCATATAAAATCCCCTAAATAAAAGCGTTTTCATTAACAAAACTTGATCTGTTTTCTTTTACCTTGTTCATAGTAATAGTAGTAGTTTCTTTTACCTTGTTCGTAAGTATTTGAAGGGTAAATCTTTCGATTCTCTTTGTTTATTTAAACCGGCGTGAAAGATTTTCTATGTACAGTTATAGTAAGGTTCTTTTTAACTGAGAGAGAGACTGGCTAGTGTCTACAGGAATAAATATTACACACTGAATTGCATCGCAGGGTTTAAATTGTTTTTATTCAGGTACAGCTCTCTGTTTATTCTGGTATGGTGGAGCATATGCTCGAAGTAAAGCTCGTTCAAGCCGTTCAAACTGACGCAACTCCTTGGTAGCCAATTCAGCTCTTCTATATTTTCGTCGCTCCAACGCAACAGACCGCTTTACGGCAGAAGTAATGTCATCAGAAGTCAAAGATTCCAACCGTTGTGAATAGTCCATATAAAAATTCTCTAACGCCTTGGCTGTTCCTGTTATGCCCATATTCATTGGTTTCTCCCTATATAATTTTGCATAACAAAATTCTAAATGCAATTGTAATTTTAATACACTGGGTGCCGCCACAGACTCGTAGAACAAACCGTTCAATATTTTATAAAATTTTTCTTCTAGTTCTAAACAACGCTCTTCGCAAAATTTCAACATTTTCTCAAAGTCCTTAATAACGTTCAATAGACCGGCACTATCCTGTTTGATTATGTCTTTGTATAGTTTTATTCCTTGTTTTAAAGTCTTTGCAAGAGGTGCTAATCGGTTAACATGTATAAAATGATGTAACTGTTGCTGTTCAATGCCATCAAATATATCAACCAACTCTTTCGGTGTTTGAAAATACAGCGCCGGCTTAACAAGTCCACTATTGCATTCCCTTTTCATATTGTCAAATATAACGCTGAATGTGTCATCATCGCTAGAGATACCAAAACCAAATCCCTTTGCCTCTATTTCAACGGAACGTGCGAAATATCTTTTTTGCAATCGCCAATTAGGAGGTGACAAATAATACAAAAATCTACCATATTTCTGTTGTAAACCATATCTGTAATCGAGGCCTAAAATTCTAGATGTCATTGTGAATATTTCTGCAGCCAAAAATGCCAGTTCTGATGACTTTTTATTAACTTTACTTTTTAACACTTCCCATTCGCTCAGAAATGACATGGATTTTGTATAATCATCGGAAATAAATTCGTCGAGATTCTTTACTTCTTTCATATATCTCTGAACGGTTTTGTCATAAATGTCCCTTTCTTTCTTATAATTAGTGTCAATATTCATTATACAATCACGCCTGTAGCCTATTTCTTGCTTCCATCTCAACTGACTATTGAAGTTATGTATAAGGGATTTATAAGAGGCGACATAGTTTGACGCAACACGACTTTTGAGACACGTATAAAATGTTGGATCGTAATCGGTGACAGTGTGACAATCATTTTCAGGTCTCTTAACGTCCAAACGATTTCTCAAATCTTTGTAAACATCTTTATAGTGTTGTTGTATAGTTGTCTTCAACTTTTTTTTAAATTTAACCTTTTCTTGTTGTGTCGAATATCTCAGGTATGGTAACAGAATTTCTTCTTTTTTCAATTGGGCAATCGGTAGCGGTTTTATAATTGTAACTTCAGGTAATGCACTGTCCTCCTTCTCTAATACCTGCAATTTATTAAATTTTCGAGGTTTTTTTTTTACCTCTTTAACAAAAAATCTAGATTCGTCCCCCGTACGTCTCATTATGGAAAAATATGCAAATAAACATTATTTAGTATAGAGCAAACAAAGCCAACTAGATAATTCAAAATTTTATTATTAATATATTGAGACATGTCATATAGCTCACACCGTCGCTAAAAATAAAAAAAGTACAGGTAAAATAAACAACAATATCACAGACTTCACTACATGTCTATGCTTGTTTTTCGAGCCACCCATTCCAAAGCAGGCTTTGTATATGTATAATATATATGCAGAAAAGGTTCTGGATCTACTCCTTCGCACCAATCAGTAAAGAGTGTTAATCCTTCTCGTTCTTCTTCAGTTAATTTATGTTTTTTTCTTTTTAAAACATCCGTATTACTTGTTGACGCTTCTGGGCTTTTATTTAAATCATTTGACTTCGGTGTTTTTTTCACATTAGATGGTAACTTGGGTCGCGTAAATTTGGCAGGAGCTAAAAAAGCTTTATTCATAGCATTAGTCATTTCTCTGAAAGCCCTTAGTTCTCTTTGAGCTTTATAAGCATTATGCATCATTTTCAAATCTTGTGCGAAAAAATCATTTCTTGCTTGATTGACAATTTTAAAATCCAAGTAATCTAGGCGTAAATTATATTCTTCATACATAACTTCCAGAATTTTCATGGGATCTTTTAGACTGCTGTGTCCCTCTTCACATTTCCCAAATATTTGTTCATAAACATATTCTATACATATTCGCAGTTTCAATGTCTTTGGACTGGCGATAGTGTCATAAAAACTTTCGTTTAGTATGCGAAAGAATTTTTCACGAAGATGACTTTCATTATAAGTTTCTCTGGCTATTTCCTCATTAATAATATTGATGTAATATTGAAAGTAATCTAATTCTTGTGTTGTTGCTTGTTTCAATTGTTTGGTACGTTTCCTTAGTAATCTAGTCGGACCATCGGTCTTTGCCAGTTGCACCAGATACTCCCTACTCTGCAGTTCCATGCAGCGGAATAAATAAATCATTTCATCGGGTGTCTTGAAATACAAATTAGCGGGTAGTGGGTTCTTGAGTTCCTTTTTGGCAACCTCTACCATATTTTCTATATCCAAAACATCTACCAAATCATTACTGGTTTCAAAAGCTCCAGATTCAAACTGTATGGATAATACCTTGCCCCATAGAGTTTCATCATTAGCTTGTCGCCACGATAAGGGCGCTACGAATATCAAATATTTTCTGTACATCTTCAATATCCCTCTTATTGCGTCTAATTTGAATAATTTATTATTTAAAATTGATACTTTTGAAACACTACTGAGGAACTCAGAATTCTTTGCCGACAATTCAAAGTAAACTTTCTCAGCTTCCTCTACTTTCATACAAGCCAGTTTATAATCTTCCGTGAGGAATTTCTGGAAATTCTTTATATGTTGTTTTAGTTTGTTCGCAATACGCTCGTATTGTTCCGATTCTTCGTCAATATTTTTATCGATTTTCAATATCAAATCACGACGATACCCAATTTGCTGGCGATTCATAGCATAGCTCCTAATATTATTCAGATACACTTTTATATCGTCAAAACATCGCAAAGGTCGTCCTTCTATTACGGTATAGAACTCTGGGTGAATTTCAACAACAGCCCTAACATCATCTGGCGTCTCTTCAATAAATAGACGTTCAGATATATCTCTTGTTGCTGCCATTCTCAAATTATCTTTTAAATGAAGAGGTTGTGATAATCTTTCTCGTGTACTCACTTTCTCTTTTCTGTCGCTATACTTGATATACGATAATAATTTCTCAGATCTGGGTACGCGAAACGGTTTTATCTTCTTCCTGGTCCCATCAGAAGTGTCGGCATGTTTGCGATTTGCGAAATAATGTTGGGTATTGGGTACATATCTACGTCTAAAAATAATATCTAGAGTTTTCAGAGGAACCATTGGCTTATGTTTCTTTTCTAAACAAGACATCGTTGCAAATCAAAGTATTATGGAGCTGTATAGAAATTGTTAATTTTATTTCTTTCAAAACTGTGTACAATTCGAAAAAAATCTTCGTCATATGTGACAGAAGATATATTTCATTTTTTTTTCTAACACTTATGAATTCATAGATTTTTAATGACATGCATATGACATAATATTTAGAAAAGTTAGTTATCTATATATATATATAAGAGATTTCCACCTATATATTGACTCATCACGATATCTCTGGAACCATAAGGCGTAGCGACTTGAAATTTGGTAGGATTATTCCTTTCGCCGAGTAGAGGTCAGCTAAGAACGAAAGAACGAAGATTTTACGAAATTCCACCCACAAGGGGGGTTGCGGGGGTGTTAACAATGGAAAATTCCCATTTTTAACCTATAGCTGCTATCGACTTCAAATTTGTCGAAGATATTGCAGTATTAACATAGCGGGGCAGCAGTTATTACTTTTGATGCGAAACAGAGTTCGCCGGGTCAGCTAGTAGAAAATATGGAAGAACTTTAGAGATGGAATTTAATATAATTTTTGTAGTTCCTAACTTTATATGACCAAATTGTATGTCTATCGTAAGTTTCATGGAAATTCGTTAGTAAGAATTAAATATATTTACGCTCGCTATACCCGAAAGTGTAAGCAGCGGCATATTATCTTGATACGCCGATAGTATTTTCTGGACCCTTATAACAAATGGCAAAGGCTATAAGCCGAGCATATATTTGTTGGTTTTCGATTACATAACCATCACACATAACTTCTAAAAATCATTGGTATTAGAACTCTCAACTAATCTGAAAGACTTAGACCATAGTAAGCTACAAACCCTAACTAAACTCGTTAGGAACAATTAAAGGATTGAAAAAGCTACATGAGTTCATGAACAAATATAGACTTATTAAAAAAAACTCTCTACCACCCAGTTTGATGTACCTAAAGATTCCAACAATAGCCTAAATATGTTTATATAAACACTAAAATAATTCCCATACGGCGATCAAATAAAACAGTTATATTATATTCAAAAATAAAATAAGGTTTATTCTGCAAAATTTGCCCTGTTAGGTTCATAACACGATGTCAATCGCTTCGACAGCTTATCAACATCTTTCAGAAGTTTAGAAGCTACTTTAGCTTGCTTCAACTGTTTAGTTCCACTCGAGTAAGTCTCTTTTTCTATCTGCTTTATCACATTCAAATCGTAGGCGGATATTTCCAACATCAGATTGTCATATTCTCGTTCCAAAGCATGCGCCATGTCCAATGAGCTACAATCTATTTCGTTCGGTGCAATCACATGTTCATAAGCGAATTCCACATAATTGAATATCTGCAAAGCTGTCTCTGAACTGACGAGGTATCTAATTTTATCCTCCAGTATACGGAAGAAAATCTCCTTCAATTCAACTTCTCTATTTTCATTCAATACTATGATATTATCTTTTTCTTTTATCTGAAAATAAGAATGAACAAACATCATACTACTATATAAGTCTCGGTGGTCTAGTGGTCGAGTACCCCGCTTCTGAAACGTTATGTGTAAGAAAATATCGATGACTGAACATTTGGTGCCCGGTATGGCAATAAGTTCGCCACCTATTCAATTTTTTGTATGTCTCTACGTCTTTTTGTTGCTACTTTCCGTCCACTAGAGATTATCTTACTTTAGCTGCCATTTCTACAAAAAAGTAGTCTTCAAATATTTATCGTAAACAATTAGACATGTTTGTTATCGCAGTAATTTAAAAGAGTAACGTTTCGTAAACAATTCTACTTTATGACAACTTATTAATGAAAATGTAGCTTACCTTTTCTTCGATATATTCCAATTCTTGATGCATTAACTTTTTTAACACGTCCAGAGTTTTCATAAACCTGTTCTTCTCAGAGTTAAACTCTTCGGTGACTAAGAGATAATTCAAATTCTGCTTTTCTAACAAACCAAAAATAGTTATCAGTTGTTCTGGAGTTTCAAAGTACAACTGGGCAGGAGGTAATTCCATCAACCGCAGTTTTACAGATTCCCTATCAATTTCATTGAATATATTTGGTTCATTGGTGAACACGTCTGCATACTTTACATCTAATTTTATATTGTGGCTTTCTTGCCATAGAATTGGTGATGCCTTGTTAAGGAAGTTTTGGAATGACAACAAAATCATCAGCGTTTCATTTATATACTGCAGTTTGGACTTAAGTGAAGCCATTTCGTAATTCGCCTTTTTGTGGTCTTCATTCTGTATCATCAACTCTTTTGCCAGAGCGTCTGACCGCTGCATTATGGCAATGGTTTTATTATTATCATGGGCAAGAAACTTGTCAAAACTATTTTGATACTCCTCAAAATGTTTAAAAGCTGTTTCGTAAATATTTCTTTCAGATTCTACTTCTCTGTCGATTCTCAGTATTTCATCATTTAAGAAACTGTGAATCGTCCTCGTGAGTGCGACGTTTTTTATGCTTCGCTTGTATTCTTGGATAGATTTGTTTTGACGTACTGGACGTCCTCTGATTAAAGTATAAAAAGATGGATCTATATCTGTTACTGTCTTAAGATTAATCTCTTTCACATGCTCTATTGGTGGAAGCTTGATGCCTGCAATAGCTTTCTGTTTATCTTTTTTTATATATTTTCCTTTTTTTACCAAATTATCCATTACAGCGAAAACGTTTTCACGGGCACAGCACTTGTTAATAGATCAATATTGCTGTGGTTACATGTAAGCTGTAGTATATCGGCTATCGCTTTCCAGGTTGTCAAGGAAAATTATCAGCATAATAGAGTATTTATGAGTATCAAAATTTTCGTCTCGGTGGCCCAGTGGTCGAGCTCACGGCTTCTGATCCAGAGGTCCGGGTTCGATTCCTGACACTGGCTCACACCAATGACTTTTCGGAAGTGTGATAAATATCGATGACTGAAAAACTTTGTGCCCGGTATGGCAATAGGTTCGCCACCTATTCCATTTGGGACGTAAACATAACGGCGAGACGAGGCTTAACAGCCGCTGCCTACACCTTCAGGTAACAAAATGCGTCAAGTTATGTTATGTTAAAATTTTCGTCTTTGATGAAGATAATGGTAGGTACTCCTAATATTTCCTATCCTATTCTATCCTATCCACCTATTTCCTCTGGAGACAAGTTGGATTTCGAGGTATGATAATAATAATAAATCTTGGACACAATACACGCAGCGCCCTCCAGTTCCAAACTAAGCAACTAGATGCTTGTGGTATGGATACTAGATAACGGATACTAATAATACATAGAAAAACACCCAGACGTCATAGAAACATTCATGATTGTCATAAATATTTGTACTCGGGTGGGATTGGAACCTGTGAACCTCGATTCTGCAGTCGGAAGTTTTACCAATGCACCATGAGGCTCGTCGGTAAGATAAAATAATAAGGAAATCATAAGACTGATAAATATTCTTAAAAGAGTCTTTATCCAAATTCTAAAACCTATATTCGAGAGAATACAATTAACATGATAAATCGCTTTTTATGATCGCTCTTGATTTAGCTGTCAGAAGAGGCGGCAGACTCCTCATCAGGATTTAAATTTTCCTCTCCCTCAGTCTCTTTCTTGACGTTCTCCCAAGGCATAACTGGCAAGGGTTGCACGAAAGAATCATCTACTTTCAATTTATATAGATGACGCGGAGTATAATGCGTGGGCAAAGGCCACACCTCTTCTGCAAGAAACAAATAAAATAGCTAAAGATATTAAGTAGTTAATACTGGAATCAGAGATGAAATAAATACTAAGTCCAACGACCAAGACTGATTAATTACCTATAAATAACTGTGTTCTAAATCTACAACTTAACTGGATGATAGTAAAGAAAATACATATTAGACAAATTGGGTTATAATTACCAAAATAAAACACATAGTCGTCCACACGTCGATGCATACTTGTAATAGTACGTAAGTCTAGAGTGTGAGGAGATTGCACAAGAAATTCCAACAGCGCGACTTCTGGAAGAGCTGTAATTTTAGGGTCGACAGCGTTCAGTCCTTCAAACGTAAGCTGTAAAAATACTATTTGGAAATGTCTTGATAGCCTATTGCTTTCGCAGGGTCATTTATACTTGTAAGTTCTAAAGTTCGTAACACGCTACAATGACTTCTGAAAGTTTTCTGTTATGATTAATAACAAGTATGTAGGTAAATAGGGCTCGAACCCGCCAACCTCAATTCTGCAGTGGGTAGTTTTACCAATACACCACCAGGTTCGTTATAATTGATGGATGACTGAAGCAACAAGATTACCACGAAGGCTATATGTCCAAATATTGCAATCAGTGGCACACGACGACACTGTCAACAAATTCAGGCCTTGTCCTGAATCAGAACTTTAAAATTCAATTCTAACCGATTTTTCATAAGGTTTTTGTGATATGATAAATATGACGACTGTGTCATTTGTAAAATTTGGCGGGTCTACAATTCCGCCGACACTTGGGTATTAGCTAATAGAGTAAGTACTTACGTTTGGTTCAGCAGTGGCGTATTCACAAACTAAGTTGATCTTGTTCACACAAATTCTTACTTGCTCCAAGTGTTCTTGCACGGGACTGTGTAGATCCAACTTGCCCACCAATGATGGTGGTCTAGCTGTCACCGCACGCCACTCGTGGAACAAAACCTTAAAGAACGTAAAATATACATAGAAAAATTAACAAATAAACACGCTTGACCTCGCTGCCTCTCCACGAGAATATCCACGTAAAGTGACTCATACCGTGTTCCTAAGTTATCGTTATTGGAAAGCGTATATTAAATTATAGTCTTTTGTAAATTAATAAACACCTAGAAAGATGGTGCGTTCATCGGCCAGCTACTTTCCAATAAAAAATTGAGCACAATTTATCTGATCTACCGCTTACTGTCTTAATGGCTTCATAGACCATGATCAATTTTAAACTTTTAAAGAATTTTCTCTCCGGTTTTTTTTCCACTTCCTCAGCCATAATAGTAATTAATCCAACATTCTCATCCGCTTGCTCCTCGTCCATCTTCTCCATTTCTTTTATCCATTGCTGCTCGCGTGCTAATAAAAATCTTATATGTCTATGTATCGTATCTTCAGAACCCTGAAATAACATAATAAATAACGTGTACCTACCTACTAATCATGAATTCACAAAGTCGCCTAAAAATTTGCCAATCACGGAATTTAGGTATATACATATAAATAAAATTGGAGTGTCTGTTTCTAATATTAAAAACTGCTTTCTACTACATTTAAATACGGTAAATAGCTACACTAAAATGACATTTTTAACAATTTTTGTCTGTCGTCCCACCACAAACAAACCACCCCGTTAAAACCCTCTCGCCCGAATACTGAACCGCCACTCAAATCTGACAATCAATAAAGTGCTACTTACTGCTCAAATTTCACGTATTCTGTCTAATGTGACAACTACTTAAACGCTTAAGTAGCGCTTATTTATTTGAGTTGCGGTTCAGTATTCGGGGTTCTATCTATTAAAAAAACCGCCACAAAATCAGTTGCGTAGTTCCAAAGATATAAGTTTATAAGGGGACAGACAGCGGCAAGCTACTTTGTTTTATACTATGTAATGATAAACCCTGCTCCAGTGGTCGAGGACCCCGCTTTAGAATCAAGGAGTCGCGGGTTAGAAACCTAGCTCACACAAATGATTTTTCGGAATTCATTTCTAAAGTTATGTGTGATAAATATCACAATCGGCAATAGGTACGCCACCTATTCTAGTTAGGGATGTAATTTACATAACAGGGAGACGAGGCTTAACAGCCGCTGCCTACACGTTCGAATAGAAAAAGTCGTGAAGTTATGATATGTTAAATAATAAATATAATACTGTGGCATACCAACCTCAACAATATGAATAAAATAACTGTCGTATACGAGCAGTAAACCATAAACATTTATTTCGCAGTAACTAGAATTTACATCTGTGATAGTCTCCTTAAAGTGATGGATTAGTTCAGTTCGAGGCAGCGTGTGCTCACCGACATATATCATTAGACTCGCATAGGTTTTCTAAAACATTCAGATACCATTTATTTTGATATACCCTGCAAATGTTAGATGTTTGTACGCACCAACCTTATAAATCACTTTAGAAATACAATCTACCTACCTATTTATTTAAGAAGACAATACTCTCATCCAAAAATAATGACAAGAGTCATCAATGAATCAAGTGAGGTTTGTAAGAATCGTGCCTTATGGCGCTCTGGTGAAGTTATGTATATAGGCTATTGTAATAGCCTAGACACTGATGAAATGTACCTACACTTGAAGTTGTTCTAAATACTTTGTCACTTATGCTCAATTATGTGTTTGTTATTAAATATGAAGACTACTTACCAAACCGATTTTCTGAAAGTTCTCTTCGACAACATCAAGTACACTCCTAGTATCGAGTTCTGGGAGTGCAAAAGCCATGTCGCATTATTAAATTTCAATTCTTTTCCATATTTAAGGTTTCTCTTGGAAATCTTATTCATACATAATGTATAGCGTCATGTCAACGCCATGGGACGCCAGTAGATCTCCATGACAACCATATGTTGCATAGACGCCTATACGCCTTGAGTGGTAATGACATTCAAAGAGGAAGAAAATACCCACGTTGCCAGAAGAATGATAAACCTAAATGTGGAAGGAAATAAGAGAGGAGCAAGACCTAAGAAAATACGGATGGACTGAGTGAAAGACGACATCATTAAGAAGGGTGTTTGTGTGGAAGATGCGTATCATAGGGAAGCGTGGGAAATGAAAAACTTGTGCTGCCGACCCCAATTAATGAGAACAAACAGGAAGACGAATCACGGCGAAGTAGGTACTTTTGACTTTCTTTCAGGTGATTTCGTAGCGATATTCAGATGGAAAATCTATAAAGCGCCAGCTTTGTTTCTTTTTCGCGTTTACTTTAATACTTGGTACAATACTTTAACTATAATACTTTTGTCTGACCTTTATAAGTAGGTACCTACTAACTTAGTAAATATCATTGATCATGAAACAGTGGTAGAGTCTAGCAGTTGCTAATGGGCCGGCTCGACCGGTGAAATACCACGACCTCTCGGAATATCGGCGTTGAAGTGGCTTGTGCGGCGTTTCATTCGGTGATAGAGGTATCCGGAGGCCCGTTCCCCTATCCTCTCCTACTCCTTTAAAGGACCGCAATGCATCACAGTGTTCATGGGCTGCGAGAAGTTAATTACCATCAGGTGACCCACCTGCTCTTTTGCCCTCCTATCACATAAAAAAATAAGTTCCACATATAAGTATTGAGTAGGTTTCCTTTCCAGCCAACCAGGCCCAACAAGATTCCTCTGGAGTTACATTCATCCACAGGCCACAACCCCTTTTGAAAAGGAAATAAAAAACCTTCATTTAGATTACATCTTTATATTGGTCTACTTTACACATATTGAACCAAATTATCAAATAATTATAATACAACAGTCACCACCAAACTCATCACAGTTGCAAACTAGTATTTTTTTTAATTTCACAACTTTACTTTGGTTTTTATTGAAAATATCATGCATTTAGCTTATAAACTTTGTAACATTTTCAGTATTCTGACGCTATTATTAATACTGTGACGTATCAGCGGTCTAGTGGATTAGCACATGATGATCTGAATCAAAGGTTTCGGGGTCATAAATCGATTGCTGACAAAATACTGCCCTATGTATGGCAAAAGGTTACGTCACCTATTACATGTGGGCCAGCAAAAAACAATCATATACTTCATACACTTAAATGTAAATGTGATGTTAGATTCATAAATTATCGATAATAGACACGAATGAATTACGTAATACCATTGTCGTTCTGGCAAATGCTTAAATCGAGGAAGTGTGGACTGATAAATTAAAAATACATACACATTAAAAAAAGTGAAACTTTGTACTGTTGGGAATTTCAACAAAATTCTAGCATTTGTACTTGACAGATCTCTTGGCGCAATGGTGAAACAACCGACCGTAGAATATAGATCCCATCAGAGTATGAATATGTATGATGATTGTGCCATACAAGTTTGAGCGTTATAAGTATGTTTTTACAAAATGTGCTAATATTTTGTAGTCTAGTTTGCCATCACACAAGCATTTAGTTGCTTAGCTTGGAAACTAGATATATTGTGTATGTAACTATATATTTCATTATCACAATTCTAATAACACATCTAAAATTAAAGGCCATCCAGCCGTTTAGACGGACAAATGGTACATACTACAATTTTATTTACAAATTTCAATAATCCTCCTCGTACCGATTGTAATTTGGTTTACGGTGGCTGTTATATCTGTTATTGTTATATTGATAATTATTTCTGTTATTCCTATATTGATAGTTATTTCTATTATAGTGATAATTGTTTTGTCTCTGGCCCCATCGGTTCACTTTCTCCTTGGGCGCACTTCTGATAGCGGCAAGATCCATCAGCTCTTGTGGTATTTCCTGGAAAATAAATAGTCACTGTATATGTATTTATAAAAACCGGAGATGAAACGGATACTTAGAATACCTCTCTCACAGAACGAAACGCGGTTTGAGCCACCGGTTTTACTTCGATATGTCGTGGTATTTCTCTGGTTTAGATGGGTTTGATTTAAATCAGTTAATATTAAGAAGGCGGCTGATTTATGAGACGTTTCTATACACATTATAAAATCTTTATTTTGCACTATTGCTCCCGCGTGTTGTGATTTTTAAAAGATGTATGCTGCACAGCAAGCTATGCGGTTTCACTCGAGGACGGTCTACATGTGATGCTGGGGTAAAATTACTTGAAAGTGTATTTGAAGCTTGGGAGGAGTCGCAGGATACCTATATTTTTCTATGTTTTTCTGAGGGTATTTTGTGAATTATCTAGAGCTTTTGATTGTTTGCAGCATAGAACTCTGGTCAGAAAATTATACCACTATGGCTTAAGAGGCATTGCTTTGGATGTTCTTACTTCGTATCTGGGTGATAGGATTCAAAGAGTAGATGTTAACGGAAAGCGATCACATGAATCAACTGCAGCAATGGGGGTGCCGCAAGGCTCTATCTTGGGACTTTTTCTTTTGTACATTAATGTTCTACCTTATCATGTAAATAATAATCATTAAATAGTTTTTTTTTTGCAGATGACAAGTGAATATACCAGTCAATAATTGACGATGTAAACAATGCTCTTTTAACAATCATAAAGTGGTATAGTGCTAATAATTTGCTTTTAACAAACATAACTTCACGCCTTTTGTTACCCGAGTTGAGGTCGGAAACTTTTCAGACCACCCAAGTATAGTATACCTGCTTGGCTTCATTTAACACTTCAATAAGTCCTCGGGCTTGTCTTGCATCCTCTTCAGTGAGCATAGTATGTGCAACACCTTTGTTTTTGTTACGGCCTGTGCGACCGATTCTGTGTATGTAATCTTCTGTTGTGTTTGGAAAATCATAGTTGATCACGTGACTTATACCGTCCACATCTGAAAAACAAAAATCATAACCTTTGTAAAAATAAAAATCGCCTTGTCTTTTGATAGCTTTGACTGTAGTTTGCTTGCTTCCTAGTTTGACCAATCACAAAAGCGCAGCAGTAAGGGGCAATTTTTTATAATCTATACTTATATTATAAAGCGGAAGAGTTTGTTTGTTTGAACGCGCTAATCTCAGAAACCACCGGTCCGATTTCAAAAATTCTTTCACTGGTGTATAGTCCATTTATCGAGGAAGGCTATAGGCTATATTATATTTTAGAATAAATTAGGGATCCTTACTATAAGTCCAATAATGTAACCCAAGGTATAAGAAAAAGACCCGAAAAAAAGTCTTACATCGTGAACGCTGCAAAATCTATTGATTATAGAACAAAACAATGTACTACACTTTCACAGAACATGTAATTGTCGACAAAAAAGTCCGCGATGCTATATGTCTAACTATTGTAGTTATCGCACAATAAGTGTTTTTTGTATTTTAAAAAATAATTATAATGAGGTCGTTTTTAAAGCTCTTTATTTTGTACCTTGGTATTAACTCTACCCAAAATAAATTACTTCAATATAAAGATAGATTCAATACCTTTCTAGAACTTTTTGAATGATTCAATTCGGACATTTAATTCAAAAGATATCGCAAAATACAAAATGTAAGTATTCGTTTCTTAGGCAAATATTCCGCGCACATATATATGATCGGGAGTCCCGCCCGACTCGGTCATGAGCGCCGCTGATAGCTGGCAGGTAATTTTTATTTTCTAAGACATTTTTTTTGTTTCTTTTTGTCCTAATGAACTCAACTCAAACTCAAACAGTTTGAGTATTTAATCGTCTTTTGGGGTATGTATATTTTTATTCGTGATGTGAACATGTAACATCTGTGACCCCGTGTCTATTTAGACACATAGATTATAATTTGATCTATTTAAGAGTATAATAAACGGGAAATAACGCGACACGTTTATGTAAACAAATACTTACTTTTATTATTAGCTTGACGTTTCAGCCTGGTTGCACTGGCCGTAGTCACAAGCAGACAGATAATTTGTTTGCCTAAATGTGTCACGTTATTTTCTGTTCATTATATGTATGTAATATGCAACGCGAATATCAAAATATATAAAAAGATTTTCATACTTAAGTAACCAAAGTCATGAGTCAAAGCTAGAGTTAGTTTACAGTTAGTTCTTCACGCAGATATTATAATATTATCTATAATTCTTTAAAATATTGCAACTTCATTTATATGGACGAAGCGCAAGATATGCCTACGCACCTCGATCGTGGCGTCTTTTGCTAAAATATAAAGACTTTGCGGGTTTGTTACACGACTACATACCACATAGAGTTGCCCATCTTTAATTACATTTTTAATATCGTGATCTCTTTTAAAATTTAGTGAATTTATTTTGATAAGAGTAATACCAAGGTGCCAAATCGACATCATTTAAATTATAAAAAAAAACACTCACTGTGAGTTAGCTATACTGTTAAGAACATGTGGTGACCAGGTTTTTTTTTAAATCGACGACAATGACCAATTAAAAAAAAAAAGGTTCAAGTAGTATTAAAAAACAATTAAAGATTGACAAAGTCCCTGGTATTGCTATTGATTGAAGTTGATAATATTTTTTTTACGGGATAGGAGGACAAAGGAGCAAGCGTGTCACCTGATGGTAAGCAACCTGCGCCGCTCATGGACACCGGCAACACCTATAGTGTTACGGTTGCGTTGCCGACCTTTAAGGAAGAAGGATGGGGAAGGGAGGTGGATCTCCGGGTACCTCTCTCACCGAACGTAACGCGGCATGAGCCACTTTACGTCGATCGAGAGGTCGTGCTTCTTCACCGGTTCATTTCACCGGTTGAGCCGGCCTATTCATGCAGCTAATTGCTTATTATTTTAACTGCTATTATTTTCATCATATCTAGGTTGTTAGTCCCTAATATCAACAGCTAAGCAAGTGAGGTGTGTAATAATCGTGCCTTATGGCCCTTTGTTCCCTCTACCTACCCTGCAAGGGATCTGCCCTGAAGTTATGTATGTATGTATCAAGAACTTGAATTGAAATAAATATTAGTGTTAGATAGTCCAATATGAGGAAAGCTTTGGGGTATTAATATGATTGCGGCAATAATCTTTTTAGTGGAAAATGTATAAAATATGGCGGTACGAAGTTCGCGCGGTCTGCTAGTGCTTAAATATAGGTGCAATACTGACCAAGTCCTCGCGCTGCAACATCAGTAGCAACTAACAGTTTTGATTGTCCAGATTTAAATTTCCTAATAATAGCATCTCTCTGAGCCTGTGACTTATCACCGTGAATACCTTCAGCAGGCCACCCATTTTTTCTCAGAGTCATTGTTAATGAGTCTACAGATCTCTTAGTATTTATAAATATTAACACTTTTTCATAATTGTCTTCTGATATTTCTTGCAGAATATCTTTAAATCTGAAATAAAAAAAGAATGTATTTATCCATTATTTTGTATTATATACATATTATCTATAATATAAAAATGAATCGCAAAATGTGTTGGTAAGCGCATAACTCAACAACGCCTGGACCAATTTGGCCAAATCTTTTTTTAAAATGTTCGTTGAAGTTCAAGGATGGTTTTTACGGCGAGAAAAATTAGAATTATTGCTGGGAAAACCCTAAAAATAGCCCTTTTCTTTTTCCCATACAAATGATTTGTAACTAAAACGTAGTCAATTTGAGCTTTATTGCTATAGTATAAAGTTCATATTAAATTACAAGCACTCACTGTTGTCTAAGCAATGTAGGTGTGTTCCTAACGTCAAAGATCATATCTATCAAAACAATGTGCGTGTGTGCGTTGGAGCACAGAATACATAGTTGGAGGAGTTTAATGTCGCGTTCCGAAACTCGCGTTTCTTTTGTATTAGTTTCGGCACGCGAGATAAAATGCATCAGTTTCCACGTCATTACATCAGTCAAACAAAAATCGCGTTACCAACAGTGTTTTTATATTATTTATAATATCCAAATTTTTGGCGCCACTAGCGATAGCAAAAATCTGCAGGCGGTATGTCCGAACAATTGGGAGTACTTCCCGTGGTACATGTGGTACTTACAAGATGTATAGAGGCCCAACATCTCTCTGCAACGCCAAAGGATCAAGCGGATCGGGATCAAATGAGAGAAGCCGGTACTGGGGTGCCCCCGCCCAAAGATGACAACAGTATTCCACGTTTGTTAAGGCTAATTTGACCTTGCCCTACAGATGAGCGCGAAACTTGACATCGGAAAATTTGAGATTGGCAGTCCCTAGGCATTCAACGCATTTTTATGGGCTATCGTTTTCCGTCCAGGCAGTGCTGCTATGGAACGCACTGCCCGTGGAGATTAGAAAAGCCAAGTCCCTAACCATATTTAAAACTCTTCTGATGCAACACAATGCCGGGTTACTGTAATCCTTTTTCTGTTTTAGTAATGTTTCTATTTGTTTGTGTATCCATAGTCATGTATATATTTATGTATGTATGTATTTATGTATGTTTATGTTATGTAAATGTATATATTCCTATAATCTATTTAAGTATTTTACTGTATTATGTTATAGTATTATTTATTTATAAATTTATATATTTACAATTTTATTTAAATAATATGTTTGACTTTTGTTTATTTTAACGCCTGCAACTCGTTTCTTTCATGCAATATTGTCCTTCCTAAGGTTGCCTGGAAGAAATTGCTTATAGCGATAAGGCCGCCATTTGTACTTCCATATGTTTTACGTGTCTCCAACCTATGTCTCTTGTTAGTTTAAGGTGTGCAAATAAAGAATTTTTATTATTATTATTATTATCGTTCGACATGTCTACACCCAGAATTTCGATATTGGCTGAGACGGTCAAGGGAGTATACTCAAAACAGGGAACTAAGACAAAGGGTTTTTTTTAGATACCGCACGACAAACAGATTCAGATAAATTAAACCCAACTTGTGAACTTGTCCCATCTCCATGTTATAAGTAAATTTCAAAGTTGCGGTAAAGTGTGGCGCTGCATGAATGGACCTGCTTGACCGGTGAAATACCACGACTTCTCAGAAAATCGACGTAAAGTGGCCCATACCGCGATTCGTTCGGTGAGAAACGAACCCGTAGTTACACCCCCCTTCCCCATCCTACTCCCTTAAAAGTCGGCAACGCAACTGTAACACTATATGTGTTGCTGGCGTCCATGGGCGGCGTTGGTCGCTTACCATCAGGTGACACGCCTGCTCATTTGCCCTCCTATACCATAAAAAAGGAAACAAATACAAGATATAAAAAAAAAATTCAGTACTAATAGGGACTTTAAATGTTTTCTTGATGATAACTCACTCAAAATCATTTCTATTACTTTTAAAAATAATTCTTCAAAGGTTTTGAGTTGTACTTTTTCATTTTTAATAGGGGTAAATAGACAGTCATTGGACACTGAATAGTTATTGGACAGTACCTTTTGATTTGCTAAAAATAAGATAACAACAAATAAAAAGCGATATCTATATCCATTACTTAAATCTATAAGTTCCTAACATTGTTATAGTTCATATATTTTGTAACAGATGGCATTAGTAAACTGTCTAAAAAAATATTTCCCGGCGGCTGTCACGGAAACGCATAAAAATTGTCTTGAAAAATAATTATTTTTATAAGATTGAGTCGAGAGTTTTGTTACGATTTTGGCATAGTGGTGATTGATATTGTTTTGGCACCTCGGAGATTGGTAAGATATCATAACAATTTACATGATAAATGGACTTTTATCTCATAAATGTTATATTTTGAGGTTATTTTCACCTGTCCAGTAATTGTATGGTACAATTTAAAAAAATCTATTATTGGACAGTGTCCAATAACTATTTTTTTTTCAGAGTTTTGAGTTTCTAAGATTTTAGTTGCGTTCATTTTAAACATTTAAATTTCTTATGACGTACTTTCAATTTCAAGTATCACAGACTATTCTGTCAGTTATTGGACACTGTCCAATAATTGTCACTTATTGTGTCCAATAATTGTCCAATAATTATTGTTAGGTTGAAGTCTCAAAAATTAACTATGTCGGTTACCCCGGTTCTCTGGCGGATATACTCATTCCTGAGTTTATCCTTCAGAGATACCCCGAGCATAGCTCGCTGAGCGACTTTAAATTTGTGGACTAGCCCCACCGTGAGTGTCCACGTTTCGGCACCGTAGTCATCACCGGGAAGACGCACTGGGCAAAGACTTTGGTCTTTAGACATTGCGGTATAGGCGAGCTGAAGACCCGACGCAGTTTGCCAAATGTAGCCCAACCCAGCTGAATCCTCCTTTCGGCTAACTGGATAGTTTGGCCTAGGTAGACGTATTTGTTTACGACTTCGAGAACTGACCCTTCGACGCTTATCGGTCCGGGCACGACATGTTCATTGAATATGACTTTGGTCTTGACCAAGTTCATGCCCAAACTGACACTCCGGGAGGACTCGTCTAGGCTGCGCAGCATTCCGCTTATCTGTTCCAACGACTCTGCCATTACAACGTTGTCGTCGGCAAACCGAAGATGTGAGATGTACTCACCATTCACGTTGACACCCTGTCCAGTCCAATCCAGGGTCTTGAAGACGTCCTCTAGAGCGTTGGTGAAGAGTTTGGGAGATATGATATCTCCCTGTCTTACACCTCGATTCAGCTCGATAGAGTTCTTCACCTGGTCCTGTATCTGGACAGCCATCGTGGCGGTGTCATACAAGCATCTCAACACCTCGATATAACGCCAGTCAATCCGACATCGCTACAATGCATCCAGACCTGCCCAAGTTTTTTCATAATCCACGAATGCCATAATACACAGCGGCTGATTGTACTCTTCGGTCTTCTGTACAATCTGCCGAACAGTATGGATGTGGTCCACCGTATTACAGCCTTTTCGAAACCCGGCCTGCTCCGGAGGCTGGAATTCGTCGAATCTTACAGCGAGACGATCCGTGACCACCCTCGAGAACAACTTGTAGATATGTCCCAGGAGTGAGATGGGTCTGTAATTCTTCAGTAAGGTTTTATCACCTTTTTTGAAGAACGGCACCACCACCCTCCTGCCCCAAGCCTGTGGTGTTATGTCCTGGTGTATGACGGAATTAAAAAGACTTGCTAATTCCTTTAGGATAGGAGTCCCGCCGGATTTTAGAAGTTCTGTAGTAATTCCGTCATCACCGGGTGCCTTGTTGTTCTGAAGTAGCCCGAGAGCCGCCCCAATCTCGCTTTCTTAAAAGTCGGGGATGTCCTCACTGTAGTGACGCGTTAGCGGGGCTCTGTGGTCATCATCGCTTGTTCTCGTCGGCTTGGTCATCCGTGTAGAATAAAGGAGCCCATAAAAAGATTCTATCTCTGTGAGAATCTCAGGCTTAGAGGTGACAACACGTCCATCCGCAGTTTTCAGCTTCGTCAGATCGGGCCTTCCAAGCTGCTGAGCGAACACTTTCGACCCTTTGTTGCGGTCGATCGCGTCCTCGATTGCTCGGGTATTCGATCGACGAAGGTCGCGCCGCATCAGCTTCCTAATACGCTGGGTTAGGCTTTTCCATTCTGACGAAGACAGCTGATCGGATGGAGTTTCCCGCCTTTGCCTCATCAGCTCGAGCGTCTCGGCAGAGAGTTTGGACTCCTTTTTCTGCGTTCTCGGGAACAACCTTTGAGACACTTTCCTTAGCGTGTTGACCACAGTGTAGGTCCTTTTGTCCACATCACCTGTGGTTTCCAGCAGCATATACATCGAGTATTCAATTGTAAAATCTACTATTCTTAACAAGCACATTTGTTATATAGTACTGTTACTTACTTTTCCTTTACCTTACTTTACTTTTCTATTAAGTCCCTGATCCAGAGGTCCGGGTTCGAGACCTGACAATGGCTCACACCAATGACTTTCGAATTTTTTTTCGGAAGTTAAGTACACTACTTGAAAAAATTAAGGGATCAAAAAAAATTCCAAATTTTTCGGTAGTTTTCAACAGGCCGTAACTTTGAGAGAAATGGTCGTACAGGAAATAAAAAAAAAGGAAATTGTAGCTCCAAGTGTCTGTTAAGGGAAATTCATTTAAGTTCTTGAAACCCACCTCTAACTTTCTGTGCGATCATTGGTTGCTGAGATATCGATAATCAAAGACAAAAAGATTCTTTTCCATTTGGAGACCGATATCTCAGCGAGGAGTGGACGTATCAGGGTGTTTAAAAAAAGAAATTAAAGCTAACTGAACAACGTATCCGATCCTTATGGTAGTTAAGCTAAAAAATTTTTTTCCACGCCCGTAAACCAAAAAAAAAACTAAAAAAATTTTGAGAATTTTTTTGCTGCTGGTTTTTCTACGATTACTCAGAAACCGCGGAGGCTAGAAAATTTTGAAGTTCTAATCCAAAAACTAGACACTTGGAGCTACAATTTCCTTTTTTTTTATTTCCTGTACGACCATTTCTCTCAAAGTTACGGCCTGTTGAAAACTACCGAAAAATATGGAATTTTTTTTTGATCCCTTAATTTTTTCCAGTAGTATATGATAGATACCGAGGACTGAAAACTTTGTGCCCGGTATGGCAATAGGTTCGCCACCTATTCCATTTCATTTGGGACGTAAATACATATAATGGCGAGACGAGGCTTAACAGCCGTTGCCTAGACCTTCAGGTAACAAAGGTGTGAAGTTATGTTACTTACTTTTCTAATTTCTCATCACAGACATGTATGATTTGTTTAATATTATGATTAGCAGACAGCTCTGTAGATCCAACATTAACTTGCGTAAACTCTCCCAAATAATCTTTAGCTAAATATCTCACTTCATTTGGCCAAGTTGCAGAAAACATTAAGATTTGTCGCTCCTTAGGCACTCCCTCCAATGCTTGCCGAATTTGAGGCTCAAAACCCATATCCAACATTCTGTCAGCCTCGTCAAGTACAACATATGTACACCGATTTAAGGTTGTTGTTTTACTTACAAGAAAGTCATTTAATCGGCCTGGAGTGGCAATAAGGATATCAACACCTCGTTGTAATTGTTGAGCTTGCACCAACCGACTTGCACCCCCATATACACATAGACTGCGGATATTTAAAGCTCTTTCAAAATCCTTTGCAACCTGTTCAATTTGTCGAGCAAGTTCTCTTGTAGGGGCCAAAATAAGTGCTCGTGGACCGAGACCTCTTCTTGCCTCATTCTCTTTTATATGCATAACAGCTGGTAAAAGGTACGCAAGAGTTTTGCCTGTGCCAGTTTGAGCGATACCCACAAAATTATTACCATTCAATGCTATAGGCCATCCTAGTGATTGAATAATAGTTGGTTTTGATATTCCTTGTTCTTTTAAAAACTCTTTTATATAATCAGGAAATGGACAACTGTCAATTTCAGTATATGGCTCTGGCAAATTAGGACCACTCACAGTTACATTGTGCTCATTGCAATAATCATGAAATGCTTCATCTTGAGCTGCCTTAGTAGATAAGTGTTGTTTAAGTGGTATTCCCAGTTTTGTCTGCTGTATAATATATTTGTGACAGATAATTGAATTAAGGCCAGTGTTTTCTTTACGCAGAAAACTAGTTGCTGTGATCTCTCTCTTGGAAAAATCAGATAACCTGTAAATTAAAATAGATATTGATGATCATTATCATACTTTGATACTTTTAATGTGTAGCCTTAAGTGAAGTGACTCAGCCAAACTATGATATTCCTTCATCATTCGCACGGCTGGTGAATGGAACAAACTACCTGCTTTGGTGTTCCCCGTTAGCTATAACATAGGTCTCTTCAAAAGGAGTGTGAATAGGCTTCTAACTGAACAGTGCGCTTCACCATCTTGAGCCTCGTCGTCACTTACCATCAGGTGAAACGAGGTCAAGTGCTTGCCAGTAAAATTAAAAAAATAATTCTTACTTATTTCCATATGTAGTATCTAACAATTCATAACTGTGGACAACTTACTATAAGTACTTATTTATAACAGAAAAGTATATATGTATTAATATCCGTTATCCAGTATCCATAATACAAACACTTTGTTACTTAGCTTGAAAACTAGAGGGTGCTGTGTGTATTGTGTGCGAAATATTATTATTGTCATTTAAATTAGGCCTGTTACCGGCCGTCAGCCTGTTAGTTAATATAATTATAAGTTAGTATAATTTAATGTAAAGGAAGCCTTTACCTTCCTCCAGAACGAGGTGTGCAGAAAGGTCGACAAACATTTATGACAAGAGTTATGAAAGCCAAAGGAACGAGTGAGGAGTGTAAGAATTGTGCCTTAAGGCGCCCTGTTCTTTCTGCTTACCCCACAAGGGACTATGCTTGAGGATAGTGAAGTTATGTATGTACTTATAGCGAAATGGTAAATATGTAATGTAACTTACAATTTGCATAAGCCCCGTTGCCTTACGAGCCTCGATATCACGTTTAAGGCCATATTTACAAATACTTCGATAGAATCCGCTGTTAAATAAGGTTATGTTTCCGATTTATTTTGAATTAATGTATCAATACAGTCGAGGACTTCAGTTAAAGATTTCTGAGCACAGATTAAGCATATGACTTTATTATTATAAAACAATTAATCAAATGATGTTAATGTTATTGTAATAAAATTATGGATTTATTGGTCTCACACAAGCTCAACAAGAACATCATTGAAAATAACCTAAAACTAGGACTGTTGATAAAATATCGATATATCGAAATATCGATATTTTTCCTTAAAAATATCGATATTTATCGCCGATATTTTTTTTCACGATATATCGATAGTTCGATATTGAAATGTACATATCGACTTTCGATATCTTTATGAAAATATTTTTTTTTGGACACAATAACTTAAATTATATCGTCATCGCAAACTTAAGGTTGTCTGGAAGAGATCGCAACATGCGATAAGACCGCCTTTTGTACTTGATCGACATTTACTATGTACTAATTACTTCAATGTAATGTATAAAAATTGCGTACAATAAAGCGTATTCTAGTCTAATCTTAATATACTGTATTTAAAAAACTAATAAACAATCGTCAAGTCATCCCATAAGCAATGACAAACAGCTCCCCTTTACGAGTTCAAGCTAATTCTTGGCAATGAAAAAATTTTGCATCAAATTATAACTGATTAGTGTTTATAGGTATCGCGTATTGTTTTTTTTTTTTTGCTTAAAGACACTTTCACAGGGGCCCGCAGGGCTTATGGAAAACTCTTTGAACAACACCCTCTTTCTATTAATAGACGTAACATATGAATTTTCTGTACATGCATTTTTAGGAGTATGTATTTTTATATGTACCTACATAATTGATTAGTATCTATAATTTTAATTTCCCTAAATTATCTTATGTTATGTCATAGATACATAGTGAAACGATTGTCAATGAATGTGTTAAGCCACTGTTAACTATCACAACGATATAATTTACGTTAATATTTACGTTTATATGTTTGCTGGACGCAGCTGCAGCAAAAACAAATCTATTATATGCGTGAATTTTAAGAAATTATATTCAAGTAGTGTTTTTTGCACTTTGTCGTGAAAAGTTATCAAAGATGTGGAAATGCAACAAATTTAGCAACCCATTTGAAAAGGAAATCCATCATGCATTTGCAAAACTATCCATCAGAGTAAGTATAAATACTAAGAAAATAATCACGAAAAATGCAGAAGGAAACTATCATAATGAGTCAGTCGTATAGTTACTACCACCAAAATCAAATATTGACCTTACTGACAACGATACCGAAAACTAAATACATGGTATATGAAAGAGAAGATATCTTATTAAATAGTTTTTTACGATCTTAATTTACTACCTTTCGTCCATAGATGTCACTACATCTGAAATGAAATCAATTCTACATCGGTAATCTTTAGAGTAGTTTTAGCTTATGGACATAGATGGCGATACGTTAGAATAAATGGTTAATATATTGACTGGTTAATTTACTGCCTCTATAACCAACGCCCATAGTATATTGGACTCGCTGGTCTTCACCGATCACAAAGTTAAGCTACGTTGGGCGTGGTAAACACTTGGATGAGTAACCGTTTTTATTTGGGTAAAATTGTTCACAAACAATATTTTAAAGCATTGTAGTAAATACGATTAATTTAAAACGGCAGCAAACGGGGCGTTTAACGTTTGCATGTCGTTTAAGAAGTTTCACTTCAAAATATCGATATATCGAAACATCGATATTTTTTTTCGAATTATCATACCCCGATATTGATATTTTTTAAAATATCGATATATCGATCATCCGATATTTTTAAAAATATCAACAGTCCTACCTAAAACTGTTTTTTTTTTACATTGATTCATTGATTCGCCCAATTAAGACAGGCTAGAGCTTAGCTAATTTTTTGTTTAATTTTGGACAGGCTATATGGCTTTGAAGCCATACTGTCTTGTCTGTCGTATTATTTTTTTTGAAAGTAACAAACTTAAACTAACTTGTGGAGCTCCCGAAAGTTTCCCCGCCCTTATTCCCCGCAGGCTCAGCGCCCCCACGATGGTGAGAGGCTCGGCTACGGCCGGAGATCACCAGCCATCGCCGTTCAACGATGATGTTGGTAGATGCAATGCGGGTGAGGGCGTCCAACACCGGGAAGAAGTTGTTGTCTCCGATCGAAACGTCGCCTCCTCCCCTCCCCCGCCCCTTCTTCTTCTCTTCGCAGAAGGAGGCGAACTCACTCCAGGCCACTCTTTCAGAGAACATGGAAGCCACCACGCTGGGGAGCGACAGGTCCGACCCGATCGACGCGACCAAACTACGGCGTAGCCCAGCCCACGACGGGCACACCTTGAGGGTATGCTCAGTCTTATCCTCCGCCGCGCCACAGTGTGTGCTTCAAGATAGTCGAAGAAGGCGTTGGCTCAAAGTTCAACATAAAGGTCTGTATAGAGTCAGCGAGTATAGACTACTCATATCTGACTAAATTGAATTATTAGTATTTATTAGAGTCAATATGACAGTGACTACTCGACACCGAGTAGCTGAAATTAGTCGTTGAAAATACGAATTGCAAGGCAGTGCGTTGGCTGGCTGGAATTCAGAGTTCTTAGTACGCCAGCAGAACGCAACAGTTCCCGAGGGAAGGTGAACTAGTTTCTCGACAATTTTGGCTAAGTACTTTGCCGGTTATAACTTGCTTTGCATTTTATGTTGAACTTGATCAGTATTTTAATTTCAAAACAATTTTCCGAATCTTCTAAATATATACGAAAGATTCTGATGAACATAGATTATTTTAAAATCAGAGTGCACCGCGGCTACTATTGTTTTCCTCGGTGCATGCACTATTACGCCGATGTGTGAGCGAATAGGTGTGTAATTTAAAATAATTGTTATTTAGTTTTTTTAGTTATCTCCTGTTTTGACACGTTTGTTTCGCCTCTCACTTAAGACCGGAACTGTTCCGAAATCCTGGAAGCTTGCCAATGTACAACCGTGCCCAAAAAGGGTAGTCGAGCGAGCTGACCCAGCCAATTATCGCCCCATCTCAATTACCTCTATACTCTGCTAGATTATGGAGCGTATATTGAACCAGCACCTAATGGCATACCTAGAGCATAACGACCTTCTCAGTGATCGACAATACGGTTTCCGCCGAAATTGATCAACTGGACACTTCCTAGTGTATGCCATTCACACAGGCTCTCAAACCTTGGAGAGAAACGGGGAGGCCCTTACTGTCTCTCTAGACATCTCTAAGACCTTTGACCGAGTTTGGCATGACAGCCTTATTGGCAAGCTTCCAGCATTCGGGATATCCTCTGGCCTGATTACATGGATAAGGGACTTCCCGAGAGAACGATCACTCCGTGTTGTAGTCGACGGCTGTGCATCAGAGCCTTTGTCGACCAACGCTGGTGTTCCTCAGGGGTCAGTACTATCTGCAACGCTCTTTTTAATACATATCAACCTGCTTAAATCCGGTATTTATGGATATGCGGATGATGCCACCATCGTTGATAAGTACGAATTAGGAGTTCAGGGCAGTCAGGAGCAGGTACGGATTGAGCGGGAGGCCATGGTAGAGCGAATGAATCTCACACTCAAGGCAGTCTCCGATTGGGGCGATGCCAATCTTGCGAGATTCAATGCCACCAAAACTCAAATGTGTCTTATCACTGCCAAAAGGAGCCCTTTCACCTTGGCTCCTACTTTCCAGGGTGTGGCATTGGAATACTCCGACCGCCTACAGTTATTGGGTGTTGAAATATCTCAACACCTCAACTTTGGGCGGTTCATCGAGTCCAAAGCAGGGATAGCAGCAAGGAAGCTTGGCATTCTTGCGAAGGTGAAGCAGTATTTCACCCCAGGACAGCTTCTAA
This sequence comes from Euproctis similis, assembly GCA_905147225.2. Classification (NCBI taxonomy): domain Eukaryota; kingdom Metazoa; phylum Arthropoda; class Insecta; order Lepidoptera; family Erebidae; genus Euproctis; species Euproctis similis. The sequence continues at coordinate 16,039,382 of LR990124.1, read as the reverse complement.
CACTGCACAAAGCTCAAGTCCAGTCTTGCGTGGAATACTGTAGTCACATTTGGGCTGGTGCAGCCAAATGTCACCTATCGTTGCTGGATTCGATGGAGAAGTGGGCTAAAAGATTAATTGGCGATCCTGTGATGGTTGACAATGATCTGCAAAGCCTCAAGCACAGGCGAAAGGTGGCCAGCCTCTCGGTGTTCTATAGGCTACACTCTGGTGAATGTGCGCAAGAGTTACACAACTTGATACCTCCATCCCCATACTATCGGCGAATTATCCGACGTACTTACCGTCTACACACTCTACACCCGTACGTTGTTGAAATCCCACCCGTACGAACTAAGCGCTTTGGATCTTCCTTCATCATCCGCACGCCTGGTGAATGAAACAAACTACTTGCTTCCGTGTTCCCCGTTAACTATGACATAGGTCTCTTCAAAAGGAAAGTGAATAGGCTACTAACTGGACAGTGCGCTTCACCATCAACGGCCTCGTCGTGACTTACCATCAGGTGAAACGAGGTCAAGTGCTGCCCAGTAAGAAAAAAAAAATTTGCTGCACGCGATTAAGCCACTGATTAAGACTCGGCGGGCCGCATGCGGCCCGGGCCTCAGGTTTGGTATAGCCGCCTGAAGGTCTAGGTATAGAATAGAATAGAATAAACTTTATTGTACACCATAAACGTAAAAAAAGTAAAAGTGTGTGTCCGCTCCGACGCACGACTGGAGTTTACTCCTCAAGAACGATTATAAAATAAAATAATAAATATTTACTGTCTACAAATATGAACACATTTCTTCGTAATAGAGAATGGCGTATCGCTATAAAGAGTGTTTCTATAAAGAGCTCAGGACATTGTATGGAGTGCCGACTCTTATTTATATGCTCTGTGACTATAAAGAGCTCAGGACATTGTATGGAGTGCCGACTCTTATTTATATGCTCTGTGACTATAAAGAGCTCAGGACATTGTATGGAGTGCCGACTCTTATTATTATACATTGTAAATCGATTCTTAAGGAGTAAACTCCAATAATAAATATATACTAATATATACTATGTACTAACATATTATATTAGAAACAAATAGTAATTAGTTAACAACGCCATCTGCTGGAATTAGTTAACAACGCCATCTGCTGGAATAGCTTTAGTGTTGTTGTCGTTAAAGCAAGTTAAGTGCTCACAATTTAAAATAATTCACATTCGCCAATAGATGTCAGGAATTCCAATAAAAAAGTAAGTTGATGTTTAAGTTAATTATCGATAAAACACGATAAAATGAAATTTTCTAAAAATGATTCCTAGCTAGATCGATTTATAGCCCCCGAAACCCCCTATATACTAAATTTCATGAAAATCGTTGGAGCCGATTCCGAGATTCACACACTTTTTATTAGGAGTACGATGTTGGCGATGCTACTGTGGCGCCCCTCGTTTCATTACCAAAGATCGAAAAATATTATTGATATTTCATTATTTTATTAGTATGTAATTCGTACTTAAATATAATTTTCAAAAAACACAATTTATAAAAACACAATTTATAAATAATATAATTTTTTTTTTCTCCGCCTGCAATACGTACTTACGTATATGTATGTATGTAAAAAACAAACAAACAAACAAACCCGATCCTAGAAAATGTGTCGAAATTGGTAAAGAGGACGGTAATTAGACGATTATACATACGGCCCTCGTGGTGCATCGGTAAACCGCACTACCGATAACACAAGGTCGGGGCGGGTTCGATCCCTCGTCTGGGGGTGTTTTTTTCTACATGTTTTTACGGTATTTATTTACAAAAATAAATATTTACAGTACTCCAAAAGTAACAATGCGCATAGAAATCTTCGTCATGGTTCGGCATCAGTCGTATTACCCGAGCGTCGAAAGACGATATTTTTATAGAGTGGTTAAATGCAATTTCTCTATGCATAATTTTGATGTGATTAGTTTTCAAGTGTCTTACTGAAGCTGGTGTAATTATGGAAGAAAACAAGGTTTAAATAACATAAGGTTTTTATTAGAAGGAGAAAAAAATGTTTTCAAATAGAGGTTTACATTAAAATGTAATCATAAAAATCTCAGTTCAAATTTATTTACAGCACTAATCATTCCAGAAAAGTAAAACAATTACAAAAATATTAATCAGAATCGAGGAAGATCTCTATTTCCGACATCGCAGATTCATCTGAAGTTTCATTATGCTCTTGTTCATTTACACTTTCCTCACTGCTATCACCTGTGTAAATAATCATTTCATCGGAATAACTATCGATTCTTGGCTCAAATTTTCTATATTCATCTTCGCATTTAACCGCATGATCACAAACTTTTTTCCATTCTTCTGGTCCTATTTTATTGATTTTTTCTAATATAGCATCTTTAACTGACGTGACAGTCATTGCAATATTTTTTTTGGTTACGTCTTTATTTGGGCCCAAATATTTTCAATAGGGTTAAAATCGGGATGATATGGTGGCAATCGTATAATTTTATGCCCATGTTCCTCCATTATACGGTCAATGGCAAATTCTGTGTAATTTTCCTTGTATCTTTGTATAATTGCATACAATTCGGGTTTCAGTTTCTTTGGGTCATGCGGAATGTTGTGTTGTTGTAACCAAGCTATCATGTGTGGTTTAGATGTGTTTGAGTTTGGTGGTTTCACAGACAGCTTATTATGATATGGGGCGTTGTCAATTACCAACACACTATTAGGAGGCAAATTGGGAATCAATTGATTGCGTAGCCAAGTTTGATAACGTTCCGCGTTTATTTCTTTATGATAGTCACCTTCTGAGTCGACACATTTATGTAACATTAGAGCCCCTGGGACGAAGCCTTTTTCATTGCCTGCGTGTACAATAATTATTCGCTCTCCTTTGGAAATGGGTTGTTTGATACCTTTTTTGCTGCTATCTTGCCAAGTTTTACCCTTAGTATGTGATGTGTGCACGTATGACTCGTCCATAAATACTATGTTCCTACCAGAACTCCTCAGCTCTTGTATTTCTCTGAGATATTTGATCCTTTTTAAGCGTATATCATGTTTTTCCATAAGTGATCGTCTGTTATTATCAGTTTTCAGAAACCTAAACCCCATGTCTTTCAAGATTAGCCTTAAAGTCTCGGCACAGCCTTTGAAATTAATAGCTTCGATCAACTTTATTCTTAAATTATTTACAGTTGGGAGTTCTTTCAGCGTCAATGTAAAATTGTATATCATATTACGAATAACACAGTAGTCGAAATCATCAAGTCCCAGCCGAAATCTACTTTTAGGTCTTCCTTTTTTCGGTGTAGAAAATTTCTTTGATTGTTTTTTTTTTTTCGTTTAAGATATTACTCAAAGTTCGTCGCGAAATTCCTGTAGCTTTTGTAACACGGTCTTGAATTTTTTTAAAATAACCATCGTGGTCTCTGTTGAAAACATTGGCTTCATTTAAGAAATAAAGGTACACATTGAATACCATTTGCCGTGCTTGTGAATTAAGCGGCTTTCCACGTTTAAATTTATCCATTCTGGAAGAAATCGTCTGAAAGAAAATGGCATGGGCAGAGTTAGGTATATATTTTTTATGCATGTTAACTATTTATTAAATTTAAATAAATCTCATTTTTCAAATGTTTTTCTAGTACTTAATATGTATTAAACACGTAGTTTTTTCAAAATATACTATTTAAATCTGAATAAGCTAATTAATGTTGAAATTATATTTACCGGTGTGTAACAGCAGCTCTATATAATTCCACAAACAGAGAACACGTGCAGTCACCACCAATGTATTAAGACGACTGACGGACCTTTAGCTGACCGGCGACCTCTGCCGAACGCCCGAAATGTTTTCGATTGTGCACACATGATATTGACTCCTATCTCTTTTACACAAGGTGCAAAAAGCAAATGCCTTGTTTAGGGCTCTTATGATTCAATGATTCGAGTGTTTCCGGGAATACGACAATTAGCGAAGATCTGCATGTGCATTATTAATTTGGGAGTACTGTACTGTCTACAAATATGAACACATTTCTTCGTAATAGAGAATGGCGTATCGCTATAAAGAGTGTTTCTATAAAGAGCTCAGGACATTGTATGGAGTGCCGACTCTTATTTATATGCTCTGTGACTATAGCGCATAACGCATTTCGTGTGACACTCACGTGACTAGTACGATTTTGGTCCCCATAATTTTCATACCCCGGGCCTATATATGTAAATCGATTCTTAAGGAGTAAACTCCAAAAATAAAATACAAAAGAACTTAAAAGTTAGACACAGGCAGGTACAATGGGCGGTCTTATCGCTTACAGCGATCTCTTACAGACAACCTTTGGACGGACTTGTCGGTTAGGTAAGACGGGAGCTGGGGTGTACCGTTTATATATAATTGATATGAGTACATGGCAATATGCATAGATAATATACATACATACATACAATAATTAATGCAATATACAAACATAAACAATACATACAAATACACATAATACACACACAAACAATACGTACAAATACACACATATATATTTAGAATGAAGTAACATAAACGGAAATAAAATAGCATTGTCGACATACAGACATTGCAAGACTTAATATGATCACCAAGAAGAAATAGAAAGGAAAAGTTAGGAGTTCCACGACTATTTTATCAGAATAGAAGTAAAAAGAGTTTATCAGTTAAATTGTATAGAATTCAAGTAATGTTCTTTAACCATTGTCTTGAAGAGAGTCAACGTTTGAGCACTTCTAATATTTAGAGGCAGAGCATTCCATAAAACTGTAGCTTGGACCGTAAACGATTTCGCATAAAATCTAGAAGAATGTCCCGGTATTTTCAATATGAGGCGCTTAGATGATCTTGGGAACTCCACTTGGGGATCGTAAAGAAACTGAAATCGCTCCTTGAGATAGGACCGGTGTTGAAAGGTCAAATAATATGTTGTACAGCAACGAAAGGTAATGAGCATTCCGGCGAAGGCGAATAGGTAACCACTTGAGCTTTTTTCGAAATTCGGAGACATGATCATACTTGCGAAGACCAAATATGAATCTTTATGCAAACATTCTGAAGTCGCTCAAGTTTATCGAGTTGAATTTCGGTAAGATCTGGATAACTGGCATCGGCATAGTCAAGGATAGAAAGTAAAATGGTATTTGCTAGAGTAGTTTTGGTTTCGGTAAGTAGAAAGTTTTGAAGTCGTCTTATTGATCCAATAGAAGCAAAGATTTTACGACTCACCTGTTGCAACTGACCATTCCAGGTTAATTGTGCGTCCATAAATATCCCCAAATTTTTCACTTCTTTACTAAATGGTATTGTATTGTTCTCGAATGTAACCTTGGGCAGTTGCGACAAAAGAATTTTATTGAGCTTTTTGGAGCTCCCTAAAATTACAACTTGAGTCTTAGCGGGGTTAATATTAATTTCATGAGGTCGACTCCATTCGCTAATCAGCATGAGACCACCATTAATTAAATCTATGCCATCTGATAACGTGTCCAATGGTGTTTGAAAATATATTTGAAGATCATCTGCATAAAGATGGTAGGATGAAAGGAGTTGACTTGAAATAGAATTAATGAAAATTGTGAAAAGTAAAGGGGATAGCACGCCACCCTGGGGCACACCTACTGTGGTAGAACACCAGGAAGAAAACGTATCGCCGATGCGTACACACTGCCGGCGGCCATCCAGTTAACTACGAAACCAATCGATTGCGGTTGGAGATATATTAAGGCCAGCCGTACACGGACTGCTTCAAGCAGTTATGACAGACTGCTTGAAGCCGCGACCGCGCGGTGAACTATAGCCATTCATTCGCTGCCGTACACACGACTGCTCGAGCAGTCGCGACCGCTTCAAGCCGTCAACTACATGATGAAATTCAATCGTGCTGTCGACCGCTCGCGAGCAGTCGCGAGGCATACACTGAGACACTGACTGCTCGAGCCGTTGGCGGCTCAAGAGCAGTCGACAGCTCTACGACCTCCCCCTCCCTTCTCTTTTGGCCTCGCGGCGCCTAGTGTCTCTCTGTCTCGTCTCATTTGTCGACTGATCTATATACCCTTTGGACTGATCTTTGAAAATGGAGGGTGTGTGCGATAGTGATGCGCTTATAAGTGCAATTAAAACACATGAAATTATTTGGAACTTTAAGCTTAAGGAGCACAGCGACAAAATAAAGAAGAACAATGCATGGGCAATTATTTGCGCCCAAGTTATTGAGAACTTTGATGAAAAAACAAATCAAGAAAAAAATAAAATCGGTAAGTAAAAAAGTCAGTCATTTTATTACACACACATTTATTAGGTTTATGTCATATTATAAAGTCACACACATATTTATTGATTTATATCATATTCCATTGCCAATCTAGTTTGCCTTCTTCGCTCACAAAGTAATTAGCAAATTCTTCACGGATTGTTGTTAACATAGGCCCACCTGGGCGAACTTGCTGGGTTGAATGTACTATAGAGTGAGGAAGACCTTCAAACGTATCCTCAAATTTATTTCCATCTCGTTGTTTTACGTAGTTGTGAAGAACACATGATGCTTTTACTATATCCACTGCGAAATCAACATTAACTATGTCTATGGAAGATCCGCCATTTATTAGCTAAAATGCCAAACGTGCATTCAATATATCTCCTAGCACGTGATAACCGATAGTTAAAAATTTTTTTTCTCTGGTAAATTCTTGCCACCATATGGACGCACTAAATTTTCCTGCAAGCTGAATGCTTCATTCCCAATAAACACATTCGGTAATACAGGTCCATTATGCGATATTGCAGAAGGTGGAGGTATATTTAACTTTTTTTCTTGTAACATTTTATATAGACAACTCTCTTCGAAAATAGTCGAGTCAGCGTGCCTTCCATACGAGCCTATATCCACGAAAGTGAACATATAATTACTATCACATACTGCTAGAAGTATTATCGAAGAATATTTTTTAGTTATAATATGACGATCCACTTTGCGCGGGTTGTAATAGTCTAATATGTTTGCCATCAACAGCCATCATCTAATATCTTACCAATTGTTGTTGATGCTATTCTAAAACTATATTGCAAATCCATAAATGTACATCCAGTTGCCAAATACCTGTAAAAACATATTTTTAAATCAATAAATTGTAACAATAAATATTTTTTTAGTTGTTACAGCCATGTTAATACAGAAAAAATGGAAGACATTAAGAGATGGGTACACCAGATATGCTAAAAAAATAAAACCAAAGAGTGGTTCAGCAGCCCTAAACATTCGGCCATATGCATATTATCAGCAGATGTCTTTTTTAAAGGTAATAATAGAAGATAGACCCGATAAAACAAACAGTCTGAAAAAAGTGAAAATCGTCAAAATAAAATAAACAAAGAAAGAAACAAAAGAAAATTAAATACTACAATCACAGATGAGAACGTCTTAATTGAAAAATTTGCTAAACACTTCCCTGTGATGAAAAATCACAGAATTCGCGCATTGTTGAAGATGAAGATAAATTGTTTTTTCTGTCATTAGTTGGCGAGTTTAAAACATTAATGAGCAGTTTAAATTAGCAAACAGTCTCGGTGGCGCAGTGGGCGAGCGCACGGCCTCTGATCCAGAGGTCCGGGTTCGATTCCAGACACTGGCTCACACCAATGACTTTTCGAAATTGTTTTCGGAAGTTATGTGTGATAAATACCGATGACTGACAAACTTTGTGCCCGGTATGGCAATAGGTTCGCCACCTATTCCATTTGGGACGTAAACATAACGGCGAGACGAGGCTTAACAGCCGCTGCCTACACCTTCGGGTAACAAAAGGCGTGAAGTTATGTTATGTTAAATTAGATGCTAAGACAGAAATTCTTAACGTAATTAAATACTTTAAAGGGATGACAAATCACATATATCCTGCGAGCAGGGGATATTCATCACAGAATTCACCTTATGATTACCGTGGACAATGGTTATAATACTAGCCCCTCTACCTCTGCATTAGCGACTGGCCCCTCTACATCAGCGGCGATCTTCAGTAATGTCTGATGAATTATTTTCCAATATTTTTAATGAATAAAAATTTAAATAACTGTTATTTATTTTTCGAACCTCAATGTTACTGCTAGTCTTTCTTCTGCTTGGATACTTCTCCTCATGATTGTGTCTTCACGTTTAATTTTAGACCTTAGTATATTATTCATTTCATCAAACGAAGACACTGACATCCTAAAATAGTTGGAAAATTTTTCTTTATCACTTCTAAGTTCCATAAACAAATGATGGAATTGTCCATTTTGTTCTCTTAATTCCAAAATTGGATGAACCCAAAATTTTCTCTTTTGACGTCGCCGCCGTCGTCTCCGCTTGAGCAGAAGTAGCAAAAGCAGTGCTTCCTCGTCAGAATCCATGACTAGACTGCGGTAGAAATTCAACTGCTCGAGCAGTCAACAACCGACTGCTCAAGCAGTCAACGCCGACCGCCCGAGCGGTCCGTGTACGTCGTCAGCCGTTAACTGCTCGAGCAGTCCGTGTACGCCCGCTCTAAGATATCAAAATCAAGTGTAGAAAGCGTTTGAAAAACCTAACAGTGCAAGATTTGTTAGATTACCGCTGTCCATAGGTACCTGCTCTTATGCCATCAGTTATTTTCGTTAAGGCAGTAACAGTACTGTGACCGGGACGAAAGCCACATTGATAGGGATTAAGGAGATTGTTCTGAGTAAGGAATGTGCTAAGTTGATTATTGGACTAGTCGTTCAAGGACTTTTGAAAGGAATGGTAATATGGATATAGGTCGGTAATCGGAGTATGAAAGGGGCTTAGTTTTCTTAGGGAGTGGGATAATTTCAGCACTTTTCCATGAAAAGGAAAAATGCCACATGTGATAGAGGAGTTTAGAATATGACAGATTATGGGTAGAATTTCTTAGGAATAAGCCACAATAGCTATATTTATTGTCTTTATTTTTCAGGCCAAGTTCACGAGGTCAACTAAATATGATAATTCAGTCATACTTGGTGATTAATATTCAATAGGTAGTTTAAAAAGAGAAACATCATTTTAGAAATAGGTATTTATTGATTACACTTATTCAAACATGGTAATGGTAAATGGAATGGAGATTCAGATCTCAAATAAATTCCGTTCAATAATTTTCTTGGCGGGCATTCAGTTGTTACCACGTTCACATATAGGAGACAATACTGATAGGTACCGTCATAATAGTAATATATAAATTATTAATTAGCTAATCCACAGTGGGACTACAAATAAAAATATATCACAGTGTAAACAAAAATTATACTTAGAACATTCAAAATGTTTAGGGTGCTAAATAGACATACAAACATTCTAGCCATCACAAAATTAAATTACGAACCAATCAGCTTTGTCTGTCTATGTCACCCAATTAGTATTTCACAAAACATTACAACATACTTAAATGCATCTAAAATTATTTGTACTTTTAAAATTAATAGTCATTAAATCTCTTGTGGCCACCATTTCCTCCATTGCCTCTTCCGAAGTTGCTTCCACGTTTGAATGAGCCACCTCCTCCGCGACCACCACCAAATCTGTTTCTGTTCCAACCACCGCCACCACCCCCGGTGCGATCTGCCATGGTCTGGAGTTGAGGATTGACAATCTGTAAAAAATTGCATTCGATATTATACAACTCAGCTTCTACCTTGCAAGTACTTAATTTACCCAGATAAAAAAGTGTTACAACATCTGAGGATGGGATCCAGACATATTTGTGTGGACACCGAAGGCATATAGCTGTCTTTAATGTACCTCATACTTGCATTCATGTCACGCTATGGAAGAACGTACCCATGCCAAAGGTATGAGGATTAAATAAGAACTTATAAACCAACAAAAGAAGCCCATGTACACACCTGATTAGCTTCTTGCAAGACAGACACAAGATCTCTAGCTTGGCGCGAGTTTGAGGGTGTAAAGAAGGCATATGATGTGCCTTTGGATTCAGAACGTCCAGTCCTGCCAATCCGGTGAATGTAATCTTCAGATGAGTTGGGATAATCAAAGTTGATGACATATTTAATTCCATCCACATCTGTAAAATAGCACAAGTTAGTACGAAACAAGGTATTATTGCTAAAAAAAATCAAAGAAAAAAGCTTCCAAATCAAATGAATTAGTAGCCTTCAACCTCTTAATTCTGTGTAATGTTATTGTAACTCAACTGTATTACTTACATGAATGAGTTACACAGAGCTATTCATACAATTCAATATTTGCCTCTCACTCAGGAACCCAGGAGATTTATTAAGGGCATCAGTTAAAATGTTTTTGCAGTTATGTTATTAAATATTGTTGCCCTCTTCTAAACTCCATTTGGCCGAAACAGAAAACCCTTGACCTCTTGCCGGCAATGTGGTCAAGTTTATCAACAATGCACAGTTGTAGAATGTTACTCAGTTAAATCATATAATCGCTTGTATCAGTGCATCACCAGGTTTTCCGCACTATCAAGTGCATCCGCGTAAACGGACATACCATCAAGTATTCCGGCCTCGGGTCCAATCACAGTGAAAGGCACACTTATGAGGCACCATAATAATGACGAGTTATTGCATTCTCTAAATATTGACTGCATCAGATAAGTGTCATCTACAAATCCAATGCAGTGACGTGCCCCCTAATTCCAGGCAGTATTCGAGTAGAACACAATAACTTTCCGCCAGTGCCTCTGAAAGTATAAAACAAATGCAAGTTACATTAAAATACAATGACATTTATATGGATATTAAAATTTGTATAAATTTTTTCTTCATGATTGTATGTAAGTTCAGCAGACATACCTAATCCTCGGGCTGCAACATCAGTTGCAACAAGTATACTGGCACGGCCTTGTTTGAACTGATATAACACTTCATCTCTTTCTTGTTGTGTTTTGTCGCCATGCATGCACACTGCTGGCCACCCATATCTCCTAATGTTTCTGGTGATGTTTTCTACTTTTCTTTTAGTCTCTACAAAAATTATTGTTTTGGCACCAGGTTCTTGGCTTTGTCCAATTTCTTGTAACAATACATTTAACCTGAAATAAAGATAAATTAGTATTTGAGCAGATCACAAACAAATTAATGATTTTATGTGATGTAAAGATCAGATCTTCTTAGAGGAAATTTACTTATTTTAATCATAACTCATACAAATTGTAAATCATCATTAGCGGGGCTTTTAAAATATCAAGGGCCAAATGTTGAAACTTACTTATTTTCTTTCTCATGCTCCTGGCATACATCTATGATTTGTAGGATGTTGTGGTTTGCTGATAATTGGAGTGATCCAATATTAATTTGTGTGTAGTCTCCAAGGTAATCTTCAGCAAGTTTTCTTACTTCTTTTGGCCATGTAGCTGACCACATCAAAGTTTGTCTATCAGGGCGAATTTGTTCAATGATCTTTCTAATTTGCGGTTCAAAACCCATATCTAACATTCGATCAGCTTCATCCAAGACTAAATATGTGCACCTTTGCAAATTAGTAGTACCCTTCTCTAAGAAATCAATTAAACGACCAGGTGTAGCAATAACAATTTCAACTCCTCTCTCTAGGTCACGGCCTTGTTCCCTTTTAGGTGCACCACCAAAAATGCAAGTGTTACGAACATATGCAGAGTTCCCAAAATCAGAAGCAACTTGTTGAATCTGTTGGGCCAATTCCCTAGTTGGTGCAAGTACCAAGGCAATGGGACCATCACCACGACGAATTGGTGGTTGATTATTAATGTGCACAATAGCAGGTAAAATGTATGCTAATGTCTTTCCAGACCCAGTTTGTGCAATACCAACTAAGTTTTTTCCAGACATTGCAATTGGCCATCCTTGAGCTTGAATAGGTGTTGGTTCTTTGTATCCATTACGATTTATATTATCAATAACATAGTCTGGGAAATTAGCTTCCTCAAAATGTTGAATGGGATTTTGAACTTCCACACCGCTTGATGTGATTTCATGTTTGCTTCTATATTCTTCAACTTCATATGGTGATCTGTTTAGTACTGAAGGGTGTGGATCATAGAAATCTTTGTTGAATGGCTGCAGTGACACATCATCCCAATTGGGACGACGCATGTTTTGGCCTCCAGCAAATTCTTTCTTTCCACCATAACCACCAGATGCCCCAAATCGACTGTTACCTCCACCATTGCCGTATTTAGAACCTCCATTATTAAATCTTGATGTTCCATTACTGTTCCCGAATTTATTACCTCCGCCGAATCTTGAACCTCCATTGCCGTCACGGCTATTACTCCAATTACCAGACCTAGAAAAGATTTCAAATGATTAGATTTTCATTAAAAAGAATATCATCCGCCAAAATAGGATGATAGCTTCAGATATTTTAGAACTTTATGATAGGTTTTAACGCTAGTTTCCAGCCACAGTTTGATTCAAGTAGGAGGAAAACGTGGCGTCGCGAATTTCGACTGGTCGACCACTAAATATTAGCGTAAAATTAAATATTCAACCAAGTTAAACGCAGCTATTCATGAGATTAAATATAAAAAAAATGGAGTAACAAAGTTCCAAAGCTAAAAAGCAATCGACCTAGTTACGTATAATGTTGATAAAAGCCTTTCGCGAAATATGTAATAAAATAACATATATGCACGTCATGCACCATTCAATGCGGAACCACAGTACCAACTCAACGCATTGACGCATGCGCTAAAAATTGCACCATACAAGAAACGATCAATACATACGTAAGGTTTCCGAGATAAGTTAATTTACGTAAGTTTGGAAAATCAGCAAACAGTGTCAAATTGTCCCATGAGAAAAAGTAAAAATAATTTAAGAATTAATGAATTAAAAATAGAGGCTTCGCAAAGAAATAGTACAAAGCATGGTGTTTTTGGGCCACAGGACAAGTAGAACAAAACTTAATTGCCATTTCTCTTTTTCCAGAGAAAATGCGTAATGTACTAAAGATTAATTACTCACTCTACATAGTATCAATAGTTTATAGAAAGTAGAAACAGTAAAATGGAAAATCGAAATTGCTGAAGTAATCTAAAAAATATAATAGTCATGAAAAATTGTCTAGCCGTTAATGATGAGTCATCATGCAGACATCACGCAAGGTTAAGATTTCTACTTACTAACCCAAAGCCGAACATTATTAAATATGAACAAAAAATATTGACATAAATGCGAATGTAACAAAATTATACCAATACTTACATATTGAATAATGTGTTGTACCAGATGATGTCCAAAGTAATTACTGATTTCTATGTAGCAGTGTTCTGAAAGTAAAATGGAGTATGCTTTAACACCATATGAAAATTAAAACTTTGAAGCACTGACATTAATTGATAAAATAATCATTTAACAAAATTGAACTTTCAAATAGCCTGGTATATATAACTATCACAGTTTTTGAAAGAAATTCACACGTTAAAGTTAAGACATAAGAGACTTAAAGAGAGAAGCCACGTCCTACCTGGTCCACTGCTATCGCCAAAAGAGAAGGAAATCAATGAAATATGAATTGAAGCCGATTTCGTTTTTGTGCAAAAAATTCATTCGGTCATTGAATCTCATTCGTCAATCTCAATTTTTTTTATTTAATTCATAACCATGGAAGCAATGTTTTTCTACCGATAAAGCTGACAACTTGTTATTCAACAAAATTGAAATAATTGTGCTATTGAGTCCATATTAAGCAATTTTTCGAATCAAAAAAAGTCAAATAAACTGCATATTCAAAAGTCAAATTAATGCAAGTAATTACTTGCATTAATTTGGCTTTTAAATATTTATTTGCATACTGATATAATGTACCAAGTGCCGACCGCCAACCCCACTTGAGATAAAGGCCGGAAAATAATGGCTGTTTCAAGTACATTAGTTACTTGTTAGACCAATATCTGCAGTCCGAACTCTCCATATGTATGTACTTAATCGTATTTAATGAGAAACTTTTTCATATGAAAATTTGGGCAGCTCATGGATGTCACTATTAGACTTTAATGACCTGTAATATGAAGAGCCGATCCCAAATGAATAAATATAGTTTTAAAAAAAGTTTATATACTCTTTTATATCATACGAACTCATCGTCTCTTCTTACTGCCCTGTTCCCTTAAGATAGCACAACAGGTTTTTCTTTTCTACATTTCCCTACCAGTCGCATATTCCACACTATTTTCATATCGTTAAAACCTCTGTTATCATATCATACACTAAAAGTGTACAATTATTTGGAAATTTTCATTTTATTATTTTTAAATGCATCGTTTTCCTGCCCTTGTCCCACTCTAAAAGGGGTTGGAACAACACGTCATCTTTTTCCATCCTCTTCTAACACTCGTCGTGTTCACAATTACTTTCTTAATATTCATATCAACATTTACAGTCTATCCATCATCCAACCACAGTCATTCTCATTGATGTTCTCGTGACATGACTTTCGTCCCTTCTCATTATGTGTCCATACCACGCCCATCTACCACTTCTAACTAACTTCTTTTTCCGTAATTTGTGCTACTTTCATGCTTTCTTCTACTTTCATGCTTCTTTTCTTATTCTATCCATTTTAATCACACCGCACATTCGCTTTTTTGTTGCATGTTTGCCCTTCATGCAAATTGGCCAACGTACAGATCCATAGAATACGACAGGTCTGACCGATTTGTATCTATATTCTCTTTTAGGGGTATCCGTGAGTCGCGTCCTGTTACTGCCTGCCGCCATTTCATCCATCCCGTATTCATTCTGTTATTCACATCCCACCTTTAAACAATATATTACAAATACTTAAATTATTTTTTTAAAAGCGCTCTAAAATATCCCAAATTTAGGTGGATTTTAGGGGATTTGATTGGGAATTTATGGTGTTTTTTTGGATTTGGCAATAGTGACGGTGCCAATAAAAAAAAACTGCTGTCATGCCTGTCACTATGTCGTTCGTTCTCCATAAATATTCATTTCACTCAGTCATTCATTTAATTTCATTCAAATATTGGTGTTTGGGGTGAATACACAGGCGATATTGTTTCTCTTTTAACCTAAACATTATTTTAAATAAGTTTAATTCTTAATTTGTGATTCCGGTTTTCATTTAATTTTTCATAATGGCTATGCAACCACACAGCAAGAAACGAGTATGTTATTATTACGACAGTAAGTAATCGAAACTTTCGTTACCCGCCACTAATTATTACCATTCATGTCTTGCTGTATTACTTAATGGATTATTTCTTTTAGTCTAATATAAATTTGTAACTATCCCCAGTGTTACTGTTTAACATTTATTTGTCCATAAACTGTTCCACAAACGAACAGTAATCGTCTTAATTTTTTTATTGTTAAGTTACTTGGGTCGCTAAATGGCGTCTGTACCCGAACTGTGCTCTTATTGGCCGTTATGATTTCATTCGTTGCTTGTTGTGTGTTTTACAGACGGTTAATTTTCAAGCCAAGGAATGCCCTGAGTAACATGTGCTTATGGAGTTTAATTTGGTATTTTGATTATTTTTAGGTGATATTGGAAATTATTACTATGGGCAAGGTCATCCTATGAAACCCCATCGTATACGCATGACGCACAACTTGCTACTCAATTATGGTTTATACAGGAAAATGGAAATTTATGTAAGTTTTTTTTCCAGTCTGACCAGTACGCGTGTTTATAAAAGTAGATATTTTGTAATGTTCCATTTATATTTATCTTAGATTTTCATCCCACATACAAGGTAAAGAAAAAAATAACCGTAAATATATACATACTCACCACCACCACTCACTTCCACGCTCTAATATTCGAACACCCTTCTTTTGCCTCATCTACAGTCCATACATCATAAACACCCACGTCGATTTCGGCTCCGACTCATCTTGTCATTTTAAAATAGACCATTATTTTATTTGGTCACTGTAGCTCCTTGGTCTCATGATATAGAATAAACTCTTTTAGTTAACATACTTCTCCACCTTAAGCACTACATCATCCTTCAACTTGCAGCTCTCCCTTGTCACACTACTCATTTGTCCTACAAAGGTGACTTCATCACACATCTGTGAGACCACATTTCCACAGCATTCACCTTATTTTCATGTTTTGCTTGCCATACCCAATTCTCTCCCATGTAATTGGTATGAACATGCTACTAAATCATCAAGCATGCTTTTCTGTCAAAATTTGACTATGTAATCATCATGCCATACAACACTCTGTTAACTCTGTCACCAGTAGCCACTCTCATTTGTATATCTTTCTCACATTTTCTATCTCTAGTAAACATGCTTCCAATATATACAAACTAGCTCCTCGTTCACTAGCTCCAAATTTCTTGCCATCCAAAACCACTTAAAAAACATTCCACCTACCACTTAACTGGAATTCTTTGAATCTGTGTCTATACTTTAAAATAAGTTGTCAGGCTTTTTAACAAATAACTCTGGTTTTGTTTTCAGAGACCACATAAAGCTACGGCAGAAGAGATGACCAAATTTCATTCTGATGATTATATACGCTTCTTAAGATCTATAAGACCTGACAATATGTCAGAATACAACAAACAAATGCAAAGATGTAAGTTTTAAATAGTCATTTTGACCAGACTTACACATGTATAAAATATAACATAACTTCACGCCATTGTTACCCGAAGGTGTAGGCAGCGGCTGTTAAGCCTCGTCTCGCCGTTATGTTTACGTCCCAAATGGAATAGGTGGCGAACCTATTGCCATACCGGGCACAAGGTTTTCAGTCATCGATATTTATCACACTTAACTTTCCGAAAACAATTTTGGAAAGTCATTGGTGTGAGCCAGTGTCAGGATTCGAACCACGACCTCTGGTTTCAGAATCTGTGTGCTCGACCACTAGGCCACCAAGACTGTTAAAATATAAATTAATGTATAAAATATAAACAATATAATATGCATTCAATAATAATTTGATTATGCATTAATTATTATTGCTTAAAATTATTACAAAGTTACTTTTGATTAAATCAGTATGACTTATATAGACTAGTTATCAAAATTTGTCCAGCCATTTTAATAATTAGTAAAATAGATTTGATCAGATGCGAACTTGTGCCACAATATGTTTTTATCATAAAATATTTGTTCCAACAGTTAATGTGGGTGAAGACTGTCCTGTGTTTGATGGTCTCTATGAGTTCTGTCAGTTATCTGCTGGTGGTTCAGTTGCTGCAGCAGTGAAACTTAATAAACAGGTAAATATTTGAGTCAGGTTACTTACATTTATTATACCTTTCATATTTTTATATGTTTTATATTATTTCATTCTTATGCTAAAACTAGAAGCAAGTTTTTACCTGTGCTTACCAAATTGTATTATTTGCAGGCTTCAGAGATATGCATAAATTGGGGTGGAGGTCTTCATCATGCCAAAAAGTCTGAGGCGTCAGGCTTCTGTTATGTTAATGACATTGTACTGGGCATATTAGAACTGCTCAAATATCACCAGCGAGTTTTATACATTGATATTGATGTGCATCACGGTGATGGTGTTGAAGAGGCTTTTTATACCACTGACAGAGTTATGACTGTATCTTTCCACAAATACGGAGAATATTTCCCTGGAACTGGTAACTACTTCATTCCATTAATATGAATCATATTTTTCTTCTTTTGAAATAAGAGTCTTGTCTAATCATGCTATAATAAGTTCTTATTTTAGTAAATTTCAATCAATATAAATTGAAATTTCAAGTCTTTTGTAAAATCTAAGCGAAGAATACAAAATTTTCTGTAACAATTTTAATGAACTCCCTCTTTGCATCTTTTCTGGGAGATTGTAGTGTAAATAGTTGCTACACTATTAAAAAGTTCTATAAATTGTATGATTCTTATGAAACTTTGTAATCTAACAGGTGACCTGCGCGACATTGGCGCTGGTAAAGGCAAATATTATGCTGTGAATATTCCACTCCGTGATGGAATGGATGATGAATCTTATGAATCTATATTTGTGCCGATCATCTCTAAGGTGATGGAGACATTCCAGCCCAGTGCCGTTGTGCTACAGTGTGGTGCTGATTCTTTGACAGGTTGGCTATAATTGATAAATGATAAAATCATGTTGATAATGTTAAAACATTTTACTTTGGATTTGGTTATGCATTTTATTTTAATAGATACAAGGGTGTCAATGGGGCAGTTTGTATGTAACAACTCATGTATGATCTAGTAAAGAAAAAGTGGTATATTCAAAATTTACTTATTTGTTACTATTGTTGTGGAATAAAGTTTGTCAGCTCAGTTAGTTTCATTATAAAACACCCTGACTTATGGTCCATTTTCGTTTCTATGAACTGTTTTAACTGCGTAGGATGACTGTAATTTAGTTTTAGCTAAATTTGAGAAAACAAATAACTACACAAAAAACAGTCAAAATTGATTCAGATTCTGCACAGAATGCTATCAGGGTGTGTGTTAATTATGTTACATGTTGTATAATATTAAAGAAGAAAAAAGACTATATGTTTGTGTGGAAGAAGCAAATTATAATGATCACATGGGAAAAGTGCTGGAAGGTGATGATATGAAATCCTTTTCTTTTTGTTGATATATTGTTTTGTAAGACATGGCTTGACCCCACAGTTTATCTTACTGAAGTCAGTGTGGTAGAGGTATTTATTTATCAGCTGCCTTCTTTTTTCACAGGTGACAGACTGGGTTGCTTTAATTTAACAGTTAGAGGTCATGGGCGGTGTGTGGAGCTGGTCAAAAGATTTGGTTTACCCTTCCTACTTGTTGGTGGTGGCGGGTAAGTTCCCTTTACACATACATTACACATAGTCAGCTATCTTCTCTAGGCAGGCTAAATCTATAGCTGACTGTGTGCTAGTTATTTTTATGGAATGAAAGTATCAGGAGAAACAAAATCAATCATGAATTTGTTGTTTCAGCTATACAATCCGTAATGTTTCTCGTTGTTGGACTTATGAGACATCTGTTGCTTTGGGTGTTGAAATAGCCAATGAATTACCATACAACGACTACTTTGAATACTTTGGTCCAGACTTCAAATTGCACATATCTCCTAGTAATATGTCGAATCAGAACACACCAGAGTATTTGGAAAAGATTAAAAACAGACTTTTTGAAAATTTACGAATGTTACCACATGCACCTGGAGTTCAGGTAATATATTAAATTTAACTGTCCATTTGTTTTTTGTGATAATTGAAATAAATGTTTGTCTTCAAACCTGATGGAAGAAATGCAAAAGAGAATGAAATTTCATCTTTCACAATCTCATGTTTAGTTTTTTAGAAATATACTTTTGGTGGTGGAAATATTGTCTCGTAAATGTTGAAATTACTGATTGAACTGTTTAAAAACTCTCGTACAGTTTACTATGTTGTTATATATAATATTGTTTAATTTTAAGGTACAAGCTATTCCTGAGGATGCTGTAAATGATGAATCTGAAGACGAGGATAAGATTGACAAAGATGAGAGGCTGCCACAAAGTGATAAGGTATCTTTGATGTTTCACATGTCTTCACTTACACTACTGATTGCAAAAATTATATACCGAATTTTGGTTTCCCAAACGGGGTACCGTGTCCACCGTGTCATGTATGTATATGTATGTATGTGCCCAGGACAAGCGCATCGCGCCGGACGGGGAGCTGTCCGACTCCGAGGACGAGGGCGACGGGCGCCGCGACAACCGCTCCTACAGGGCGCCGCCCGCGCCGCCCGCGCAGCGCAAGAGGCCGCGCCTCGACAAGGACGACAACAAATGTAACTAGCGCTCTCTCGCTCGCACACACGCACACACAAACTCACACACACACACGCACACAGATACACATCTCGTTGAATAATTATTGCGCATATATCTGATGCCGCGTGATATGCGACTTAATTTAATTGATAGGCTCAAGTCCTACACATACTGTTTTTCTACATTCACAATTTGATTAACGTCTATTCATTATTTCAGCTGACGACTCGAAGGACGACTTAAAAAATATGAGCATTGTGGAGGAACCAAAGAAAGAGATGCCGTCGAATCCCTGATCGGCGGAGTTATAGGCGGCGGCGTTTGTACAGTACTCTATCATGAGGAACCTCCATAGAGCACACACTTGAGTTTGTGACGACAGTCAACAGATTACCGACAGACTAACAGACACAAATATGTTATATTTCACTTCGAAAAAGAACACTAAATAATTAGCTATATGAACTCTTGACATTTGTATGAGTATTGTGATAATAACTGTATCTGGGTGGCACTTAAATCCGTGTTCGTATACTGACCAAGGTCCAACTTATCGAAGAGGCGCTTTCAGAAGTAATTTAACTCACAGAATTCGAACTTATGAAAATCTAGACTCTAGTGTAGAGCTATTACGAATCAATCCTATGTAATATAATCTTAAAGATATTTTAAAATTATGTGTTAATATTGTGTAATATCATCTTTGTATTCTTTAATAAGATGGTGTTAGTACATAATATAAAAATATATTCGAAAGGAAATAAATGTAACTAAATAATAAGTAATATTTGAGATCTCAAGTTGTAACATTTTAAAAATAATTTAATTTTTTTAAAAGCAATTTAAATAAAAGCTTTTAAGAAAGTTATTGATGATTATCATTTTATGAATATTATCTGTTGAAGTTCTGGTTTCAATTTAGTCAATGTGCATCAGTTCAAGATAATGGAACATTTTTAAATTAGATATTGCCTTCTCATTGCCAATAATTAAAAATTATCATCATCAAATGATAATTTTTAATTATTTTACACTAACCAATGACCTCTCTGTTGTCCTGGTGATGCACGCCGTGCTTTTATGTGTTTTATAATATCCATATTCTTTTAGACAAACTATGTGAATTATTACCTCTTTTTGAATGTATCATTCATTTATAGAAATCTTTACGTCAGAAAAATATACTTTCGTTTTGGTTGCGTTGACGTCCACAAAATTGCAAATTGATTGATTCCTGTTCAGGCCAACCACTGGACTAATACATAATCAAAGATGTTTTCGTCTGTGTATGAATATATATTTTCATCGGTTTATATCATTAACATAGGTCGAAGTAGGTATAGTGATTGGTCATTGACGTCAAACTTAGAGGATAATATGGATATTTGGATATGCCTCCAAAATACCGGAACTTCACATTCGTTCCGGAATTTTGAAATTAGCCTAAATTTGTGTTTATGATGAAAGATAACATCTTTTCATTCATTATGATAACATCAACTTTTTGATTTTTATTTCCAAAAAGTGGGTGCTCTCTGTATCAATGAAGATAGCTTTTGAACAACTACCATCTTTTTGTTCATGCTCGTGAAAATGATCTCTGTAAAGAGTTCGAAACGTCGGGAAATAAATATAAATAAATAATAAATAAACGCGATACAATCCTGAAAGGTGTTTTGATCTATGATGAAAGACTTATTAATATGACAATCTATTTTAATGCTATTAATGTTGTCAGTCATAAATAGGAATTGTATTAGAAGAGGATTAAACATTAATGTATGTTATTGTTTTATTAAATTAGAAATAAGGATATAATGGCATTATTATAATATCTCGATTGAAGTACATAAAATCACTCCTACTCCGACCCATGATCGTTAAGTTGAACATTTAAGTACCTGTGGAAATTACCGGCATTCACTCGGGTTTCTTCCAGCCCTTTCTAATTTTAAGATGACTTATGTATTTGGATTGCAAAAAAAAAAATCAATACATTTTAATATAAATTGTGTCGTATTTTGAACAAAACTGTATTCGTATGTTGAAAATTTATTTAAACTTTTCATACTTAACTACTTCATTGGAAATAAGTCGCCTGCATCAATGTCCTATAATGAGTTGTCCTATTTAAAATAAGAATAGTATGTATTTAATTAAGGTGTGGCAAATATGAAACCCACAAATGAATGTCACTAGTTATAAGATTTTTAAAATGTATTCGTGTATAGTAAATACATAATAAAATAATACATTTTTTTCAGTTGACTACATTTAAATTATGGACTGTAAATATTTTTTTATCGTTCAATATATGATAATAATGATAATCGTAACTTTTTTTATTACTATATTACCAATCCTCCTTTAATAATTTGGTTGCTGGGCGTATTCCTGCAGCATATAATATGTGATTACATATTATGAAAGCAGCAGAAAGGTTCCGTATACTTATGGCGAGTTTGGAGAACTTTTAGTTTGAGATTATATCTATTGCAGAAAAGTCGACAAACAAATTGAAATATCTTTTGTGACAACATTTACACGTATGCTTTATATTTAACACTAGCTGACCCGTTGAACTTTGTTTAGCCTTAAAAAAATAGCTTAAGTTACTCGTCATAACACCTGCCAATAAAAATCCCGTCAAAATCGGTTCAGCCGTTTCAGAGATTACCCGGAACAAGCAGGCTGAAAAAAAAAACTGCAATTTTGGTGTACCTATGTACCGTATATATATGAATGTAGTAGAAAGCAATTGTTTCAATATTACAAACAGTCACTTCAATTATATTTGTGTGTATTGGTTGAATTGGATTTTTTTTAGTTTTTACCTGCACTCAATAATACGCTTGGGTATATTTTGACCTTGCGTCGTCGCGATTCGCGGAGTCGAGAAATTAGCGTGCACGTGGGATAATAAAATAAAACACGTGGCTGTATATATTGTAGTATGTAATTTTAAACGATTATCACAACGCTCTAGACATAAAATTGCACCATAAAAACAAAAGTACCGTCAAATCAGTCTGGTACCAAATAGCTGGGACAAAACCAACACAAACGGATCGGAATATAAAAATACTATGAAATAATTTAGCAATATACATACATATTACATCGTCTAGTTTCACACAGTAAATATTACATACAGGAAACTCCAGTACGAGACAGCCTTTATGAATCAATAAAAGAATCGAGTCTCAAGATAATTTTATAAAAAACATTTTTAACTCTAGTGAACACTTAACAGTAGGTAACGGGGCGAAGTTCTTACACATCACCAAATCATTGCGAACGGAACTTTCCTTAGGAGCCTTACCATACGAGTGTGCACTATTATTATCTATCTAGATTCTAGAATATTCACTTCACAATTGTTATTTTTTATTAATTTCATTTCAAAAAAATCACACGTTTTTATTTTACTCAACAACACCGTCCCTACAATATAATTTACAAAGGAATGTATAATATGGAAGATATCTTGTAATTTCGTACTTAGTTATGTATGTTAATTTGATTAAAGAAAATAAAATAATACGACTTAATATTAACATTTCATATAAATGCAAATATCAGATTTGTTTTTGTAAATAAAATTGTGCGTAATAATAATATAGAATAGGCCTTTTAAAATATTGACTAGTTAAGACCAATTGTTGGTTACATTTATCAGAGGAACCCAAGTTATTCAATTAGAAAAGTTCATAAATATTAATTACAATCATATATTATACTAATAAGTCTCGGTGGCGCAGTGGACGAGCGCACGGCCTCTGATCCAGAGGTCCGGGGTTCGATTCCAGACACTGGCTCACACCAATGACTTTTCGAAATTGTTTTCGGAAGTTATGTGTGATAAATACCGATGACTGACAAACTTTGTGCCCGGTATGGCAATAGGTTCGCCACCTATTCCATTTGGGACGTAAACATAACGGCGAGACAAGGCTTAACAGCCGCTGCCTACACCTTCGGGTAACAAAAGGCGTGAAGTTATGTTATGTTATATATTATACTAAATCGCGTTATAATTAATTAGAGAACAAATTTTAAAGTGTTATGTATGACATACTGGAGTGCACTCGTTTCTTTTTAAATCAATCAATTATTTCTACGAGAATACTACATACAAATGTAAATATCACTATACAAAAAAATGTTACAGACATATGGAATATTAATTTTTATGTTAAATAATGGGTTGCTTTCTCCATTTTTGGGTTTTAAATTAATAAGAAAAATATTGATGACTGAAAACATTGCGTTCGATATGGCAATAGGTTCGCCACTTATTCCATTTGGCACGCAGACATAACGGCGAGTCGAGGGCAGCCACTACCTACACCTTCGGGTAGAAAAAGGCTTGAATTTAAGTTTAAAATTATAAAAAAAAAATTTCAACTACTGTTACAGACACTCTAATAGAATTGAAGTTTTTTATATTCTGTTGCTTTACTGAATGAAGCCTTTGCTGGGAGGCTGAAATTGTATGAAAATACTGCATAGTGGCAAGTTCGTTCGATGGCAAAGCAAACTCAAATATCACAGCACAATAAGTGATCAAACTTAAAAATCATTAATTTTACTAATTCATATGTAGGTTGCATAAAAAAAATCAAGAGTGTTTCGAATGAACGAAATTTGATAACATAGTTTTTGAAATTATAAGTAAATTTTCATTTTTTTATTCTAATTCCTAACCATAGGAAAGGCAATTAATACTACAGAAAAGGTAGTATGGCTTTTAAGCTTTAGCCTGTCCAAATTGGGTGAAAGAAAAAAAAATTAAATTTCAAATTCAGAACTCAGTGTCGTTATATAAAAAAATTACAGGCGCCAATTTTATATAAATTTTTCTTCAAGATACCATAGAGAACAACCATAATGCATTGGAATGTAGAAATTTGAAATAAACACCAAATACCTATATCTTCGTGTAATCAAAATGGAGGAAGTACAGTAGTTCTGTGGGTAAAGAGAGAAAGAGGGACGAGACTGTGTCACACGATAAAAAGTTATTCGATACAAAGTCGATTATCAAACTTTGTACTTTTAGAATCTTATACTATTACCAAGGAAGTTCTCTACATATAAAACATTCGGATTATCGTTGACACAACTCGTATAATAATTAATTAATACATATTAACACTAATCAGTATTGGAAAATTTGATTACATTGGATAAATAATGATCGTTAAAAACAACTATTGACTAAAATTTTACTCAGTAACATAATACTAAATAATAAATCACAGTGATTAAATAAAATAAAAATAAAAGGATTAAATATATTTTATATAATATACCATTAATTATTTTTAAGTTAATTGCAATAGTTACGACTCGGAGTACCGTCGCGTTCAATAATACATAATGTACTCATGTTACCGTTAAAAGTTATTTGTTTTGCTTACAACTAGACTGGCCACCGGAGGGCCTTCTACCATATACTCTTAGAGCAGTGTTACTTTTAATCTTGAAATGGAAAGAAAGAGACAGTAAGAGACTAAGTCCGACTCCGAAGTGACTCTCTACTTGATATTAATTGATTCCAAGACTTTTCAACAATCACGAAAGTTGTCCAAAACTGTCCTAAGAGATTGATTTTATATTTCAGTTATAATGAAAAAAGTAGGTAAAAAGCCTCGGAGCAATCTTGGAACAATCTTAACTAATAATAAAGTATGTACCTACGACTTAAATGAATTACCTTAAGAGATGGTTGTGTCTTCTTTTAGGGAATGCATAATTCTTACTTACGCAATGTCACAAATTCGTTGTAAGATTGTTATACAATATTACTCCGGGCGTTATTAAAAACCGATTTCAAATAGAGGTTAGTTATGCTAACACTATCGAGTATCTATATTTTACTGTCTACGATGTCTACACGCTAACTGGCACAGTTGTGAGCATCCGATAATAAAATCCATGTTTTTGTCATATATCTGGACCTTGAACCCTGCTCAACTTATCACGTCACCGTCTGGCCTGCTGGAGGACTGCACCCGAGCTTGGCTTAGGTCTCAGTGCCCTCTGCGGAATTTACATAACAAATCAATAGCACTTGGATCGCACACACTAAATAGAAGTATGACATCGTGGTTTTGACAACAATTGATCGAGCACAAATCTCGTCATTGATATCTGTAGTCAATATAAAAATATCTAAATAACAGTATTTTAGAGGTATGTCCAACACCATTTACATTTAAAAACTCTTCAAAGACTTCAATGGCAAAATATTCTTATTATCAGTAAGATAGGGGCCGTCCATTAATCACGTGATCTTTTTAAAATCATTTTTGAAATGGTTTTTGTCACACCCTTTCTTTCAATCTTCACGTGATTAATGGACGTCCCAAAGCTAAATATTAAATTCCAGTATTACTCACCTGGAGTTATGGGATGATCTCGTAACATTGAACCTGTAATATATACACACGCCCAACTGTTAATAATTATAGTTAGTGGGGGAGAGGGTTATAGCCTCTAAATATTGGGAAACACACGGCCCAGATATTTTGGGTGTTAAGCATGACAATTATACTGCCAGGTGTAAGTTAAAATAATAGCAGTGTTTATTTCTATATAATGTTGCAAGCTTCACAACTTGCTTATTGGTCAGTGGGCGTGTATAGCCCAATGAAAGCGACTTTTATTTGAGTTATCATATCATAATCTAAATAGACAATCTTCAAAAAATGTCGAAGCGTATTATAACTATTTAACTAACTAAAATATCGTATCTAAAAAAAATTAAGTTTGTCACATAACATATGACATATTACAATGACAATTTAGTTTTATTCGTACAAATTGAAGCCATGCAAATGTTAGTGAATGGTATTAATAATAGCCAAGGAAAAGAATAGTAGAAAAAGTAGTTCAAGCTTGCGATTGAAACGGTGCCAAAAGCAAAGCGCATACTGCATGTGTGTTAAATGATGGCCTACGATATCGTGATCAAATATCTATCTAATATATAAAATTCTCGAGTCCAGATGTGCGTAATTGAACTCCTCCGAAACAGCTTGACCGATTCTCATGAAATTTTATGTGCGTGTCGGGTAGGTCTGAGAATAGGACAACATCTATTTTTCATCCCCCTAAATCACAAGGGTAGCCCACCCCTCAATATTTTTTTTTAATTTTTCGACATATTTCTGTTTCTTATTTTTTTTATAAAACGGGCTACAAAAATACATACAACCCTAAATTTTCAACCCCCTACGATCAACCCCTATTTTTTAAATTTTATTTTTCGGCAAGACAACGTTTGCCGGGACAGCTAGTTTATAAATAAAATTGAAGTGTATGTTTGCCATACATATTGAAATAACTGCTGCAACAAAATAACATTTATTTTTTTAAAGTTTTGTGTGTCTGTTTGTTCCGAGTAATTTTTGAAATGGCTGGATCGACTTTTATTGACAGCTGAGAGTAGCTGGTATAATAAGTAACTTAGGCTACTTTAAATGAAAATCTTTTATTTGTTGCTTCCGAGGCGAAATAAGGTTATAAATTCATTTCCATTCTCAATCAAAAATTGATTACCTCACAAGAATATTTGTAATAGTTTTACCTTGAAACACAATTCCGATTTATTTTTCATGCATGTATCGAAGCATAAGTTTTATGCAAATAACCAAATAAATTAATAGCATTTTTTATGGGACAGGAGCGCAAACGAGCAGGCGTGTCACCTGATGGTAAGCAACCAACGCCGCGCATGTATACCAGCAACACATATAGTCTTACTGTTGCGTTGCCGACCTTTAAGGGATATGGGATAGGGAGAGATGGGGAAGGGGGTGGGCCTCTGGGTACCTCTCTCAACGAACAAAACGCGGCATGAGCCACTTTACGTCGATCTTTGAGAGGTCGTGGTATTTCACCAGTCGAGCCGGCCCATTTTTGCAGTATATAACATTTTCATATTTTGCTATAGTTTTTCTCTATACGATATATAAAGTATGTGAATATTGGTGTTAATCTGTTCATATATAAATAAGCAAGCGTTAAAAGTGTCTCTGGTTCAAAAACGAAATAGATAACACACGCATTAAAACCAAACAATTTCCGAAATACATTGTACTTACGCAAAAAAAAATGGTTTGGTATGTGGAAAGAATAAAAATTGCAAGATTGACTAAGCAGATATACTACAGTGCTAAAGAAGAACTTTGATGAAGTTGACTATGGCTAAGATACAGTTTCCATGTCAGAATTGAGTGTTACCTATCGGAAGGTGACGTCAGAAGCATGTAGCTCTGGAGTCCAGAGGTAATTTTCTATTCTTTTAATCAAAGTAAAATGCATAATTAAACTTGGTCGGTTGGTTTAATACTGCACTGTCTTATTCATTATTACATCAGAATTATTTGATATGAGAGTTTTTATTGTACCGCATAAAAACTATCGTTTTGTAAGTTTCAAATAACAGGTTAAATATTTATTCGCTTTCACCCAAAACTCTCATGTCAACCTTGGGTCATGAAAATTTCCCAAACAATTTTGGATTACTTGTGACTCGATTAATTCATCAATCATAATCATTCGATCAATCATAATTAAGCCACACCAGAACATCAGTTAAAAAAGAGATAGTTTATTATTGGTCGAAAGATCAAAATATTGCATAATAAATTTGACGTGACTTCTAAAACTGATTAGTTTAATACGAGACAAAAAATTGGTGAGGAGGAAAAGCAAAACTTGGGGAAAGGTCATTATTGTTTAGGTGCATGCGGGACGGCAAGCTCACCCTGGGGTCAGTGGGGTCAATGGGGTCACAAAGCTGCGCAAGCGTTACCTATGAAGTGTGTAGGCAGAGAGAGACAGAGCGCGGCAAGTCTCAGTACAGAATAGCGTCTGAAAGTATGTTACTGGTTAGTGCGGCGCCCGGAGTGATGCCCACGATGCTGCCGCCGACGCACGCCTCCACGCCCTCTGTCGAATGGACACCACACCATATTGTACGTACACACATACACCGATGTTATACATATGTACAATTTATAAATACATAATACTACCAATCAATACAGTAGCCATCACCAGAATAGAAAGCAGAACGCTCATATTAGAATATCGCGCGGTCAATACGATGTCATCTGGAAGATATTTCTTAATACATTTCTTTACGTATACCGACCGTATATATAAAAAATAAGGGTGGATAATTGGAGCTTGAAAATATTTTATTCCAAAATTATGTCACAATAAAAAGGAACGGCTGCTTATTCATATTGTAACTGTAGCCACAACTTCTTATAAAACAAATTTATAAGTCCTCCGATCCTCTCGAGATCTCTAAATGAGAGAGTCGGAGAGCCGAACCACAATCCACAGCTTATTTTGATTAAAATTTTAAAAGTAATATCAATTCCAGACAACTTTTAAACGTATTTAATGCGCGATGTTTATCTACATAGTGCAAGCAAGATAGTTATTACCCACACCCGCTGTCTCATTATCATTATTACAGATTCAATATTCTTGGATAATAACGAAATATCTAATTATTTTAGCGCTACACGGTTTCCATGCCACAGAGCACCTAATTAATATTTAAACAATAATCATGCATATTATGACGTATACGTGCACGTATACCATTGGTACGGTATACGTTCAAATATTTATCGTATTCTTACAGTGAGACATTCAGATTTAGATAAATACTTTGTCTTAATACATAGCTATAGATTAATTTACAGCAATATTTGCAGTAGTTTTTAAGTCCTTAAAATTCTATTAAAAGTTAAAGCTTAATAATATAAGCTCATGTGATACGCTTCGGTTTTGTCTTAAACTGAGGGAAGGCAAAGCGTGTCTATGTACAGCTAGTTTAATTATATGATTAAATGAATTCAAAATTAGGAAATCACTGTTCCATTCTGATCTGAGGATCTGGTTATGTCTGGTATTTTAATATTAGTGACATTCATACTCTGACTACCACAATGTTATGTCATGTAATGTCATGTAATGTTATGTCAAAAAATAGTAATCGTTCAGAATTCCTTAATTGTTAAAGTCTATTAAAGCGCAATCTCGTATCACTACATGTACCAAAATTAAATATTTTAATATTTTCTGAAAAAATTTAAAACAATTTGTAGTATTGCAATAAAAAATATCTACTATTATTAAACAAATAACATGCATAAAGTAATTGTAGAAATATTTGTATTAAAAGTGGTTACACGTATATTACACTTAAACATAATAACTAATTCAGTCGTTTCCACTACTAAAGTTAGGGTTGTAACGGATATCCGTCTCCATCATCTGTTAAATGTTTTACGTAGTTATAAAGGAATTGTCTATAAATCCAAAATATAAAAACACGATTTTGACTAATGACTGATAATTAAACAATAGAAATACCGTAATTTTTCATTATAAACAAATGAAGCTAAATACTTATTGGGATTTATTCATGAGTAAAAAGAGATTATTTCACGACAACCAATGAGTAGTCTGTCCATGCAATAATAAATAATATAGCAGGTATTAGTGTTAATAACAAGCAATAAATTAGTGAAATCCCAGTGTCCCTGTGTCCCTGTGCGTGTCCCAGTGTCCCTGTGCGTGTCCCCGTGTCCCTGTGCGTGTCCCAGTGTCCCTGTGCGTGTCCCCGTGTCCCTGTGCGTGTCCCCGTGTCCCTGTGCGTGTCCCCGTATCCCTGTGCGTGTCCCAGTGTCCCTGTGCGTGTCCCAGTGTCCCTGTGCGTGTCCCAGTGTCCCTGTGCGTGTCCCCGTGTCCCTGTGCGTGTCCCCGTGTCCCTGTGCATGTCCCCGTGTCCCTGTGCGTGTCCCAGTGTCCCTGTGCGTGTCCCCGTGTCCCTGTGCGTGTCCCCGTGTCCCTGTGCGTGTCCCAGTGTCCCTGTGCGTGTCCCCGTGTCCCTGTGCGTGTCCCCGTGTCCCTGTGCATGTCCCCGTGTCCCTGTGCGTGTCCCAGTGTCCCTGTGCGTGTCCCCGTGTCCCTGTGCGTGTCCCCGTGTCCCTGTGCGTGTCCCCGTGTCCTCACCGGTGGTGCAGAGCGCGGCGCCGTCGGAGTTGAGGCCGGCCACGGACCAGGGCCGCGCCTTGCCCGCCGCCCGCGCGCAGCCGTTCCCTAGCGCGCACACACACCGTAAGCACACACAGTACCACACCACTTGGGCAACACACTCCAGTATACACAGACAATGGACAGGAAGGCAATCGAGCAGGCGTGTCACCTGATCGTAAGCAACTAACGCCACCATGGACGCCTGCAACACAGATGGTGTTACAGCTGCGTTGCCGACCTCAAAAGTAACATAGAGACAGGGTTGGACAGCCAGATACCACTCTCACCGAGCGAAACCCGGCACTTAGCCGCTTTATGTCGATATTCTGAAAGGTCGTAGTATTTCACCGGTCGAACCGGCCCATTTGTGCCTCTGTAAGACTCTCACTGTCAAGATTGTTTTATTTTTATTTTATTTAAATGTTTGCATATTTTTTTCAATAATCAGTTATTACAATTAAGCCAGAAGACCGCTAGGCTGTGAGGCATCTACCGCAATTCCTTGAGTCAGTATCATTTTCGCCTTACAATAATAATATAATAAGCGGTGCAGACAACAAAGCTGTCGTCGACTCACTCGCACGCACGCAGTGTTACGTGTGGGTGTAAGCTGACAGTGCAGTGACATTTACAAACTACTCGGACATGCGGTATTTGTACTTTGATCTTTTAAAAAATAAAAATGGATCCCCCCGTATCAAGACCTTGTTAAACCCAATTGAGAAGCTATTATTCCCTAATCTGGAGGAAGCGATAAGCTTCGATTCCCAGCGAGGATTCCTTCGAATTAGCACACCAAGTGCAAATTTTAATGAATCCTGATTAGATTCAAGGCCGTTGTTGATGATAATCGATCTCTAAGAACTGCAGAGGTGTTAGTATCCCTTGAAACACATATGCAGAATGTACAATCCCTGGGCGCGTGTAGTGCACTCACCCATGGTGTTGACGTTGTCGGAGGACCGCGAGGGTGGCGGCGTGGACGCCGACAGCTT
This sequence comes from Euproctis similis, assembly GCA_905147225.2. Classification (NCBI taxonomy): domain Eukaryota; kingdom Metazoa; phylum Arthropoda; class Insecta; order Lepidoptera; family Erebidae; genus Euproctis; species Euproctis similis. Next base: position 16,007,577 of record LR990124.1, on the reverse strand, counting down.
GGCGCCCACGTCGTCGGAAGACTTGCAGCGAGACACCTCTGTAACACGAGGCACAAGTCTGCGTCAGCAATATTCCTTTTTCTTACAACCCAGCGAAACGATTCAAATTGGGAGGGAATTATTATTGGAAGGTCATGAACGCTTTAGATAAATTTGAACCATTTACAGTCTAGCTGATTACACCATTTATAAATTGAAAAATCACACCGATATAGAATAACCTCAATAAATTATAAAACAAGTTTTTCTTGTAGCATATATATTGCTTATTCAAAAGGATGACATGTTGTGCCGACCCCACTTAAAGTATATATAATTAGTACATATAATTTTAGAGATGTCTAATGTAATTTCGTAAATAAACACGTTTTATTGTGTAGGCATTACAAACGTTTAATTATAAATCCGTGTTAATTTTTATATGTCCTTGGTGTTGAGAATATAAGATGTGCAACAGGTATAACTTACCGCATTCCAATAAAACAGGCGTACTCTCACCAGACGTCACGCTGTACCTGAAAACGACAATACAAAGTGTGAATATATCTTGTACACATGTATCTTATAACTAATAAAACAAAATATATCAAGCCGCCTTTTAGTTTTGTCCTTTGAAATAAATACCTGTTCGATAATATCGCCCTAAGAATCTAGATTACTCACGTGACTTTTGCCGACGCTACTGATCAATGGCAAGGAATGTAGTGTAATGATATAAATATGCGTGTAGATACTACCCTGAGAATTCGAGACCGGGAGAAATAGACGACTCCCTTAGACACCACCACACTAAACCGGGCTACGAAATCCAAAATACAGACCGATTACTGATAACAACAAAGTACGAATACCACGCGATAACAACCGACGCGCTAATTTATATTCACACTCGAAACGTATATTGTTCAAGCGTCGATCGACGGCACGGACCTACAACGCAACGCCATCTAGTGGCATGCGGAAGCGCCACGAGCGAACGAACCGAAGGAGATCGACATTATCGAACACAACCATACCCTTATAGTATTTTTTACTGTTTTGCAAAGTATTCACCGCGTAGCTTAATACACCTTTCCATTCGCTCAAACCAGTTATTAAAACATTTATTCTATTCTAAAGTGGGGGTCTTCATAATGGTTCATTTGAAAGCGTGCGACTGCTTCTTCAGCGAACTGTAACTTAATTTTAGGAAATGTAAAGCAACTGTTAGGTCAGGACTATATGGAGGATGGTCAACATTTTTTTTAAAGTGAAACTTTTATTACATCGTCTCAAACTTTTTCGTCTGCGTGTTGCATGTCGCGTGACGGTGACGTGAAGGCGCTCGTCAGAGCGCCTTTCACGTCTATTATCGTTTATTTATATTAATTAATTACCCAAATATACACTTTATTTTTGTAAATAAATACCGTAAAAACATGTAGAAAAAACATGTAGAAAAACACCCCCAGACGAGGGATCGAACCCGCCCCGACCTTGTGTTATCGGTAGTGCGGTTTACCGATGCACCACGAGGGCCGTATGTATAATCGTCTAATTACCGTCCTCTTTACCAATTTCGACACATTTTCTAGGATCGGGTTTGTTTGTTTGTTTGTTTTTTACATACATACATATACGTACGTACGTATTGCAGGCGGAGAAAAAAAAAATATATTATTTATAAATTGTGTTTTTATAAATTGTGTTTTTTGAAAATTATATTTAAGTACGAATTACATACTATTTAAAAATTATATTTAAGTACGAATTACATACTAATAAAATAATGAAATATCAATAATATTTTTCGATCTTACCGACAGAATAATAAATATATACTAATATATACTATGTACTAACATATTATATTAGAAACATATACTTAATTTTTTGCAGTGATAAACTGTAATAAAAGCAAAGCAAACACACATTGACTTCGTGTTAGTTAACAACGCCATCTGCTGGAATAGAAATTTCATGAAAATCGTTGGAGCCGATTCCGAGATTCCAATTTTATATATATACAAGAATTGCTCGTTTAAAGATATAAGATAAGATAGTGCTCTTTATATATGTATTTGTCACATTTTCATAATAAATCGAAATATCATATTTACTGGAGGAAAAAATATCGTTTTGTTTTGTAAAGATCCTTTGTTGTAATGTTGTTAACGTTTAATAGGTGTCGCGTTATCCCTTGTACTTGTCGATTCGGGCGACATCTATCGATATAATACGATATTACGGCAGAATCATCAATAGTAGCAACCTAGTAACGCCATCTAGGAATTCTTAATCTTCAGTCGTTAACTTCCAAAGAACTTGAAAATGATGAGATTATCGAATTAATTGATTTAAATCTTTAACTTAAAGTTAAACGAAGCCAAAGCAAACTTTTAAAAAAATTGCTGTGAAGTAACTGTTTTACACTGTTGCACTAAAAAAATATAAATGTTAATCATTTTATCAGAATCATCAATTTAAAAAACTTACTAACTAAATTATTGAAAAAATATTTTGTTTATGTATATTTAAAAAGTAGATAATCAATAACCCAAGACTCAATTTTAAAAGTTTCACTTTTACGGTGGTTTCATAAAACCACACAATTTTTTTTTATATACTTATGGTCCGAGAGCTGGCACCAATTTTTGAGTAGGTATTTGAGGGAAGCTGAAAATTTGTTACACATTTCTCCTGTTATATCCTAACACGGAATTGCAGACCTGATATTTTTTATTTCAAAAAATGTATTTGAGGCAATTCACAATTTATATATGTTACAGTTTAATTTGCCAGACGCGTGCGACAAAATTTTACAAAAAATGATTAAAAATGTATTTCAGGGAGCTTGAAATTTTAATGGAGAGTTATTTCTAACTAAAAAATAAGATTTCTAAAAAGACAGATCATTTCGGTGGGACTTTTTACCGGGCCTATAGATATAAAGCCATGCCATAGTGTGAGAGAGAGCGCATATCGACATTTGTCTTCGTTCTTCCTTGCCGTTTTGCTATTGGCTCTGGCGAGGCCACGTGACTTACAACGCCCACGAGGTTTCAAGTTAGAATTTCGGATTAAAAAATTCGACATTCCGCACATTCCGGCTTCGTTTCCGAATACAGTGGTTATTTTTTCAAAACATTGAAGCGGTGTCAGGTCTTTTTTAAAGTTGCAGAAATATCGCACAAACTTTGCTTCAGCTTAGCGGGATTCATCTTCGTACGTAACCTGATAGATTTCGATCTATGCTGCGACTAAGCAATGTCATTAATTATAATACTTTCAACTGTTTTGTGATTCAAAATTTAAACGCATTTGAATTTAGAATAGTTATATATAGCGCGGTGGTCCAGTGGTAGAGCACACGGCTCCTGATCCAGATGTCCGGATTCGAATCCTGACACTCGCTCACACTAATGACTTTTCGAAATCGTTTTCGGAGGTAATGTGTGATTAATATCGATGACTGAAAAATTTGTGCCCGGTATGGCAATAAGTCGGCCACCTGTTCCGTTCGGGACGTAAACATAACGGTGAGACGAGGCTTAACAGCCGCCGCCTACACTTTCGGGTAACAAGAGGCGTGAAGTTATGTTATGTATAGTGCGCGGTACCGACATGGTGTCGTCCCGCTGCAGCGTGGGCTCGTGGCGCGGCGAGGCGGAGGGCGAGGCGGGCGAGGGGGGCGAGGCGAGCGACGACAGCGAGTGCAGCGAGCGCGACGTGAGCGGCGTGCGCGCCGACAGCGACGCGTCCTCGCTGCCCGCCGGCGAGCGGCAGCGCCAGAACTCCGCCAGCCCTGCCGATGGCCTGTCCTTTAAAGGTCGGCAACAGTGACGCTATATGTGTTGCCGGTGTCCGTGGGCGGCGTTGGTTCCTTACCATCAGGTAACGCGCCTGCTGTTCGCCATCATATCCCATAAAAAAAATATCGACGGAACGCGCAGAGTATGCGCATTACTCACCCTCGTCTATATCCTGCGACTGGTCCGTTATCGGTCGCGACGGCGCCCTGGTCTTGGTTCTTCTCGGCCGACCTACAACAAACAATTATACGTGTGTGAGTGTGTACCTGTCCGATACGACACGCATGAGCCCGGTACATATCGGTGAGCACCTTTGACGAGGTGGCGCAGCGTGTGCGCGGGCAGCTCGGCGAGCGAGTCGGCGGCCTCGGAGTGCAGCGGCGGCAGCGACAGCATCTCGTTGGAGCTGCCGGCGAGCTGCTCGGCCACCGACTTGGGCCGCACGCGCCGGCTGGTGCGCGCGCGGCGCCGCCCGCCCAGCGGGGTCGCCTGCACGAGACCCGTTATTGTAAATACCAACAATACCAGACTAAATTACTAAATTTTTAAAATATCACTGAAAATTGAGTTACATTTTTAACCGATTCCCAGACCTACAATTATAATACGCATTTTTAATATTTTTTTTTAAATAAATCTAATTTGAACACGAAAACATTCCAGACTGTCATTGCGTCTTAAATGACGTCTCAGCGTAGCAGACACACGTGTTTGCTTAAGAACGTTGTCACTGCTTTTGTGACGTTTATCAGAGCGTGACATCATCCAAACAAATTTTTCGATTGCCGTTTATTGACACATGACTATTGAATGATGATACAGAAAAATCTTTGATAATAGTCCAATACCTATTATTTAAAATTTAAACAAACATAACATAACATAACTTCACGCCTTTTATTACCCGAAGGTGTAGGCAGCGGCTGTTAAGCCTCGTCTCGCCGTTATGTTTACGTCCCAAATGGAATAGGTGGCGAACCTATTGCCATACCGGGCACAAAGTTTGTCAGTCATCGATATTTATCACACATAACTTCCGAAAATAATTTCGAAAAGTCATTGGTGTGAGCCAGTGTCTGGAATCGAACCCCGGACCTCTGGATCAGAGGCCGTGCGCTCGCCCACTGCGCCACCGAGACCTAAAATTTAAAATTTAAAAATATAAAGATATTAATTAGCTTTTCTTATTTTGATAAAAAGTATTATTAAAGTGAAACTTTTATTACATCGTCTCAAACTTTTTCGTCTGTGTGTTGCATGTCGCGTGACGGTCGGCCGCGGAGTAGGGATAAAGTGAAAGGCGCTCGTCAGAGCGCCTTTCACTTTATCCGAGGCCAATATGGCGGCCATGTTGTTGTTTATGGATTTATTTCAATTTTGAGTGCTTGAATTTATTAATTAACTTATTTTGTATGAATATTAAATTAAGTCTTTTTATTTATATTCGGTCCATTCAATATATTTAATTTTATTTAACATTTATTTTTAGTTAAATGTCTATAATGTGAAAAAAAGTTTCACTTTTACGGTGGTTTCATAAAACCACACAATCTTTTTTTTTAAAATCTATATATCTTAATCATTACTTAGTAACATTAATCCATCCGCCTATTTTGACATAAGATGTATTTATTGATTAAAACAACTTTTAGGATTATATCGCGTTTATTTATTATTTATTTATATTTATTTCCCGACGTTTCGAACTCTTTACAGATATCATTTTCTGTAAAGAGTTCGAAACGTCTAGAAATAAATATAAATAAACGCGATATAATCCTAAAAGTTGTTTTAATCAATGAGTGAGATTCGCGAAAATTTTAGAAATAAAGATGTATTTACATAATGGTCATCGAATGATATTGTTAAAACATATTTAAAACGTGTATCTTACCAAATTCAAGTAATCCAGTTTCTATGTAGCATGAAATTTAAATGACATTAATCAGACACTAGATAATTACTGAAGAGACGTATTAATTTAAAATAAATTTACTCAAGATGATATCAGCCGATCTGAGGTCGGTAAGACGTAGACAATGAGAGAGACACTCACCCCACAGTGCGAGACGGGTGTGAGCAGGTCCGGAATATCCTGGTCGACGCTGGTTGTAGGCTCGCTGTCCACATGCTCACATGCCGCTAGAGCTAGTCTTTCCACTGCTTCGCTGTATATATAATGTATATGATAAGTCTCTAGCTATATTACCGTGAAAATCACATTAAAGATGATTTAGGAATACTTTTAGCAAAATGGATAGAGGCGAGGATTCTAAAAACTTTTATTCGGGCTGCTTTTTTACATCACTCCACTCGTATGAGTGTTTTTTTCAATAGCTTTTTACCGCGGCTCTGTTACGTATCGGAGGGTGTTAGAGAGCAACAGTGCGAGGTCCTCACTTGAGCAGGTCCTGCAGCGGCGCGTGGCTGGCCGCCAGCGCGTCGCGCACGGCCTGCAGCGGCAGCAGGTCGGCGGGCGCGGGGGGCGGGGCGGGCGCGGCGCCGCCCACGGCCGCGAACACCTCGGCGCAGCGCAGCAGGTACTGGTGCAGCAGCTGGTGCGCGGCCGCCGCGGCGCGCTGCAGGGCGGGCGCGAGGGGCGCGGGGGGCAGCGCGCCCGCGGCCGCGGCGGCCAGCGCGCCGCCCGCCTCGCCGCCCGCCCACGCGCGCTCCAGCGCCAGCGCGCGCAGCACGCCGCCCGGCGCCGCCGAGCTGTTCTCGCTCAGCCTGCCGAGCGCGACATATAGATCAGTCCCCGACCCTGGCGTTGTGCACCGACGGCACGTGTAGGGGATACGTACTTCTCGTGCAGGTCGCGCCAGAGCGCAGCCACCCGCTCGCTGGCGCCCCGCCCCCCCGCAGCCGCGTCGCTCGCGGGGAACTCCACGCGCCGCACGCTCACAGACCGACGCAGCGCTGCCGCGATGTCGCTCAGACCTGTGACGCGCACTCTCACCGTTTATTTACCACAGACATTGTTCCGTCGATCACGAAAATCGATAACGGCGCGACTTAAATATCCATTCGCTAATTTGATGATATTTAGAACGTGAAAAATATCGAGGATAACGGTTAGTAAAACTCACCTTGAAAGCTGAATGCATTTCTGTCAATATAGAGCGTCTGTAATGTACAGTTACACTGCAGCGCTTTAGCCAGTAGCCTGGCGCCCGCGTCCCCGGCCAAGTTCCCACCCACGTCTAAAGTACGAAGTCTTCTCGCACCGCCCAAAGCATTCAATAGCCCATATAGATCACCCTGGAAGATATCATAAGAAAAGTGGCGCCCCGCCAACAGTGTGTGTCATATTGAAAATATAAAAGGTGAAAATGTGCTCTTAAAGCGTAGGAAAGGATTCCATTAGAGTATGAATCCTAAAATGAATTGAGTCAATGCCTACGAACAACTCATTGTAGAAATATTTATCTAATTATATCAATATTACCGACTTCCATTATAGCATATTTGGAAGCCAAAACACCAGCAAACATTATTGGAGTCTTTTTAAAACGACTCCTTTTTTATATAATTAGTATTTCGCTAAAAGAACCAGATATTGTTTATCTGGACGATCTTTTACTTGTTGTAAGAGCTGAAGAGGATTCTAATTTGGTGGTTGTCCCTGGCATGAGGAAAACTATCCATAAATCACACTTATAAATAAGTAATAACCGGATAATGGACCAGTGTCTCTTTAGCTGTTGAGATAGTTGTGGGTATATTTTTAAGAAAATCTACTGGAAAGCCCTGGTGCTGCATGCACAAAGCAGTTTGTACAAGCGGCCGTCAATAGTGTTCCGTGTGCTGTGAATATAGCTTACCTTTAGCTTACAATCGCTGAGATCTAGAGATGTTAACGCTGTATCCGGCTCTTGTAGAACGTGCACTAATGCCTAAAAATGTAATTGCCTATTTATTACTGTTAGTAACACGTTCTCGTTATATTGATTCTTTATCGGTTTTTCAGTGTTCACAAATTTAATTAATAAAAATTCATATTATAATATTAAACCAATATTCTGTTAATTACCTGTATTAGAGGCGGTGCGTAAGATCTCTTTCCAGTTAATTTACTTAATGATAAATGTGTAATGGAATGATTTTTACCAATCGCCCTCACTATTCCGGATAATTCTAATTCCATACCTGGAATAAATGTGTTATATTGAAATATACTGATTTTTTTTGATATACTATATATTATTACAAACAGATGTGAATACAAGTTTAGTAAGGCAAGCGTATACTTGTAATTTAAATTAATACTTTATAGAAAAATGTTTCCTTGCATGTTCTTTATGGAGCTTACGCATTGAAATTTCTTGTTCGGTCATGAACTAATAAAATGCACAATTTCAAACAGAGTAAGCAAATATAATTGACGCAGGTGGTTAAAACAAATAAGATATAATCTCACTATTGTCTGACAAGTCGAGCGACTGCAGACAGCGCACCCCGTGGATGCACGACTCCAGCACGTGCGCCGCCTGCTGCGAGCCCAGCGCGCCCGCCAGGCTGAGCTGCACGCCGGCGGCGCTCTCGTTGCAGGCCAGCCCCAGCAGCAGGCTCTTGAGCGCGTCGGGCGGCATCTTGCAGTACGAGAAGTCCAGCTGCGTCAGCGCCAGGCACGCCGTGAAGAACTGCCGGAACGAGGGCGGCGGGTCCCGCGCGCGCCGCCCGCCCCACGGGTTGCGCGCCGCCGCCAGCGTGCCCAGCCGCGCCGCGCAGCCGCGCAGCATCGCGCCCCACATCTGCGCGGACACACGTGACGGGACAGGTGCAATGTATGTATGTATATAAAACTAAATTTAATTGACAGTTTATGACAAAATCCACAAATACTTACATTTTCTAATGTTGTTTCTGTATTAGTCAAATTTAAATATGTCAGTACATTTGGTTGCGCAAGGAAGTTATATAAATTCTGAAACAAAATAAAAAACAATGAATATATTGTGTGTATGTGTGTGTGTGTGTGAAAATGGCACATTGTGTTGGGTCACATACGTGTACATCGTCCTTCAGGTTGTTGTGCGACAGGTCGAGGTGCGAGAGCGTGGACAGGTGGCACGGGTTGTCGTTCAGCATGGCGGCCAGGTGCAGCACCGTCTTGCCGGTTAGGCCGCACTGCGACAGCGCGATGTGTCTCAGACCGTTAGAGTTGTTGGCGAGCCCGCTTAGGACGCTGATAGCACCTAAAATCATTGGTCAAGTGTTAGTTCGATACGTACACGAACTGACCTTGCCAGTCCGCTCGATCGTATTACTTCAGTTCATCATCATCATGAGCCTAGATCTGTCCACTGCTGAACGTAGGTTTCACCGTTAGCATGCTATAACTATCGGTTCTGTGCTGCTGACATCCAACGATTTTACTAGGTCGACTGTCCATTTAGTGTGGAATCGTCCTTCGCTGTCTGTTATCGCCACTCTAGAACCTTTCTTTGTTATGTCAGTTACTCCCATACGTGTATGGATCTCCGTAAATCGCATTTCACCTTGTAGGGGATAAATTCTAGAGGTGAAATCCGAAATAGACAGACATTAGACAGTCTCGGTGGCGCAGTGGTCGGGACACGGCTTCTGATCCAGAGGTCCTGGTTAACAGCCGCTGCCTACACCTTCGGTTAACAAAACGCGTGATGTATGTACGTTATGTTATGTATGTTAAATCCGAAATATGTTCATGTTTCCCCAACATAATATAATGCGGTAGGATAACAGACATAAACCTACGCAGGTTGTTGCGTGAATGTGCTAACTCTATTAGTGGAATAAACGGTCCTTAAGAAAATGTACTTGTCTCCCCGTCCCACTTCTAATCATGATCGTCAAGAGACTGCGTTGCGAGTGTGCCGGGTGGAGCGTACCTTTGTCCTCGATGTGGTTCTGCGAGAGGTCGAGGGTGTGGGGGCGCGGCGCGTGGGGCGGGCGGGGCGGGCGGCGCGCGCGGCTGAGCGCGAGCCCCAGGCGCGCGGCGTGGTCGGCGCGCAGGCCGGCGCCGCGCCACGCGAGGCGCGCCGGCGCCACGCGGCACACGGCCTCCCACACCTCGCCGCCCGCGCCCCCCGCGCGCACGCCGTCCCCGCACACGCCGCTGAACCACGTGTTGTGCTGCAGCGCCATCACTAGCGGGATCAGGTCTCTGCACGCACACACATCGCCCGTCAACAGCGATACTCACGACGTCTCATACAGAAATTGATAAACCACGTTTACATGACTGAGTGCTGATCGAAAAGTTCTCGGCCTGACCGATCAAATAAGTATTCATTATTCTTTACACTATCTCACCTTAACTCTCTATACTTACACCATCTTTCTTCATATTCTAGGGCTTCATACCTTTGTTACGATCAAACTTCTCGAGAAATCATTCAGATGCTGCTATCTCCTCTTCGTTTAAAGTTTTCGCGCGGTCAAATCACGAATAAAGTACATACACGATTCAGTACTCTAAATCTAAATTAATGTAGCTTAGCCTAACTAAGCAACTTTGATTTGATTTGATTATATACCAATATGTACTACCGCACAGGTAGTACATATTGGTATATATTTCCTGGTGGAAAAGAATCTCCTTTTCGCAAATTGTAGTCGGGTCCTCTTATCCTTCTTTGGGGACATAATCAATAAAAATAATTCACATAAAATCCCAGAATACTGACGCCATCCATTTTTCGGCCAACGAACGTGACTTGGCTTCTTTGGCGGCGGGGAATCACTATGTTTCCACCATATTGCTTTTTTTATTGTGTCTGAAATAGTAGTAAATCCAAATTTCGATGGTAATAAATATCCGTAAAAAACACTACGATGAGACCGAAACATCGGTAGATTCTCATCGATATTGCAACTAGCTTAAACATTTGTTCAACGGTCATCAACCGCGGCTCCCATTTTACTGAAACTTGTTTAGTTAGCTCAGTTAAGATTCCTTTATTTATTTGCCGCAATATTAACTTTCAGGCATCTAAAACTATTTTGTAGGTTTTATCGATGTTTTGTGGTGTGAGGGACGTTGACGCCTGCCACTTCTCGGGTCATCTTCGATTCCTGTCATGTTTCAATAAAGTTGCCAACTCCTCTTTAGAATACGAAGCTGTAGATCCCCAAATGTCTTATCCTAATCTTCTTTAATTTCTTTTGGCGTGTATTTTTGACGAGTTATTTTATCACGGGTCTAATTTCTGTTTTGTCCAGTTTTCAAGAGATATCCAGAAAAAAATATTGAAAAAATAAGTATCCAAAATTTGCACACAACTTATTACGAGACCAGACCATTGAACTATAATAAATGTACAATAAATTTTATCATCAAATCTAGGTCAGGCCGAGAACTTTTCAATCAGATGTCGTATAACAGAACAGTTGGTGCTATAACATTAATTAAATTTAGTAATATTTTGTCCGCACAGCAAGATGCACTTTTTGTTGTTGCTAATACTAAAACTTACGAGAGCAAATGAATGCAAAGCAATGATGACATGAAATGGTAAGGATCAAGTGATTATAAATAAACCTGTCTTTCAAGTTTAATTATTTAAAACTAAACACATTGTGCAAAGTTGTATTTAAATTGATTCTGTAGATTAAGAGCCTATATAGAACAAACCACGTAATTTAAAAATGTATTAGGATAACATAAATACCTCTGATCTAAGTGGTCAAAATCTTTCAGATGTAACACCCTCAGATCGTGCGCCAGATATATCGTATCAATATCCCATGCCACCTCAGCTCTAAAATTGAAAAAAAAAGTTAATAAATATATCGGATCTCGCATGATGCAAGATTGAATAAGAGATATATACAATGCAAAAGCTGAACGATGTAGGAGTCGAGAACACCCACGACACACTAACCATGACCAAATTGAACGTGACCTTGCGAAAGGGCATATCAGGAGCCTTAAAAGCCGGCGAGTGTAGAGACGCTCGCCGGCTAGATAAGAGTTATGAAAGTCAAAGAAGCGAGTAAGTTGTGTAAGAATCGTGCCTTGTGACGCAAGGGTTTGAGTTTAATGTATATGAATCAGTGGTTTACAGTAAAAAGTGTCATGAAACACTTCTTCAGCTTTAAAAGAAGAATTGATTGAATGAAAAGTTTTAAATTTAAAATTTAGATATACAATCTCTCAAGTGCCAGTTTCGTGCCAAAAATAGACAGAAAAATAGGTGATAATGACAAATCTACATACCGAGTTGTATATAAGTTATTAATGCATGTAGACACAAAATGTGTCAGCACTTATATGCACCGCACGTATAAAGATGTCATATAGTGAATACTAAACGGGACAACAAGGACGACTTCATATCAATGTCGGATAGAAAAATCAACAGTTTATTAATTTTAGTATGCATTAAATGAATCATACATTAGTTAGGACATTTGTAATTCACAATATAGTACCAAAATAGAATATTTGTAGAGCCACGCTGCTTGCTGCAGATGCAGCAGATAACCGGCGAAAAGCCACCACCTCTCACAATATTAACGTGAAGTAGCTAATGCTACATTTCGTTCGGTGCGAGTGCCCCCTTTTCTATCCCACTCCAGATTCCTTCTCTATACCATCCAGAGGCCAGCAACGCAACTACTACAACACTATGTATTGTCCATTAGCGGCGGCAGTCGGTACCATCACTTGTCATCTGCCCATGAAAAAAGGTTTCCGTACAAAATCAAACTTACCTAAAGGGCGTTTGACAGAGGTCACACATCGCCGCATATTGATTGGAAAAATCGCCACACGAGGAATGTTTCCGAGTGCCGCATACTTGTGGCACAGAGAATGGTAAATTGATCTATGGAAATAAGAATAATTTATTATTTGTAGGTTAAAGATTTATAGGTTATTTTTTGCACTAGGCGTACTTTTAGAAAATTTCTCCATCCTTTAGTTTGTGACATCCGTAAAGGACTGCAGAAAGTTACAATGTCATGACTAGAACTAGACTTAAATGATTTATTAAAATAGTAAGAAATATCCGCGTCGTTTTCCTTATGGCTCGCCGCATACGAAAAAATGCATTTTAAAGTATTGGATATTTTTCCTTGTTTTTCAAATGTTTATTAAAAACAAATCATAGATACATCAATCCATTCAGAAATTATCATCATCAACCTATTTCCGTCCACTTCTGGACATAGGTGTCTCCTTTGGCACGCCACTGAGCTCGATCTTCGGCCGTTCTTTTCCAACAACTGCCAGCCACCTAGCCTGAGGGCGTCCTACACTACGTTTGCCGAGACGCGCTCTCCACTCCAGGACACGTTTTCCCCATCGGGAATCTGAGGTACGACAAATATGACCTGCCCACTGCCACTTCAGCTTGCTTATTCTTTGGGCTATGTCGATGACTTCTGTTCTATGTCGGATGTCTTCATTTCTAATTCTATCCTTCAGAGAAACTCCTAACATAGCCCTTTCCATGGCTCGTTGAGAGAGTTTAAATTGGTGGATCAGTCGCACTGTCAGTGTCGACGTCTAGGCTCCGTAAGTCATAACGGGTAGGACGCACTCGTTCAAGACCTTAGTCTAGGGATAGGCGGCGAAAAGACTCGACAAAGTTTTCCAAATTCTGCCCTACTCAGCTGTATCCGTCTTCGGGCTTTCTTCTCGAAATTGTTCTTCCCACTTGTACTATTTTATATTCATGAACAACTTCGAGATGCATCCCATCTAGCATAATTGCATTAAGAAATATAATGTCTAAATAGAGCAGTTACCGTATCTGAAATATTTAATATTGTGATAGCGTAAATAGAGCGTAGGAATTGAGTATTTATTTGGTTATTTGTCACACGAGTGCCTCTATATCATTCTAGCTAACCCAACTCTCTACGCTTCTATCCCTAATTTTTAATTTATTGAGTTGTAACTGCGTGACAGTGAAGCGTGGTATTGAGCAGATATACTATTATCGGTATGGTCGAATTAGAATTATCAATGTGGGCATACCTAAACATTATTGTTTTTATGCACACCTTCCAAAGGGTTTTCCTTTTGGTTATTGTTGGCATTCAACCAACTCGCTTGTAATTTTCAAACTAAATCCATATTACGCAGATTCGCGTATCCCAATCCTTTTCCTTAAATCTTTCAAACCAAATAATTACCTATTCGATGTCATACCTATCTGATGAAATTTTAATAATCATAACACCGTCTGTCTGACACACAAATATACGTTTAAACAATCAATGATTAATGACGAGTCCGATTCAATAAGTCTTCAAAACAAAACACTGTTCAATAAACAAATGACTAAATTTTTAACAAAACATATCTATTTGTGCGGTTGTTTGTTTTTTAATAAATAATAAACTTTATTTTCTAGGTAAATTGCGCTATTTTTCCTCAACGTAACGTATTCTATTCTATATAAATGTACGGATGATTCAGGAGGACTTAATTGGTACTTACAAAATGAATTAACAGACACACGGGACAATTAGTTAAATTAGAAATGTGAGCGCTTCAAATTAGCTTTCGTCAAATAAGTTCACACAAAAAACTATGTTTTAATAAATATAGAAGAGCCACGCAACGAGCTCGACCGATGATTTACTACGATATCTCTGAATGTCGACGCAAAATGGCTCATGCCGGGTTTCGGATGGTGAGAAAGGTATCCGGTGGCCTAAGCCCACTCCCCTCTTCCCCATCCAACTTCAGATTCCCACTCAATCTCATCTAAAATGCTGATAACGCAACTGTTTGTGTTGCGCATGCTGTTTGCACCTTATCCCATAACACTAAACTTAATTAAATTTAAGCTATTTATAATGTCCACGCTATTTGCATTTCTAATTGATAGTTTGGTACGTGCTGCATATGCGATGTCAATAACAAAATAGCCTTTCTATTTGTATGTTTTCTCCTAGTAATCTCCGGAATGGATCAACTGAAAGGATTTTAACTGGAAGTTCAGTGACATACAGATAATATTATGAGTTAATTGAACTACTTTTAGAGTCGATAATTTAATAGTTAGGATGTTACGCTAAAAAATGCTTGCTATCTCTATGTCGTGGGCAAAGTGGTGTTTTACTACGATAACGAAGAAACGATCATTGAATCATCAAAAATGATTTTTAGCATGTGAATAAAGTCGCGGGCCTTAGCTAGTAGATATAAAATAGTTGCGCGTTATGTCACTTACATAAATATACCCCAGAGTATCGTAATTAGTAGCTGGTTTCCAATAAAAAAAATTGGTATACTTGACCTAGTTTGACATTCATAGGTGTACCAGCTACCCACCCGCCCAGGCTTAGCACGACATCACATTAGAAACCTCAAAAATATCAGTATTTAGTATTTATTTATTCGTCCACTATTTCATGGATGTTATGACACATATAAACTTTCCTCTTCAATTACTCTATCTATTAAAAAAATCGCATCAAAATCCGTTGCGTAGTTTTAAAGATATATGCATACATAGATATAGGCAGAGAGTTGGCGACTTTGTTTTATACTATCAGTAAGTACTAAATAGTGATTTTTAGGCCAAATCTTTGTCAGTCTTTTACACAGTGCCATCCATAGATGGCACATGTCAGCAAAAATTTACTAATATTCATCACTGACAGCGCAGCCGCTTATTATGTTTTATGTTAACATTAACCATGTAAAAGTTGACACTTTGAAGCGCTTTTTACGCACACGTTGATAAGCCACTCACACATCAACAACCCATTTTTGGTCTCGTTCTTTGGGTGACTATTGCCGATCTATTCATCATCTGTTCTTATATCTATGGTGCCATCAATATACATAAATTGACATTTGTAATAATAAAAGCTAATAATGGTTACGAACCTTAGATATGATGTCAACCATGGGAACGTTTGGGAACAGGTCATCAAATGCCATCGACAAGGCGTGCATTATATTTAAGAGACCTTCCGATGTACCCTCCTCACCTGGAACAGAAAAGTCACACTTGAAATGATGGTATAGGGATTTATTACTCCGCTTTGTTGAATCTGAATTCCGATTCCGAATCCGGAGACACATTAATTACGATTTTACAGAGATGTTATAATTAGAGTGGCGTGAATGGTCCGGCTCGACCGGTGAAATTTCGGCGACCTCTCAAAATATCGGCATAAAGGAGCTCGTGTCCCGTTTGTTTCGGTGAGAGGTAGGTATCCGGACGCCCGATTCCCTTTCCCCTTTCTTTTCCCTCCTACTCCCAATTCATTTCATTCCATTTTATCGTGACATAGCGATACATTTTTTTCGTTCAGAACACCAGTTAAAACTAAATAGCCTATACTTCATATTATAAACTAAGCTGCCAGTGAAAGTTTCATCAAAATCGATTCATTCGTTTCGAAGCTATTGCTAATTGATTGCATCGTATTTATTTACATGTGGAGTTTATAATAAAGAACTATTGTTACAGTTGTTTCTTTTTTGTAGCCTCGCGGCTTTTTGACATCAAGTCTCAACTCGTCGTTTTTTTACGACCCAAATGGGAATAGGTGGACGAATGTATTGCTATACACCGGGCACAATTTGGTCTGACATCTGAAGTGTCTCTTTGTAATACTGAATTAACCGCTTCCTAACACACATTTTTAGATACGGTACATACATCGAAATAACAAATTTTACAAATTTTGACTGTCTGTATGTTCCGGGTAATCTCTGAAATGACTGGGCCAATTGTGACGTGACTTTTATTGACAGGTAGCGGGTGTAGTAGGAGTAACTTAGGCTACGTTTTTAGAAGAAATCTTTTACTTATTTATCTATCTATTGCTTCCGAGGCGATACAAACGTTCGCCGGGTTAACTAGTAAGTAAATATAGTGCATAGCTAACTTACTCGTAATAGAGGAAGGATAATGCATATAGAATTCATATTTATTGTCATTAATTTTAATATATTCACCGATAATTCTGATAACTAATTAGAATATAAATATAAAAATAAAATATTTTAATTGGAATTTGGTAAACGAGATTTACCACAATGTTAATAAATGACTCTTCAAAAAGTTTAACAAATTTTCATAATAAATAATTACTTAATACCCACGTAATTACAGAAAAGTCATCGACATGTGACCATCTACAGAGTCTGCAAGTTATAATAATGAAATAGTTACTAAACTAGGTACTTTTAAAACGAACCAGCCGACCTCTGCTCAGATGCCGGAGCTTTTACCAATACACCACGAGGTCTGTCACGCTTGGTCATTATCTAGATACACAGCAGGAAACACTCTATTCCCAATACAAATACTGTTTAGTAGAGATGATAATGACGTCACTTTTATACGGCTCGCATGACCAATTTACCGAACACATTATATTTATTATAATGGATAGTTAGCCGATTACGGCTCCATTGCTCCCTCATTTGGGGTGTCAGTCATATCGATTTAATCACACGTAACTTTCGAAAATATTTCCGAAAAGACATTGGTGTGAGCCCAGAATCGATCCGACGAGTTCTGATTCAGAAGCGCAAGCTGGACCACTGGCGCATCGTTATGTTACTTCATGACTGTTACTTCATTAAGGAAATTAAATAATAAATAACAAATATTAATTATCATTACATAGTATAAAACAAAGTCACTTCCCGCTGTCTGTCCCCTTATATGCTCATATCTTTAAAACTACGCAACGAAATTTGATGCGGTTTATTTTAATAGTTAGAGGGTGTTAACGGGGTGGTTTTGATTTATAATTCATATATGATGTTATAAAGAAAAAATGATAATATTCGCGATTTAGCACTTTTAATTGCAAACGCTGGCTGAACCCAAGTTGTATCAAATATCAATAGATCAAAACAATGTTCTACATTATTAAACACCTTCAGAAGGTTTACAAAAAAGTCCGGGAGGTCATATGTCTATCTCCTAGGGATAACCCACAATGACCATTTTTATTTTTGTACCTTTAACGAGAAATAATGGCTTATTAACGAAGCGGTTTTAAACATTGCAGCATTAATTTTCATCCAAATAAGTGTTTTAAATAGATTGTGCATGTAATATAGATGATCCTGGCCCTTTACAGGGTGCAAATTAAACGAATATTTTCGAAGATATTGCAGTATTAACATAGTGGGACAGCAGTTAAAGCCGATAAACAGCACAAATTGAACCTCATGATATGCAAAATCTACTCATTGAGCAAAGTTCGCCGGGTCAGCTAGTCTTTTATATAAAATTCTCGTGTTACAATTTTCGTTCCCATACTCCTCCGAAACGGTTTGACCAATTCTCATGAAATTTTGTGTGATATCGGGTAAGTCTGAGAATAGGACAACATCTATTTTTCATCCCTCTAGATTACAAGGGTGGCCCTCAATTTTTTTTTTAATTTTTCGATATTTTTTTTATAAAACGGGATACATAAATACATACAACCCTTAATTTTCAACCACCTACGATGAACCCCTATTTTTTTAATTTTATTTTTTTGGCAATACGTTTGCCGGGTCAGCTAGTAATTTAAAGTAATAATCACAATGTAGTAAGGATCCCAATGTTGCCTATCCAACCGAGAGTTGAGTATGGCAGAAAGTAGTATAAACGCGAAATGTGCAAAATTTGCGCAGTGGCTCTTGCTGTCCGCGTAGAGAACAAGGTTGTAAGGAAGGAAGTTTGATTGAAAGAGAGTGTCGGTTTAAAATTATGAAAGGGCTCCGATGGTTCGGATGGATGATGCCCCAAAATTCAACGAACGTGTATGAAAAGAGTGGCGCTCTGTTTTCTTTGCCTACTCCGCAAGGGACTTTGCGTAAAGTTATGTTTTAGTTAGTTAGTTATGTTAGTTACCACAGCGCCTCACAAGAGTGAGGCGCTGTGGTTCCACCGGCTCTCTCGGGGCCGGGAACCACCGGCCTCGCGGATCCAGGTGGGTGACACGGCTGTCCCGGTGGGCAGGTACATGAAGTACCTTGGCCTCACCCTGGACAGCCGCTGGAGCTTCGAGGAGCACTTCGTGAGGATGGTCCCCCGAGCGCGACGGGTGGCAGGCGCGTTGCACCGCCTGCTGCCCAACCTCGGGGGACCGGGAGAGGGAGTTCGCCGTCTCTACGGTGGCGTCGTGCGGTCCGTGGCCCTGTACGGGGCCCCCGTCTGGTCGCGAGACCTTGCGGGGGCCTCCCGCTCCAGGGCTCTGCTGAGGAGCCTGGAGCGGATTATGGCCATACGGATCGTACGGGGCTACCGTACGATATCGTACGAGGCGGCGACGGTCCTCGCGCGTTCTCCTCCCTTCATCATCCTGGCCGAGATGTACGCAGCCGCGTACGATCTCGGCCGGGGAGGTGGGGGCCCGGACGCGCGGGGTCACGAGGTGCGGGGGCGGGAGGCCTTCCGGCGGGTCCTGGGGGACTGGCGCGACGCGCTGGTCCTCCAGGGCTCTGCGCGTTCACGCGCCGTCGGTGCCGTCCTGCCTCACCTCGAGGCCTGGGTGCTCCGTAAATGGGGCACTGTCACCTACAGGTTGACTCAGATGCTCACCGGGCACGGGTGCTTCGGTGAGTATCTGAGTCGAATAAAACGTGAAGAGACGGCGAGATGCCACCATTGCGCATCCGACCTGGACTCGGCCCAGCACACGCTGGAGGTCTGCCCGGCCTGGGCGGCCGAGCGCCGAGTCCTGGTCGACGGGATCGGGCGAGACTTGTCCCCGCCGGCGTTGATCGCGGCAATGCTGGCGGGAGAGGAGGAGTGGAGGGTCGTGGTCTCCTTCTGCGAAGCAGTGATGCTCCAGAAGGAGGCCGCCGAGCGGGGTCGGGAGAGAGCCGATCCCGCTCGAAGGCGGCGGCGGCGAGCTCAGTGATCGCCGCCGCCGACGGGCCGCGAGGGCGCACACCCCGCGGGTGCGCCCGGGTCGCGGTTCGGGAAGGATAACCCCCCGGAGCGGCTGGGGAGGGTCGTCGGGGGCGCCGCCGGCCGCGCGCCTTTTAGAGTGCGTGGTCGGGGCCGCCCCACCCGCGGGAGCCTCGCTGAGGCTCCCTGAGGATGAGCACCCCCTCGTAACAAAGGGGGGGCGACGGCGGGGTGGACCAGAGGGCTTATGCACTGTCCTGGGCCACCCCTACGCCGGAGGAAGGCCGCCGCGAGGTTTTAGTGGGTAACCTTAGGATCGGATTACAGTTTGCTGTTTTGGGAGTCCCACACTACCCCTTGCCGTCCCCAGGCGGGGGGTGTGCATAAAGCATTTCCTCGCGTAAAAAAAAAAAAAAAAAAAAAAAAAAAGGTTATGTACAATATTAAAATATAATAATATCTATCATGCATTTTCATAAGCCTATATTCACCTCAACACATAACCTACAGCATCACCCAAATCGGAGCGGCTCGGTAACAATATAATATGCGTTGATTGCCCAAGAAAGTCCCAATAAAACATTTTAAACCAGTGAATCATGTACGAATGACTAAGCTTGTGGATGGTATACCTATATCTAACGGCCTTGTTTGACCTGTGGTCAGCGTTACATCGACCGTTTTTATATGCTAACATAATATAAAACAACATAACTTCACGCCAAGTCCCTTGCAGGACATGCACAGGATGCCGGATTGTTTTAATACATACTACAATGTTTTATTAATTGATAAAATTTGAACAAATCAAGCAATTTTCGTGCTTTTCATTTTCTAAAACTGTAATTTTAAATGGCGTTTTATTTAAGTGTACAATGTACATGTAAGTGTGGATAAGGAATGTTGTGTAACTACTCTTAAGATCTATCTATCGTCTAAATATCTTAGAACTTTATTTAAAGTGCCATGACTCTACGGAACATTGATTGATTTTGACCGCCTGATCTACTATATTTTTATGTTTCCTTTTACTTTGTTCGATGACTTACACCGAGATATTAACGCTCTAAACTATACCGATAAGTTCTTTTAAAGGAGTTTGACATGAAAATATCTCAATAGGGACTCGTTCTTTCCTATTTCCAATGCACAAATTGCGACTGGCTAATATAAAAAAAAATGAATTTGGTTTTTGAACAAACGTAAAAAAAATTAGTCTGTATTCAATTCTAATTTTCAATTTTGCATTTTAATTGGTTGAATTTTTTGTTAGGCAGATGCTGTGCCAGTGCCAGTGCCTCGATAAACAAAAAAACTTTAAATAGCAGTTTAAATACCGAAATCATCATGACTTCATGCCAAGACATTATACGTCAAATCATTTCATACAAATTTTAATGCTGTGTGAATTTGTGTACAAAGGCTTTCCAAACATTTTACGTTATGTAAATATTTCAAATATAAAGATTGACAATAATATTTCTAAACACATTCAAGGTTAACGCAGAGTTAACGTTTTAATTGCAGTATATTTCAAATAGCAATTGAACTGTACGCTTATAGCTATTTTGTCGATGGTTTATTAATGTGTTAATTAGCATACAATGGAAAGTAGGTAATCATCTGTCTGCTATTAATGATAATTTAATGGAAATAGCTTTTTTATTATTTTAATTGCTATTTTGTGCATCTTGTATGAGTATGCACCATGTTTTTTTCGCATATTTACCGCCAATCTCATTAAATCTCGTACTTGTTTACTCGACGTTCGATATCGTATTTTTTAATTAAAATGTTACACATTATTTTCTTTAAACATTTAATCATAAACACAATTAATTAAATAAAAAAAAACACTTACTACTATCACTAATAATAAACTGTTATTTCAAAGTGGGGTTTTAACTAAAATTAAATTAGTAGCAAGCGGCATTACCTGATACATCGAAGAAAATTTTAAAAATAAGTTATTTACCTTATAAGCTCCGAACTGAATTATGATTCAGATTAAATCCATATTCTTAAAAATGTTTTGATAATAGGGCTGCGATGGTATGTAGAAAGAATAGGCGATGCCAGATTAACTAAGCAGATATACTGAACCACCACTCAAATATATAAGCGCTACTTAAGCGTTTAAGTAGCTGTCACATTAGACAAAATACGTGAAATTTGTGCAATAAGTAGCACTTTATTGATTGTCAGATTTGAGTGGCGGTTCAGTATTCGGGCGCTACAGTGCTTAAGCGGAAGGAGGACGGCTACGACACACTTGCCATGACCAAATTGAGCCAGGCCCTTAGGAAGGTGACATGGGAGCCGTAAAAAGCGACGGGATTGTATGACAAGAGATATGAAAGTAAAAGAAGCGAAGTGGAAGTGTGTAGAAATCGTACCTTATGGCCCTGTTTTGTTCCCTCGGCCTACCCCACAAGGGACTTGGTGTAAAGTTATATATGTACCTTGTAGGAACTCTATATTTATTTCAAATATTGGCGGTTGGTGCTATGTGCCGTCACGGTCACCGTCGCATCTCTTATCTAAATTCTCTTCGAACAGCTTTATCAATGTTGATATACAAATGGTATGTATTATCATCAATTTAGATAGTTACGCAGTGAGATGGTCGTAAGAAGATTTGTGTTCAACAATAAAAAATAATAAAAATTCACATAGTAGATAACTGTGTGGTACTTTAGTGTTAGAGGACCCATATTCAAATCCATGCATCATCAATATCCACACCCATTCTGTCTTATAGATTTTTCGGTGGTTGAAACTGATAATTATCGCTGACTAATAAATTATACTGGATGTACATATTACGATTGTGAACACAGTGTTATGGCTATGAAATACAAAAATAACAATAATGCTAGTGCTAATGATTTTTTTATCACCTGATAGTAAGCAACTACTCACCGCCCATGAACACATTGTGCGTTGCCGTCCTTTAAAGGGGTAGGAGGGGGAAAAGAAGGGGAAAAGGGATTGGGCCTCCGGAAACCTCTCTCAACCAATGAAACGCGACACAGCCACTTCACGCCGATATTCCGAGAGGTGGTGGTAATTCACCGGTCGAGCCGGCCCATTCATGCAGTGAACTGCAAGACTCTACCACTGTTGATTTAAATCTTTGTTGTCTGATTTTTTTTATACTTATAAAATTCTATAGTAGATGGATCTCTAAAAAATCAGCATATATATACAGACCAAAAGCGAAAATAAATCTTCTTTTTGCTCCTTTCCTTTTTTGTAATTGACATAATGAATGTAATAATGACATAACATCTCGGTGGTCCCAGTGGTCGAGTACACGGCTTCTGATCCAGAGGTCCGGGTTCGATTCCTGACACTGGCTCACACCAATGACTTTTCGAAACTTGTTTTCGGAAGTTTACTGAGATAAATATCGATGACTGAAAACTTTGTGCCTGGTATGGCAATAGGTTCGCCACCTATTCTATTTGGGACGTAAACATAACGGTGAGACGAGGCTTAACAGCCGCTGCCTACACCTACGGGTAACAAAGGCGTGAAGTTACGTTATTATGTAAACTCACCAATAAGTATTGACACCGGCTTGTGTTCATGCACTAGTGTTATAGACAGATGGTTTGACTTCTTGCTCTCCAGCGCTTCTATCTCCATTAAGTGAAATCCATTATCAATCTAATAAAAACACATACAGTCCATTAATAAATATATTATCATTAAAAATTAAATGATGCTAAGAATAATGATCGTTATAATTCATAAGCATATTGGTGTAGTAGCCAAAAGTAAGTTTGGTGAAATATAATTTAATATAACTTTTCATTTGTTTTTGATAACTTATGACAACTGTAGATGACCTAAAGATATGATATGTTTATAGAAAACACAAATAAAATTTACTTAGTTCTATAGAATATAAATACATATTATATTAATAAAGACAGAAAGATTTATTTGATTGTGATAAGATTAAAATAAATTATTAAGTGAATCATTACCCTATTATGAGAAAATCAATAACATCACAGTGATAATATATTAAACAGGATAAGTTCTAAATTTACGTAACTTTAATTTTATTATATAAACATTTTTAAACTCACCCTTGTTGGAATTTTAGCTGTTGTAATGAATACTCTAAACGCTGTAACCACCTGTAAAAATGTTCTCATCTTTAATATCAAACAGTTACTGGGAAACAGTACATACATAAATAAATAATAATAAAAATTATTCATTAACATAATTCTATGAACTAGTACTATTATGTCAATAACAAAACTAGAACATAATCCATAAGTCTTAAATAACACAATTGTATCTGTAACTCCATGTGCAAAGAATTTAATAGAAATATAATAAAATTCAAAAAGTAAAGCCTTAGTCACTTCTCAGTGCATGACAAACTCGATCAAGCCGTTTCAGAGATTATGCAGAACAACCAAACAGACAACCAATTACACATTGACTTTCATATGATTGATTAATTTGAGTAAGTAATAATTGACTATGTCATTGCATCTAAATGTGATATTAGGTCTATTGTTGCCCATATAAATCTGTACTTTTATGCAACTATAAATAGCTGTTAATGTAGTCACACCTAGATGACTCATAGAAGTGTTCCAAACCTTTATCAAGATTATCTTAAAACACAAGATATCATTGATATTTAAAAAATATAAATACCAATGAGTTTGTACAGGTATAATATAATAATTTATTTAGGTCATTTAATAATGTATTTTAAATGACTGAAAAGAGTCTCCAAAAAACCATTTAACTAACATATTCTGATTTAAAATTGTTGATCATGAAAACTATATTAAAGTACTTACTAGCCATCTAGACTTGACTGTGTTTGTAATAAGTAGTAGAATTAAATAAATAATAATAACACATACATTAGTTTACAAACTATGATATCTTTAAAAACAGGCAAAACTGTGCATATTATGCAAAACTATAATTGAAAAAAAACTAGGTTTAGGAATCAACAGTATAGAAATGATAAATTTATATCAGTCAGGAGTATCACTGTTTTTGTCTGTTTTTATAAGCTTACTGTTAGTAAACCTATTTTGAAGAGGTATGTCACAGTATATATTTTTTTAATTACTCGCAGTAATTATATAATTTCCTTATAATTTATTAACATGTTACACATATTAAGAAATAGATAAAACTTAATAAATTATACAGGAATTATGCGACACTTACAAGTACTTTATTATCAACTTTGTCTCCCCTGGATTCCATTCGAATGAGAGATTTGTAGAGAACTTTAACATTTTTTCCCAAAACATTAGCAATACTATCTGTAAAAATAATATAAATTAACTACATATATTTCTTGCATAAAATCATTAATTCTTTAATTTACGGTTATATTGAAAGAAATATATTTTTTTACACTACTTTGAAATATTATTTTAACTAAAAAACACGAACCACATAACTCTGTAGATAATTGAGATTTTGTTGACATTTTCGCCAATTTTTTCAGTGTCATTACACGCATAAAATGTAAATATTTTCAACGTATTTGATATCCATAATAAAAGCAATAAACGAACACTGGCTTATATTGATGACATACAGTGATAGATAGTAATATTTTATGACTAAAATTAACAATTATTGACCTATAAACCAACACAACACCATTTTCAATGGACAATTGAAGAAGATTGAGGCAAGAGGGGTCAGGGGGGGGAGGACGGGAAATACAGAAGCTTTTTTTTAATTTTTTAGACGCTAGCATTCACATGAGCCATCCAGAAGGTATTTACACAGCATTTTGATATTTTTATTAAATTAAATAGGCGGAAAACTATACAGGCTCAAGTTATTAAAAAGTATTTATAGATAAAAATAAAGTATCTGCAGTAAGAACAGAATCTACAATAGTAAGTTCTAAGCAGCTATACTCAACCTGAGGCCCGCGGGCCGCATGAACCCCGCCGTGTCTTAATCTGTGGCCCGCGTGCAGTTAGAGATAATTGCAAACTATTTTGAATTTTATATTATTATTATTTATTTATTATTTATTTATTTATTTATTATTTTTTGAAAAGTATATATGTATTAATATCCGTTATCTAGTATCCATAATACAAGCATTTAGTTGCTTAGCTTGGAACTAGAGGGCGCTGTGTGTATTGTGTCCAAGATATTATTATTATTATTATTATTAATTTTATACCTATTCGTTCATGCATAGGAAAATAGTACTACCCGAAAAAAACACTGGAAACAATAGAAGCCACGGTGGAATTCAGTAAAATATCAATCTATGTTCATAAATATCTTTCGTTTATATTTAGAAGATGGTTGGGAAGATTGTTTTGAAATTAAAATAATTACAAAATATCGAAAAAGATCAATACGCTAAATGCAAAACAAGTTATAACCGACAAAGTAGGAAAGAAAAGTAGTAAAATTGGCGAGAAATTAGTTCGCCTTCCCTCGGGGCTCTGTCGCCAATGCTGTCTATAATAATTGTTGTAAGCCGTCTCTTCCACTTCTGCAAAGGGCGGACCAGTCCTTGGCCCATGACGCTTAAGAAAAAGCCGACTTGTTTAGCAGTATTTTTGCGTCCAACTCGACTTTGGAAGATACAGGGTATATTCCACCAATCATCACACAATGTGAACATGCCATGCCACAGATTCGTTTTCAGCAAAGTACTATATGACGCATACTTCTCTCCCTGGATGTTCACAAGTCGAGAGCCCTGACGGAATGACAGAAAACGTGTGCTCTAGCGTTTGCACCGGTTTTGACGCGTATTTTCCGGTATTCCTAGACTCTCCAGGGTGTGGCAGGCGAAGCGTGAAAGTAAGGTGAATGCAATAGAAATGCTTTCTCTGAGAAGTATGTGTGGAGTCACCCTTGCGGATCGAATGAAAAATAGTGTGCTATGGGAGAAATGCAAGCTGAAGGATGATGTGGTGACCAAGGTGGAGAGAAGTATATTAAGATGGCTCGGTCATGTTGCAAGAATGAATGAAAGTCGACTGACTAAAAGGGTATATGAAGCGAATGTGAGTGCTGGGGTCGGGATTGGGAGACCAAGACGGAACTACCACGACCAAATAAATGGTCTGCCAAATGGTCTGAAAGCCAAAGTCTCTGCCTACCCCCATGGGATACAGGCGTGAGCTTATGTATGTATGTATGTCCTAGACTCTTGGCGCTGTACCATTATAATGGAACGTAACTTCATTACACTGGAACCCTAAAAGAGGTAACCGCCAGATCAATCCAACTACAGATCTATGCCATCACCACTTTGTTTTCCAAGATCATGAAAACAATCATCAACTGCCAGCTCCTTAATTATCTAGAGGAGTACGAGCAGATTAGTGACCGCCAGTAAAGATTTCGTCAAAGTCTCTCAGTTGGTGTTCTTCTAGCATAATTAATTAGTCGGTGGACGGAGGCGGCTTAGAGTACAGGGAAAACGCTCGAAGTTAGTTTGGTTGGACGCAGCGAAGGCTTTCGGGTTTTTTTTTATAGTCCGGGCGCATATGGCCCGGCCCGCGACTTTTCCCCTAACGTAATCAGGGACCTTGTTTTGGAATGAGTTATTCAGCGTGAGGTTCTTTATTTTGAAGTAACATACATTTTTATATACCTATTGCTTAATTTAGTAATTTATACATTTGTTTCTTATTTTAATTTGTTCTTTACATTTTCTTTTCCATTTGCGTTTACAGGTTGGTTTGATTTTCCTTAGTTTACTTTTACATTAGTGTCCTTATTTCTATGTTGCTATTTTATGCATATTATTGTTTTAATTTCTTATTTTGGTATCTTAATAGTTAATAGTACTTGTTTCCTTGTACAGACATAGTACGTTACTCATATAGAACATATTATTCCTTTCATAGGACGCATTTTGTACATTGGATACACAATAAGTCAAACAATTCGTCAAGCTTTAATTATATTGCTATCCATATTTCGATATTGTTGAACAAGTATAATATTTTGTCTTTTTAGGACATTGTGTGTGACTTTTAAGAACTCGGGTGCATGACCCTCAAAGAGTCTCGTCTGCTAGTCGGTGACGCGTCTGCGTCTATCAGTTTGTAGTGTGTACTGTGTTCATATGTCTGTATGTATGTGATTGTGGTTTATTGCATTTGCGTGTTAGTGACTGTATGGGTCAATAACATATTTATCAGTAAATATTTATTGGCAGGCTGTGTGAGTTATGCATGTTTGTGTATTGTGAGTGTTATAATTTTGAATAATCGCTGTGAAATTTTAATAAATTTCCAATCAATTATGACCTAATCGTGTGTTGGATATGTGAAGTGTTTGAGTGGGGAGTGGAGAGTAGAGTCTGGTCGACTTGGTGTGTAACTGTTCCTGCTGCGTGTGTTAGTGAGTGTAGAGTGTAAGTGTGCTTGATGTGTTTCAGTAGTAATGGTTGTCACAACCACCATTGGTGGTACGCCCACAGAGGGACGTCAGCTGTAAGCGACTGACACCCTCGCCAAGGCATCCCACTTTCTACGGATGGGACACTCATCACTAAATGCGTGGTGTGTTGCGTCTGGACATTTCACCAAGGTGCAGTTTTTGCACGTCTGCGCCTGGGCCGCCAGAAGACTGTCTTCAAGTGCGGGCTACCGCAGTAATTGCAGTGGTCCACACTCTCCGTACAGAGCTTCCGCCCATGACCGAAGCCCAAGCACCTAGTACACTGCACCAATGGAGATTGGTCCGCCACTTTGACCACCTGCAGGTCGACATAAAGTCTCCCGACAGATGTGAGTCGTTGCCAAAGCTTCGGAGCCACTCGGAGGATTGCGTGGCACTCCGAAGGGTCCCTGGCTCTCCTCCGGTACCGGACCTCGGCCTTGGCCTCACTCTCCGAGAGACCCTCCAGCAGGTGCCTATTCTGACGGGTGATGACTTGTATTATGTCGGCGTCTGTGTTGTGCGCTTGTAGGTGTTTTAGTACGACCAGGGTTTTTGTTCGTGGCCTCCACCACTTGCAGGTGTTTGCTGGTCTTTAGCTGCGACTCTGCTCTATCGAGCTCCGCTTTAGTGGCACAGCTAAGGACGACTCTTCCGTCCTTTATCTTGCGGACTCTCTCGATCTTAAGGCCGTTGTTTTTGGCATCGAGAACTCCTTTCACTCGATCGACGACGCACGGCTGATCGAGGCTTTCGGGTTGGGCACTTCTTTCGAAACTTGCCTGTTATAGGCTTGCCAAGAAATTATACAATTGGGTTTCCAATTTTCTCGCGGTTAGGAGCATTAAGGTTAGGTATCATCGATGGTTCATGCTGCGAGTTGAAACATGTGAATTATGTAGTTCCCCAAGGTAATATGCCAACATGACCCTTAAAAAGCTTGGTGCGCTCAATAGAGAGGGACTGTATTTTATGCCAGGTCGCCGTCTGCAACTATACAAGGCGCAATTCCAACCTCACGTAAAAGACTTTTCTCATCTTTTCCGGGGCCACTTCAGTACAAGCTCATAATGAGCATGCTCTTTATTAGCATGTTTAACAGTGGCCTTAAATTTTGACTTCGATTAAACAAGCCATAGGTATTAGGTAGTAAGATTAAAAAAAATAGTGAAACTGAATTTCTGTGCCAACGTCAATCACAAGTTATTGACTTAAAGGTTTTAGTTACCAGGTCATTAAAACCCTTAAAAAAAAGTGTCATACGTACGAGCCCGAGCTTATTTTTATACTCTTTGTACGTTTATAATATTTAATATATTGCTAATCGTTTGGTTAATCGCTTCAAGTTTGTGTTTTGTGTATCAACTATCTTATTTTGTGCATTATATCATGTTTTGAAATTCTGGATAAACTTCCTGAAAGATAACTTTGAGTAAAATGAATAAAAACTACGAAAGGTGTACACATTGTAATCGTCGTAAGTGGTTGGCTTCGGGTTGCCTTCGTAAATGGCTAAAACCTATGGAATGTAAACATTTACCAAGAAATACTGATATGAAAAGGGACTTTAATAATACTGATATTGTAAACGGCGTATTTATACCAGATCGCAAGCCTTCCGTCAACACTAACAAATTTGTGAAATTCTGGAAAAATAAGTTGTTTATAACGGGCAATGTTCGATCTTTGCAGAGATATTTTGGCAATAAAAACAGTGGTAGTGAATATCTATGTAGCATAAACAAATGTACCGACCCATCTACATCATCAGATAAAAGAATTGTGATAACAAGTGTTTGTGAAACAAAGAAAGATGGTCTATCTAACAAACAAGTAATAACATGCCAACATTCTGATGGTCATTCTGTACTTCGTGGACATCATCAACATGCTTCTGTTGAAACATGTGCTATATATTGTCAGTTATCAAAGTAAGATGTGGCTTTTTTTAAATATGTTTTCATGTACATACATAACTTCACACCAAATCCCTTGCGGGGTAGGCAGAGAGAACGGAGCACGATAAGTCACGATTCTTACACACCTCACTTGCTTCGTTGACTTTGATAACTCTTCATGCATGCACATTGATTTTTGAGGCTCCTAACATCACCTTCCTCCAAGTTCTTTATTGTCATGGAATGTGTGTCATGGCTATCCTCGACTCCTACATCCATCTGCTTTTGCATTGTATATCTTGCTTAGTCAAGTCCATCATCCATTCTTTCTTTTTTAAATCTAATAAGGTTTTCCTTATCTTATAATAGGCATTTCTTTGTTTGTTGAACTTTAATTTTTAATATACATGTTGAATTTGTTCACACCTGATTTATATTTCAAATCTAGATTTGTATAATGCTGTTTTTTATGCAGTTCTCTGTTACAATCTGTTAATGATTAAACATTCAATTAATAAATTTACAGGCATGGCTGGTACTGGGGAGGCATCACTTCCAGTGAAGCTGAAGAATTGCTTGCAGGACAGCATGACAATGTCTTCCTAGTGAGAGATTCGTGCGACTTACGTCACATTCTCTGTGTGTCTTTTCGTTGTGTGGGACGTACACTGCATGCACGCCTTAGACATGCAAATGGATTGTTTTCATTAAATAATGAAACATTTGTACCAGCTAATCGTATTTCAGAACACTGTGCGGCTGTAGATGTCAAATCTAACTTATTTGAAATGCCAGTCAAATTGGCTAGACCATTAAACAGGTAATTACACATTTTTATTATAAATACACAGACTTGCTTTTACTTGCCAACTGCAACTATGTAGGCTATATATTAAAATCATCATCATCATTAGCCTGTTGCAGTCCACTGCTGAACATAGGCCTATCTCAAATTGCGCCACAACATCCGATTCTCTGCCTTCCGCATCCAGTCTTTTCTAGCTGCCTTTCTGAGACTATCAGTCTGGTGAGTGTCCTTCTCTCAGTCAGCCAGGAGAGAAAGAAAAACATATGGCTGACAAGCTTACACAGCACAACACCAGAGAATACCGGATAACCTTTCCTAAATATGGGTCAAACTAAATGTTCTTGGTAGGGGCAGGCAGCAGCGTAACCCTATCTTTAAAAAGTGTACCCCTGCAGTCTCCAACCTGTTTGTCTGCACAAACAGGTTGGACGTGGGGACTAGGGGCAAAAACCTCTATATATTAAAATTAATTCAGGATATCATCCTGGCACCGTCAAAATCATTTCAGTAATCCAAAATAAACTCATATCATTATATTATTCCAGGTTTGCTAAATTGGACTCCTTACAAATGATCTGCAGGTTTGTAATCAGACAAACTGTATCTGCTGATGTCTGGAACAAGTTGCCATTACCACCTAATTTGATATCTTATTTGTCTATAGGCAGTGATTATATTGTACCATCATAAGACCAACAGTGCCTCCTGAAAAACTCGGTAACTCCTTTATCTATTGTAAGCATAATTTTAAATACAACACTTATTAAAGAGACTGCATTAGGGGGTGTTGTTTAAAGCAATTATGACATCCATTCTCTAATTGGGATTTAGATATTGCTTTTTAATACTCCCGTAATACCACAAAGTATTGATAAATACTAAAGGGAGACTTAGAATAATTAACAAATCCACACTTGGAACTGACAGTCTATTCTTTTATAACATGTAGAGATTTTATTTATATAAATAAGTATGTAAATATATTTTTAAAAAATTATACATACTAACCTGGAAGCTGGAAAATTTTAGTTTAAAATAAAAGAAAAATCTACAAATGTTTCCTTTGTTTAAATTAATGACTAGGTCAGACTCATTATTCAAAGTCCCACCATTTTTTAGTATCAACAATATTTTGTGATATTATTGTAATATATTAAATGTAAATTTTATAGCAAAGAGTATATATTTTCTAATGAAACTTTATGATAAAAAAAATATCAGTTTATAATTAACCTATTTATTATCAACTTAATAACAAATAAATATGTTGATACTGTTGAAAATTTGGAGTTTTGTTTCCTTGGAAATGTTTAAAATAAGTTGTACCCTTAACATAAACTTCATATTATTTTAGTGTGTTCATTCCAAGAATATTTTTTGCCTGAAATATATAAAAATTAAAGATTCAAATGCATTATAATTGTAACATATATACTGTAGTAGTTTTTTCTTAAATATATATATCGCAATAAGTTGAGACCTGAGGGTGGTGATGTCACAGGAGCGGTTTTGTACTGTGCACAAATATTAATATCACAATTCCATCCGTGGCTTTGTCTATGCTGTTTTTTAAATGTGGGGATATGCGCCTTATTTCATTACAGTCAATCTGGGTTGAAAAGTTAATGTGGGTAACTTTAACTTTTCAATGTAACATTGGCCCACTAACTACCTTTTGATTTCTTTACTTTTTCTAGATTATTCATATGAATAAAGTACAATTGATCATAGTACAATACGTCTATGGTAAGATGCAACACGTTCAGATATTACCAAGTAAAGAAATCAAAAGTGAGTTAGTGGGCCAATGTTACATTGAAAGCTTAAGTTACCCAGATTGACTGTGCCTTTACAAATTTATAAAGCTATTGCAAGCATACGAACTGAGACTGAGAAAAATATTTAAATATTTTTTTCGTAACCCAGCATGAGGCTGATAAGTTAAAAAAATGGTGTTGCCTAAGAGTACTTATACTCTCAACTCATGCAAGCTCGAGAGCAAGTTACAGGGATATGGGGCGGAGGGTGAGGGTAGCATTCCAGGCGAGTCTCAACTTATCGCGTACGGGTAGTATATATATATATATATATAAAATTGCCATCCTATATGAGATGTCTTCTAAGTTGGTTTTATAATACAATAGTGTTATATCTCACCGTTGTAAATGCAGCGGTTAATGTTTGTGGCGCTGCTGCCACAGGATTTAATTTCAATGCTGTTTGGATCAACTGAGCATCACGAATGCGCGACATTACGAAGTTTCTGGTGCTACTGCTCTCAGGGGTACTATCCGTCAGATAAAAAAGTTCTGCAGTTTTGTATATTCCTGCCAAGCCTACACGACGAGCATACCAATTAAACTGAAAACAGAAATATATTACCCATTTATTGCTCACGGTGGTCCAGTGCTAGAGCACCCGGCTTCTGAATTCAGAGGTCGCTGGTTCGAACCCTGGCTTACACCAATGACTTTTCGAAAGTTAGGTGGCAATAGGTTCGCCACCTATTCCATTTGGGACGTAAACATAACGGCGGGTAGAGGCTTAACAGCCGCTGCCTACAACTTCGGGTAGAAAAAGGCGTGAAGTTATTTATAATAATAATAATAATATCTTGGACACAATACACACAGCGCCCTCTAGTTCCAAGCTAAGCAACTAAATGCTTGTGTTATGGATACTAGATAACGGATATTAATACATATATACTTTTCTTTTGTAAATACATACTTATAATATATAGAAAAACACCCAGACACCTCACAAATATTCATGTTTGTCACAAATATTTCTGCTCGGGTGGGAATCGAACCCCCGACCTCATTGCTGCAACCGGTAGTTTTACCAATGCGCCACGAGGCCCGTCACTATTTATAACCCGTATTTATAACGTATAAGGATATATTTGAACTCACATCTACACTTCTGTCTCCGGAGTGATAACATATATCATCTACTAGTGATAGTAGTGTAGCTAAGCAATTAGGAACATTATTAGGTAGTGTTTGAAGAGCCATAGCTTTGGGCCAGCTGCTCCTGTAAATAGATAAAATTGATTAGTTATGTTTACAGGATTAAGGAACTTATTACAAAATTTTTACTCACTTGTATGGTTCAATCATTAACAATCTTGCCATTATCGCATTTTCTACAAACTGGGCAGGTACTTTAGAGTCTTTTAATTCTTCCTTGGGCCACTGCACAAGAGGAAAGTTTGGTGTTACTTAAAGTGAACTTATTCAACTTCAGATGTTCATTTTTATAGCAACTTACAGTTTTCATTAAATCCACTAGTCGTTCATTACTTTTGATATTAAAGTAATGAACCAAATCAGCTCCTCCATTTGGGAATAGACCATGTGTGATAGTTGGATAACCAGCAGCTTTAGAACCACTACTCAAAGATTCAACAGACCATCCACTTTTTGGAACAAATTCCAATGCTTTTTCTAATATGCTGTTCTTTACATTTTCTTCATATTGATGCTCCTCATGTTCAGTAGCAATAACATTAGGTGATTTCACATCTTCCGCAACTCTTTCTTGACTATAATTTCTGATTGTTCCACATGATTTATTAATTAAAACAGAGGCCAGCGGACCACTGAATTTTTGGTTATTCTTCAGAGCTGAAGAAAAAAGAAGAAATATTGCTCAATATGTTTGATGATGATTGATGATTTTGTATGTAATGGCATTATAAGGTAAAAAAAAAAATCGAACAAAACTATAGTGTTAACTTATTTATTTGAGAATATATAAAAACGATTAAAGTAACATTTCAGTTTTCAGTCCTGATTCATTCTTAAACCATGCAACTTTTGAACGTTAATACATTCAGACAAA
Organism: Euproctis similis; assembly: GCA_905147225.2. Taxonomy (NCBI): domain Eukaryota; kingdom Metazoa; phylum Arthropoda; class Insecta; order Lepidoptera; family Erebidae; genus Euproctis; species Euproctis similis. The sequence continues at coordinate 15,972,986 of LR990124.1, read as the reverse complement.
TGTGCAATTAAACCTTCAATTAAATGAAAAGCATTCATAGCAGAACATATTATTTCCTTTTTGTTTTCTTTGGGAATATTATCTAATATGTTACCGCCTACATTTAATGTAACATTATTTTTCTCTCCAATAACATCTCTTCCTTCTTCAATCTCCTTCAACTTCTCTTCATAATGAGCCTTAGACATATTCAAGCCAATTCTTAACTTTTCCAAGTAATCATTTTCAATAAAAGTGAAATTATCTCTTATACCAGTTTGGTTGTTTTTGTCTCTCATAACCAAATATCTTAATAAATTCAATGCTGTTATTATTTGATCAGCTAATTCTACGAGATCTGATTCAGCACCATGCGGGAGCAAACATATCTTTTTTAACATACTAGTAAGGTGGAGTCCTGTGAAACATTCATCCAGCTTAGATTCACTGAATGCTTCGTTTAAAGAATTTTTGTATAAAGTTATAGCATATCCAATCATACCAGAATGATTTGATATTTCAATTAGATATTTGACCAGTACACATCTTCCTTTATAATCAAATTTATTAACTAGATTTCCTATAATGTCGACTGCTTCTTTACGTATTGACTTATAGTTAGAATATATTGCAATATTTACTAATATTTTACACATGTTAGCTTGTATTGGGGAGCAAAATTTGTGTGACATTTTGGATGGGCAACGATTTAAAATTGCTTTGCTCAAAGCTATCCCTTTTGATAATGGGCCATAAGCGGTAAAACCTAAGAGATGATTTGAACATAGCATTGTGGTATTAATAAGATAATCTAAGCTGTACACCTGGGGTATCAAATTATCTGGTACAATAAAATGTCCCGATAAAATGACATAGAACATAGCTGAAATGGTTGTCATATTAATTTTTTCTCTATGGTCGTAAGGTGTTTTTGTCTCTTCATTGTCATCTTTATCTGTGTTTTTTTTAAGAGATTCCCTGTTGCAAACTTCAACGTATTCTATAAATTTAAATGCATTCTTCTCTAGAGCACAAATGTCTTGAATGATTGTTGCACAATTTAATCTTGCTTCACTTTGTTCATTTATTTCTGGATCTAAGTCTACATATATCAATGGCTTTCCAAGTAGACTAATCAGAAATGCAACAATAATTTGCTTTGTTCTCAAATTATTATTATCATTTGAAACATTAATTTGATCAATAAACGGTCTATAAAATGATGGTAATGTTGAGTACACTTTTGTTATTCTTCTCACATTAGAGTCAGCATCCATCAATAACCTTTCACGTTCCTCTAACTGGTAGTCAGTTACGGGAATTTTTTCTATATAAGTGCTTATTGAATTCAAACACCATTCCAAAGATCTTCTCATCTTCACATTCAAACCTTTTAAAAGTTCCTGCAGTGGTAACAGAATAATACCAAATTGTGCATCATTCTTTGCAAGTTCAATTTGCTCAATGAGCTCTAATAATGCTTCCTCTGGTATAGACTTTTCAATTATATTAGTCAGAAGCTGTTCACACGCACCATACAAGGATGGTTTAATAATGATTGTATCATCTTGTATTTTCCCAATCACAACTGCTATTAAATCCCAGCACTTATCTTTAAAACTATTGGCAAATCTTTCCTCATGAAGCGCATTTAGAGCTTCTTTATATATTCCATTATCAAGCAAATTTGAGATGTGATCCACAATATCAGTATTTTCGCTCATCTTGAAAGAATGATGAAATAGTTATAGAATTCCAGTAAATTCTGAAATTCAAGTTTACTATTTAATACTAGCCTTTTTATGATGTGTTTCTTGATTATTAATCTATAGGTTAGCAGAACATTAGACATTACAATTGTTGTTAAATAATCAAAAATGTATGAACTTACAATGAAAAATTCTAGGCAGCCTGCTCATCTTATACTAATAAATTGCGTTCGGCTATTTCTATTTTCGCTCGATTAAAATCAATCGTACCAATTACGGGTATTTAGATCATAAATAAAATTCTAAATATCGAATTGACAACCCGTACCCCAACCGAACCGACAGTAGCACAGATTCAAAGCACAGACTAATGACCAGTGGTCATTAGTCATCATCATCAAGTGACTAGTGTGACTACGTTTCTGGAGTCACTAGGTCAATAATATAATATCATTAAACTGTTAGATAGCTAGAGTCTAGATTAAACTAGATGATAGTATTATTATCATAAACCTGACTCATGCATGCATAACTGCACAGACATGCATAGATTTCTAACGGCTATAACTATACATATACAGCGCTTAATAAACTATTTCAACAAGCCAAACAAGCCCGGCAGTTTATGGATAAATAACCGAAATACCGCAGCGTTATCTGCCAGACATTTTTTTTATGGAATAGGAGGGCAAACGAGCAGGCGTGTCACCTGATGTTAAGTGACCAACGCCGCCCATGGACACCAGCAACACATGTAGTGTTACAGTTGCGTTGCCAACCTTTAAAGGAGTAGGATAGGAAGGGATGGGGAAGGGGGATGGGCCTCCGGGTACCTCTCGCACCGAATGAAACGCGGTATGAGCCACTTTACGTCGATCTTCTGAGAGAGGTGGTGGTATTTCACCGGTCGAGCCGGCCCATTCATGTAGCGAACTGCTTGGCAAGTATTTTTTTTCCCATCATCACATGCCTCAGATTCAGCGTTTATAGTGACAGAATAGTTTATTTCCATTGATGAATTATAATTTCATGATATCTTGAAATATCTGATAGAAATAATTCAGAAAGTTATTAATAATATAGTACATTTATCCCGCTTGGAAGCCATAAATAAAAGATTGTTCTTAACTCCTTTTTACACCAGCTACCTGCAAAAAAAATATCGTCAAAATCGGTCCAGCCGTTACAGTGATTATCTATAAAATACCGCAGGTAAATTTTGTCAGTAAAATTTACCTACTACTTTTTTTTTTGGCTGAAGTCAGAACTGATAGTTGGAGCGCAAAATATGGAGGATTTTCGGCTTCAATAGGTATTTACGTAAATTCATGTTTCATGATGTTTCTTTATTCATTTACTACGCACAGTACGCACTGAAGTCCTTATTAACTGTTTCCATGCGAGTGACAGTGCTGAGTAAGAACGAGATAGTTATATATTTATGTATAGGCCGTCAAAATGGTCCATATATATATGCGATTATACACAATGAACAATATCAATACCTCAATACCTACCTATGTCTTGTCTCGTCCTAAATTGAACAAGTCAATTTTCATCTGATGATCCGCCTACCACATCAAATCTTTGATGTAGTACATTAGAACAGAGTACAGATTTGATGAAATTCTTGTTCAGTATATATTTAAGATTATGAAAAAATGGCAAGTAAACAGAAGAACATTTTCACGCGGAGTAAACCTTTGATGAATATATACAGTTCAGTGGATCATGAAGGAAAAGAGGTACCCATTTTTAATTTATTTATTGGCAGAACCGGCTTGCATAGTCCTGAACTGGATCACCATTAGGTCCCAGCAGTTGTTATTAATGTGAAATACTTTTAATAAATAAATCAAGACCCTACCAGAATGTATACAATACATTTATTATCGGTCCATCTAATTATATAGTTCTTTCATATGCAAAAGGGTATGTATTATTTGTAAATATATAAAAGTAATGGCAATTTCTTGTAGATTAGGTTATTACCTAATATCTGACATATTTTTATAGATATTAACAACGTTAATGTACTCGTCTCGGTGGTGCAGTGGGCGAGCGCACGGCCTCTGATCCAGAGGTCCGGGGTTCGATTCCAGACACTGGCTCACACCAATGACTTTTCGAAATTGTTTTCGGAAGTTATGTGTGATAAATACCGATGACTGACAAACTTTGTGCCCAGTATGGCAATAGGTTCGCCACCTATTCCATTTGGGACGTAAACATAACGGCGAGACGAGGCTTAACAGCCGCTGCCTACACCTTCGGGTAACAAAAGGCGTGAAGTTATGTTATGTAATGTTACCCTTGATTTTTTTCTTATAAAAAAAATCACAAAATTCATATGAGGTCAAGTGAGATTAGTTGAGGTAATTTACTGACAGGTAATTTATTTATATTGAGATTGAATTTAATCATCTTCAAAATTATAGGTAGAAGTACGCGAAGATGCTGAACAAGTAGTAAAATGGCATGAGATATCAGATGCGTTGGTTGCAGCTGGATATTACAGAGCCCAATTACAAGGTCTCTCTGCATTTGATAAAATAGTTGGTGGTCTAACATGGTGTATTGAACTGTGTGACATTGATATAGATGTAAGTCTCTTGTATGAAGAAAACCTCACTATTGGCAAGAAAATGTAAGTAAAATTTAATTAACTGAAGATTTTGATGTTACTATTTTAAGTGTCACTTTTACATTTAACGGAAAATTATTATATCAACCTAAATGGTGTGATACAAGAGACGGCACTTCCTAACAACAGTAATTTCCTTGACTTATTTTATAACTTATAAACTTTATTTTTACAGAGCCTTAACTGAAAAAATTGTAAAAGTATTGCCCTCAATGAAATGTCCATACATAATAGAACCACATCAAATTCAAGGATTAGATTTTATTAATATTTATCCCTTGATACTCTGGCTAATAAAATATTCAAGTGAATTTAGAGAAGCAAAGGAGGATGAATTAAGAAAATTTGCTGTAATGCAATATGACAAGCGTTATATATTTGACTCTGATAGAGTTATGTATGCGCAAAAAGATAAATTATTAAGAAATTTAGCCATGATACAGGTAATTTTTTTATTTATTTAAATTGACTTGACATCCCTATAAGATTGATTGCATATTATTTTAAAGATTTCTGGCTCGTTTAGTTAAGAAATTGTGAAAATTCTTAGTATAATGATTTTTACATGTGAATCTTAAAAATTCCTGGTTAAATTCGTCATACTTCCACCCTGAAAGTTGCTATAAAAAATATGTTCAATGAAATACATACATAATTAATTTTTCAATGAAATACAATTTATTATTTGTTGAATTTTCTTTAGTTTGCAGTAGTAGTAGGTTTTGTGTTTCTTGGTGCTTTTTTTTCAAATTCACACTGTTAGTATCTGTGGATGTAGCAAGCAGCAAATATGCCTCCTTCTGGAACTTGTGCCTTCACTCTATTTGTTTTATTTTTCTACTAGCTGATCCGCGAACATTCTTCTGTATAAGTAATAAATTAGTAAATGTGCTATTTATGGAGCATGGGCTTTAACTGCTGTCCCGCTATGTTAATACTGCAATATCTTCGATAATATTCGTTTAAACTGCATGCTGTAAAGGTCCAAGATCATCTATATTACATGCACAATCTATTTAGGACGCTTAATGGGATGAAAATTAATGCTGTAATGTTTAAAATTGCTGCCTAAATAAGCCATTATTTCTCGTAAAAAGTATAAAAATAAGAATTGTGGGTCATACTTAAGAGATAGACATTATGCCCTCGCGGACCTTTTTATAGACCTTTTGAAGGTGTTTAATAATGTAGAACATTGTTTTGATCTATCACTTAGGGTTCAGCCAGAGTTTGCAATTGAAGTGCTAAATCTCGAAAATTATCATTTTTTCATTACAACATCCTATAAGAATTATAGATCAAAACCACCCCGCTGACACCCTTTAACTATTAAAAACCGCATCAAAATCCGTTTCGTAGTTTTAAAGATATGCGCATATAAGGGGACAGACAGCGGAAAGTGACTTTGTTTTATACTATGTAATGATGATGATAATATATTGAAATCATGTTAGTAATAGTTTTCTTTTTCACTAGAATCTTTACAAGCCATGTAGAGTTAGAAAGAGGAAAGGAGGATTACCTGCTAATGAATTAGAACAAGTGAATGCGACTCTGTCGGAATATGATCAAAGAATGTTAATGCATGTGTCCACAAATAAAGCTGATGAAAAGAACGACGATGGACTGGATTTCTTGGTATGTAAATATTTTATAATAGAATTGTAAGCTTAAAACAATTTAATGTGACTAACTTACAAACTTTTTGTGTATTTTAAAATTTTACTAGGGTATATTAATTAGTACACTTACATAACTTCACGCCAAATCCCTTGCGGGGTAGGCAGAGAAAACAAAGCGCCATAAGGCACGATTCTTATACGCCTCACTAGCTTAGTTGACTTGCATAGCTCTTTTCGCGCGTCGATTTCTGAGGCTCCTAACATCACCTTCCTCAAGAACTCATTCTATTTGGTCATGGAAAGTGTGTTGTGGTTGTCCTCCACTCCTAAATGTGTCCACTTTTACTCTGCATTTTACACTGCTTAGTCAATCTTGTGCCATCCATTCTTTCTGCATTTCCGAACGGTCAGCAGGAGTTACTCCGCAAATTTTAGACTGCGTTTATCCTACTTTCATGCACCCTTTGCCATACCCAACACTCGTGTCCATAAGTTAGCCCTGGGATCAGTACTGTACCGCAGCTGGTCTTTCTAACATTCTTGGCGCCCAGATATCTGCTCAACGCTCCATTTACAATGTTTCTTAACGCCACTCTTCTTTCTAAATCCGCGGTGCACATACCTTCCATGCTAAAACGCATCCAAGATATACAATTTCATCCACCTGCGCCAGCACTACGTCATCAACCATTATCCCTGCATTCGTTCTTGATTATTCGAAAGAAATAGAAATAAGAAAAAAATTACCCTTTTTTTGTGCCTCTGCCTCTGCCTTGGGCATACTAAGTTTTTTGGGTTTGGAACTTAATTATGTTTTATACAACTAGGAGATTTCCAGTGACAACAACTAGCCTGTGTTTGTATAGATTTGATATTTTGTAATTTCAGTATGATTATGAAAAGACACTAGCGGATCCCTCGGAAATCACTACTGAAGTAAGTTGTTTTTATCATTTCTATAATAATTTACATGGAGTTCTGACTAGACTACTCAAGTCGAGTCCTGTGTTCGCATCCAAGTACTTGGTGGTTGACTTTTCTAAAGTTATGTGTGATGAAATTGACTCAGAACCTGGGCACGGTCTATGGTAATCTGCTCCGCCAACAATTTGGTAAGACAATAAGGTGGGCATGGCGAGGTCCATCTTTCTATTGATTTCAATTTTTAGTGAAGACCTAACGTAACTTCATGCCTTTTTTACCCAAGAGTGCAGAACAGCGACTGTTAAGCCCTAACTCGCCAAATTATTACGTCCCAAATGGAATAGGCGGCGGAACCTGTTGCAACACACCGGTCACAATTTTGTCAGTCATTGGTATCACACATAACTTATTTTTCCGTGAAATCATTGGTGTGACCCCAGAATCGATGCCACGTCATCTGAATCAGAAGCAGATAGTTCGACCACTGTACCACTAGGAATATTGCAATAAAACACACACTTTTATTTGATATATTACTTTCCAGGCGAACAGATATGCAACTGATCATAACGCCTCAGAGAATACAGCTGAAACCAAAATACACTATGCCGTGTTACATTCGGAGTTAACTGGAGAAGTATCAAAAGAGTTGGAGGAGAGTGAGAGGCGGAGGTATACAGAGGACGTGAGCCGCCTCACGAGGAGTATTGACGACATGGAGAAGGATATGCAAGAGTCTAAAGATAATCATCAGAGCAGAATGGAGACTGCGAAAATGCAGTACATTGACATAAAGACAAAATTGCAGAATTTAACCTACAAGCTGATGAAGTGCGAAGATTATAGGTATTTCATAAACATAACTTCACGCCTTTTAATACCCGAAGGTGTAGGCAGCGGCTGTTAAGCCTCGACACGCCGTTATGTCTACGTCCCAAATGCAACAGGTGGTGAACTTATTACCATATCGATGACTGAAGGCCTGAGTCTTCAGTCATCGATATTTATGTGTGTGCCAGGATTTGAACGCGCTACTTCTTGAATCAGAAGCGGGGTGCTAGCCACTGCGCCACCGAGAATGACTATATAGGTATTTTAAATATACATACTTATTCCGGCAAGCAAGTCGCCTGGTAGTAAGCGACTACAGCCGCCAATGGACCTCTGTAGCGTAGACAGTGTTATAGTTGCTTTGCCGGCATTTGAGGGGGAAGGATTGGAGAGGAGCAGGCATCCAGATATCTCTCTCACCCAACGAAACTCGGCATGAGCCACTTTACATCGATATTCTGAGAGGTCCATGACAACTAACAGGTTGTGATTTGATGGTTGCTGTTTGCTGAATTTGTTCTGCGCCGCTCCCTTTTGTAATAATATGATGGAATATAAACTAGCAAAACTCTGAATAATTTGATATTATGTTGTATTTCAGTGATAAAGACGCGAAACAGTTCTATAAGTCGTTGAAGGAATTAGCTCGTGAAAGAAACGAACTGCTCCAAGTGGTCCAACAGAGGAACAAGGAGCACACACACTTGGAGGAGGAATTGAGGTTGGTATTTAGGTATTACCTTCACGCTATCAATGGGTACTCGGAGGTGTAGGTAGAGTTGAATCATGTTGTTGACTCGTTGCTGTGGGGTAGGTGATGAAGTCCATCCAGATTTTGGTCGTTAAAGAAGCAGTGCAAGCAGAATCATTGTCCTTGAAAGGACAAATAAATACACCTTGCTGCATATACAAAGACGGTTATTAGAATAACGCAGCTGATGATAAGACCTAGCTCATTATGCATTTTTTTCTTTTTATGAGATAGGAAGGCAAACGAGCAAGCGTGTCACCTGATGGTAAGCAACCTACGCCGCCTATAGACACCAGCAACACATAGAGTTGCCGTTGCGTTGCCGCAACCTTTAAGGGAGTAGGATGGGGGTATCTCTCTCACCGAACGAAACGCGGCATGTGCCACTTTACGTCGATCTTCTAAGTGGGCGTGGTATTTCACGCCGTTCATTCATGCCGCGAACTGCTTGGCTCTACCACTGAGTTTGAGTTTATGTGGTATAGTCGCAAAAATCCTTGGTCACATCAGAAGCGGGGTGCTCGACCAGTGAACCACCGAAGCTATCATCATAATTTTTTAATAATAAATCTTAATTTTTTTTTTCAGGTCAGCAAAAGATCCCGACACAAAAATAGTCGAACAGCCATTGTCACCTGCCGAGTTGAAGGAGTTCCATGAGCGTGAGGAGAAACTGAAAGCTTACATCACCAACGTGAGATTGGAACTTGGGAAGTTGAATCGTGAGATATTGCGATACTGCACCGCCATCGACGAAGTCCCCGGCACCGCTGAGCTGCTGCAGTACGAGAAGAGATTCATAGAGCTATACAATCAAGGTAGTTTTTCATCTCATTGTCTTCTGTAATGCTAAAAAAACCTACCCACATTGTAAATATTTTCCTGATGTTTTGCTGTTGTATATTTTTTATTTATAAGTTTACGTTAAGTTATAAATATAAACATAACTTCACGCCTTTTGTTACCCGAAGGTGTAGGCAGCGGCCATTAAACCTCGTCTCGCCGTTATGTTTACGTCCCAAATGGAATAGGTGGCGAAACTATTGCCATACCGGGCACAAAGTTTTTAGTCATCGATATTGATCACAATTAACTTCCGAAAAGTTATTGGTGTGAGCCAGTGTCAGAATTCGAATTCGAACCCGGACCTCTGGATCAGAAGCCGTGTGCTCTACCACTGGATCAACGAGACTTTTATATAGATGAAGTTATAAATAAATAAATTAGCCTTCAGGCGAAGGTGTAGCCAGCCACGACTCACCAATTTTTTTTCTCCCAAATGGTATAGATAACAAGACCTATTGCCATACTTGGGGCACAATCAGTCACAATGGGGGACAGTCATCGATATTTATCACACACATCTTCCGAAAAGACTAGAGCTCGACTCGACTATTTCTACTTAATCCATCTTGTTTTTGGCGTGAAGTTATGTTGTTATTTATATTAGTATTATTTGTTAATGTTGTTATGCTTTTACTTATATGCTGGGGAATTTTCAAAACAAAACCTGCTTGTTTAAATCCTGGTTAAAAAAGAGTCCTTTATAAAAAGAAAATCTTAAATTTGATTTATTTTTAATAATTCCAGTGGCATCAAAACACAAGGAGACAAAACAGTATTATATATTCTATAATACACTGTTGGAGGTGAAACTGTACACGTCGAAAGAGTTGAGTTTGCTCAACTCCATATTGGACAATTATGACGAGTGAGTTAACCGTGTTTAATTATAACGATAAGGGGTCAGCCATTAATCACGTGAGGCTTGTTATCGCGTGTCGTGTATTTATTTTTTCGCTAAATGCGCCTGAATTTAAAAATAAAGATAATGCTTAAAAAAAAATATTCATTGTAGATACTAAAAGTACACGCGATGTTGAGGTTAAGTTTTAAATTTCACCACATATCATCAAGGGGGTGCACAGTGTTAAAAATGTGATGAATAGACGGCTCCTAATAAAAACCTCAAGGCGTATTTCGTTCGGTGAAACAGGTATCCCTTCATCCCATCATACTCCCTTAAAGGCTGGCAAAGCAACTGTTTCAACAGCAGTTGTGCAGGTGCTTATGAGCGGTGGTAGTCGCTTACCATTAGGGTTACCCGCTTATTCATTGGCCCTCCTATCCCATAAGAAAAAACTCAGCAATCTTCTGGGCTTTGAAACTCTGAGCGCTCTAGCTCAACGAACTTGGTTAATATTTTTCTGCTGATATTTCTTTCCAGAGCTATGTCGTCAGCAAGGAAACGCGAAGAATTCATGACCCAATTCGAGTCGATAGTGGAGTGGGTGAACCAAACTGTGAAGAAGGTCGAAGAGAAATACAGAAGTGAGAGAGAACAGAAGAACATACTGTATAACGAATATTCTAGACTTATGGATGTACAGAGACAGTATGCCGCAGCACTGAAGAAGTTAGCAGAGGAAAGGCAAAAGATAGGAGCTAAAAGGAAGAGCTGACCGCATACCTTGGATGGAACCAGGTTTATTTTCATGATAGTAAGCAGATTTGCTGATCTTAAGCAGTTGTGGTCTGATGAGACAGTAAGATGCATAAAACCACCACTCAGGGTCTCTGCTTTAACCTGACAGTTACTAACGGAGATTAGAAATTTTCTGTGTATTTATGTTTATGTGGAGACCATAATTATTTAATTAATACTCAAATAAATAAGGTATTTTTTTAACTTGTCCCCTTTTTTATAATAGAAGGTGTAGGCAGACGCTGTTACACCTCTAATTATCAAATTTTTACTTCCCTAATGCAATAAGTGCTGAAACCTATTGTCTTGATATGACAATAGGTTCCAGTTATTGTTAAATCCATCATATATTTTATATTGAAAATCGAAATGAATTCCGGAAAATTGTTAATGTGAGCCAGGATTCGACCTCAAGACTTGTTGATTCAGAAAACCTACCTCCGGACCAATGATAATCTTAGTTTTAATGTTGAATTACAACATTATTTGTATAAGAAACTTACTTAACAATAAATTAGTTCGCTATACACATTGTTGTAAAGTCTAAGGATGACTTCTGAAATCAGGTGTGGGTATGACAGGAAAGTAGAATAAATTCAAACACACCGCCATATTTGCCGAGTGATGCTCGCTGACCGCATAGAAAACAATATTGGAAGGCAGGAGTTAGACTGTAACGCATTTGGAAAGAATGGAGGATGCAAGACAGACTAAGCAGATAGGTACAGGAAACCTACATCATTCCACAATCGAAGTAGCAGGAATGTAGGAGCCGGGAAAGGCTATAACATACATTCCATACTCAAATTCAACCCGAAGAGTTCATGACAAGGGTTATGAAAGTCAAAGGAGCAAATAATTTAAAAATCTCATGCAGCTAGGTTCTTACTGCCTACCCCTCAATGGAATAGGCGTACATTTAAGGGTTTAGGATTGATTTTTTAAACAGTTTTTTAAAGTTTACCAAACAATGACCACATCAGGTACGAAAGTAAACTGGCCAAATATCAAACAGAAGATTTTATTTTAGAATTATAATAACTATTAGTCCATTACAAGTGCAATCAATCAGACAAATACCTGTATAGAAATAAGACTGAATATAGGATTTTATTATTTTGTTTATATGTAATATAACACTTGTGTAATTTAATAAAATAAAATAACGCTAATAAATTATGTATTTTATGGTTTTATTTTTCAAGTTTCACAATAATACGAAAATTGATTCTTAAATTGTTTAAGGAGTTACAATAAAGTTTTCAATATTTTTTATCGAATTTCATTTCAAAAGTTGCAATGATTTGGGTGTTTTAAAACCTCCTAGCAATTGTCGTAATAATAAAATACTTATATGAATACTTATAACTATAATTAGTGTAATATGTGGACGGAATTTCACGAGATTCAAAAGTAACATTATACATATAAAGAGCAAATATGAAATTGACATTAAAACAACTTTTAGGATTATATCGCGTTTATTTATTACTTATTTATATTTATTTCCCGACGTTTCGAACTCTTTACAGAGATCATTTTCACGAGTGATGAACAAAAAGATGGTATTTGTTCAAAAGAAATCGAAAAAGTATCAATGAAAATAGCTTTTGAACGACTACCATCTTTTTGTTCATCACTCGTGAAAATGATCTCTAAAGAGTTCGAAACGTCGGGACATAAATATAAATAAGTAATAAATAAACGCGATATAATCCTAAAAGTTGTTTTAATGTCATGAACGTGATTCGCGAAAGTCTTAGAGATAAATATGTAAATATGAAAATTTCATTTCTGGCCAGTGTTTCATCATCTCTTCATCAAAAAAATTGTAGGCATGGAACTGTTGGGCATAACACATCCAACAGGTCCATGCCTACAATTTTTTTTTTAATCGTTCTTTTTTAAATTTTTTTACAAAATAGTCGTTCTGATGATCATGATTATTCCATCCCTTGTGGAGTGAATAGTGATCATCAGACTTTTCCTAATCCAAAGTCATATTTTGTTCTGATGCATCTTGTAGATTTTCTTAGTTTCTGCTGATGTTCTGCTGATGTTATGCTGATGCGCTGTTAATGTTATGTAGAAAATCGGGCCTGTAACAAATAATAAAAACAATTTCAAAATAAGTAGCTACATACTTATCTATTTATTAAATAATATTGTTTACAAGTCTATCAAAACTAACAATAACTCTCTACAGTCTACACAGACGAAATGAAAATATTTTAATTATGGGTAGTGATCGCTCAATCATCATTACATAGTATAAAACAGTCGCTTTCCACTGTCCCCTTATATGCTTATATCTTTGAAACTACTCAACGGATTTTGATGCGGTTTTTTTAAATAAATAGAGGGTGTTAGCGGGGTGGTTTTCATGTATGATTTAGTAAAGAAAAAGTGTAAATTTTCCAGATTTAGCCCTTTAATCGCAAACGCTGGCTGAACTCGTTAAGTGATAGATTGATAACCCACAATTATAATTTTTATTTCTTACCTTTCTACGTAAAAGAACGGCTTATTTACGAAGCGATTTTAAAAATTACAGCATTAATTTTCATCCAGTGAAGTATCTTAAATTGTTGTGCTTATAATATAGATCAATATGGCCTTTTACAGGATGTAACTTAAGCGAATATTTAAGAAGATATTACAGTATTAACATAGCGTGACATAGCAGTGGCGTCGTGCAGTAGTACTGGCCAGGACGCGTTAAATAGCACAAATTGAACTTTTTAATTAACTAATTAATTACTTATACGCTTTTACAATAAACTTCCAAACGACGCGATTGAATTATCCATGGGGAAATTTAAAAATTATATTAAAAGTAGATTATATCAAAGGGCTTATTATTGTATCGCAGACTATATAAACGATAAAAAAGTTTGGAATTGAACTGCTCCTTTTGTGTTGTATTGATTGTACTTATCACTATTTGTTAAACTGGATATTTGAAAAGAGTCGGCCTTGAGTTTCTTGCCAGTTCTTCTCAAGAAGCCTTGACGCCGGAACTGGCACTTAGATTCGATTTCACATTCAAGACAGTGTGATGAAAGGGAATTGCAGTAAGATATCACGTGTATTTATTTTTCCCTCCCTAATTTTAGAATAAAATAAGATGTAACTTAAGTAAGATTAAATGTAACATTAAATAAAGAAAAAAAATGTCGAAAAGTTTTTGATGATGATGATGTTTGGTGTGAGCCCAGAATCGATGCCACGACTTTCTGATTCTGATGAATTAAAGATAATACTCCAAAAATCTTAAGGTTCGAGCACGGGGGGGGGGGGGGGCCCAAAAATTATGAAACAAACAAACAAACATCACGTGATTAATGGACGGCCCCCTAGGTAATATCAAAAGCTTATCCTTTATAAAACGACAAAAATAAGACTTTTTTCCCACTTTTAGTACCTGCATAATTGGTCATCGTTCTTACCTATGTTGGGATTATGAGCTGACAATCTTTGAGCCTTTTCTCACTATTTCTTTTTTCGTGAATACTGTTAATGTATTGACTTTGGCAAAATTTATGTTATTGATTAAATATTATATTAGGTGATTGGAAAACCGACAAACAAATGATAATAAAATAGGTATGCTTACTGAAATGTTCCCCTAAAGTGTAACCACAGTGCCATGGGAGTGGCTCTTATGGGAGGTGGCGTATGTGTGACTGGGGCTAGCCTTGGGGGTATGTCCTTGGGAGGAACTCGACTTCTTGTACATGGTGAATGAGATCAGTTCCCGATTGGCGTTCGTCATAGCCATAGCATGAGACGTCACGTCATAGCCGAAGAGTGCGTGGAGACGGTTCACCACAAGAAGTGTGATGCCCTTCTGCGTCACCTTCACCGTGCGCTCCAATTCTGATGCAGATGCTATCGAAACGCCAAACGATGAGTTCAGTTCCTGTAAATTAAATACAACATGGGATATTTATATCAGCATTATAAACGCGAAAATAATGGGTGAATGGGCCGGCTCGACCGGTGAAATACTGAAATCCTCAGTAAATCGACGCAAGGCCGTTTATGCTGCGTTTTGTTCGCCGAGAGTATCCGGAGGCCCTTCCCTTTCCACTTCGATAATTGTTCACAAATTTTGTTAAATATACGTTAATTAGTAAGATAAAAGCGGTTATCAGCCAAACAGCTACTAAGATATCTATCATCTCCAGAAAAAAAAACACCGGTATGTTTTCCCAAAGCGAACAATAGAATTGAAAAAAACAAAGTAGCTATGTTGTTATGTACCTATTGAAATAAGATTGAGTTAAAATTAAATATGGCCCGACGAATAAAGGTGGGAAAAAAATGTATTAGGTATTCTGAGATTGAACATTTTCAACCGACTTCAAAAAAAAGGAGGAGTTTCGGAAATCGTTAGCATTTTTAAAAATTTGTTATTTCTGAATGTTTTGACTAGGAGGTCGAGGTAAGATTTTGGATTTTAATAATATTTTTTATCCGAGACTTCGTGTTTTGTATGGTCTATTTTAATTTGGTCTAACTGTAATAAAAATGTATACATGTGGTATCCATGAAAAAATCGTATGTCTTAAATTTGCCCTTTTAAATAACTTAATATTATGCCAACCGATTACGATTTTTTTATAGGGTAGGAGGTACTTTGATGATAGTTTGCTTGGAACCTGACTGTGAGATTCAAAGATAAAAAAATAACGGAGCTTTGGCGCAAATTTAAAGTTTGTTCTTAATTGTCAAATAAATTATTTTATAAATAAGGCCAAATTTAATATGGCAATTTCGATAAAATTAATAAAAACTTTAATTAGAAACACCTCTTTTTAGGTCGGTTATCAAACTTTTTAAACACGCCTAGCAGCTAGTACTAAGTAGGTAACATAAATTTATATGTTGCCTATATAACTCTCTATAAGGTATTATATTAATAAGTATTAATAGAATAATAACAATCAATGGTATACCCGCACTAGAGTTGCTCTTTCATCACTTTTCAGTCCATACACGGTAGCACCTTCATCCTTGGAAAGATGTTGGGCAGTAAGACTACCCATAACCATAATATACGGCATGTTGTTTACAAAATTTAATAACACACTTACTAAAACAATAAACAGTTCAAAATAATACTGGAAGTATAAACAATATCACCGGCAAATTACGTATAACATTTTAATAGTAAAACAAGATCACTGTTAACGTTTTATAGTAATTCTTTTAAACTATTTACAGGTTTATTTAGCCACGCGGCGGTTGTTCAGCTTGTATGTACATATGTAGTGTTGTTTAGTGAGTTGCGACTTTCGAAGGCTGGTGTGGTGCACTGACTTTGCTAGTGTGCGAGTTAGTTCTGTCAGTTGTCAAATCAAACTGTCAATTGAATTCTACACGTGAACACAACACAAACATATGAATGATTTCTTATTGGCCGACGCAGATATATTATATAGTAGGGCTGGGCTTGTAGTTGTGAATTTAACGTTAATCCGCCAAATGACCTTCACTGGACCTTCACGGGTGGTTGATCTGCGTGGACACTGGACGCCTCGCACCGGCTGATTGTGGAGGGCTACAACGCGTGTTCATCATGGATCTTTACGTATCTTTATTAATTAGCGGACGAGATTGTCTGGCCAGGCTATGACTTAACTCAACTATCTGTTTATCTATCATTGTAACATAACATAACTTCAGGCCTTTTTCTTCCCGAAGGTGTAGGCAGCGGCTGATAAGCCTCGTCTCGCTGTTATGTTTACGTCCAAAATGGAATAGGTGGCGAACCTATTGCCATACCGGGCACAAAGTTTTTAGTCATCGATATTTTTCACACATGAATTCCAAAAACAACTTCGAAAAGTCATTGGTGCCAGTGTGAGGATTCGAACCCGCAACCTCTAGATTCAGAAGCGGGGTGCTGGACCACTGGACCACCGAGAACGCTGGCTAAACTCTTATGTGATAAATAAAAACAATGTACTAAGTACACTACTATACACTAGTTATGTAACGATTATTCGCATTCGCGAATATTCGCATGTTTTTGGGTATTCGCATTCGCAAGAAATATTGCGAATGTTGGGCGAATGTTTTCAATAACAAAAAATAAAGAAGTTATTATATATATATATATATATATATATATATATATATAGCAAGATGATACAAAAATTGAGCTTTATATTTTGTTTAATGTTTTACCCTCCTAGATTAGTGTAAAAAGTATTATATTATGCATCAGCCATTAGTTAGATATATAACTGCACGTCAAGTCCCTTGCGGGATAGGCAGAGAGAGCAGCGCCATAAGGGACGATTCATACACGCCTCACTCGTTTCTTTGAGCTTCATAAATCTTGTCATACACGATCGTCGACCTTTACCTAAGGCTCCTGACATCACCTTCCTCCAGAACTCGTCCTATTTGTATGTCGTGAAAGTCGGCGTATCCTATATTCATCCGGATTTGCATTGTATTATCTGCTTGGTCAATCTGGCATCATCCTTTCGTTCTATATTTTCGAACCATCGGAGTATACCCTTTCTTAATTTAACATCGACACTGTCTTTCAATACTTCTTCCTTCCTCACAACCTTGTTTTCGACACGGTCAGCGAGAGTCACTCCGCAGATTTTGCGCAGTACCCTCATTTCGACTTCGTTTATCCTTTCGTGCAGACCCTGCCATACCCAACTCAAATCGATTTTGATCAAATTTTCATACCGTATGCAGTTTGATCCAACTTAAAAGTTCCAGTTCATTTTTTTCTATAACTCCAACCGCAAGATTGAACACGAGAGCGTTACATCAGGAAAAGACA
Source organism: Euproctis similis (assembly GCA_905147225.2). Taxonomy (NCBI): domain Eukaryota; kingdom Metazoa; phylum Arthropoda; class Insecta; order Lepidoptera; family Erebidae; genus Euproctis; species Euproctis similis. Next base: position 15,955,227 of record LR990124.1, on the reverse strand, counting down.
CGTGCTATTAAGTATGAAACTTTTTTCAAAATCTTCAAGCCAATATGGCTTGACCGATTTTGATGAAATTTAGTGCGCATTTTAGGTCTGAGAATCATTCGAATGCGTTTGCGAAGGCTTAAAAGAAATATTCGCATTCGCATTCCTATAAAGTGTTTATAAAAACGTCCGTGATGGTGTATGTCTATCTCTTAGGAATAATCCATAATGACCATTTTTATATTTTCCTATTACATACTTCTAAGGCGAACAAAAGGTCGATGGGTCAACAAGTTCGAGGTCGAATCCTGACACTGGCTCACACCAATGACTTTTCGAAATTGTTTTCGGAAGTTAAGTGTGATAAATATCGATGAATGGAGAACTGTTTTCCCGGTATGGCTATAGGATCGCCACTTCTTCCATTTGGGACGTAAACATAACGGCGAGACGAGGCTTAACAGCCGCTGCCTACACCTTCGGGTAACAAAGGAAGTTATGTAATATGAATAAACACGTGTGAATCATAGACAGATTAATGGAATATATGCCTCCTTAGTTCCTAGACTTTTTAAATTCAACGAAACAAGTGAAAGCGCATCAAAACAGGTCGAAAAATACAAACATCAATTTGCAGAGACGTCACATAATTTAAATATTGATTTTACCTGTTATTAAAACATATTTGTGGTGAAATATAATCATGAGCCATTCTATGAGCAGTCCCAGAAATATACAATTAGGTATTTTTCCATTATTTTATAAATATTTTCTCAAATTATTTATTATTAGGAATCGCTCGGACGAAGATAGGATCCATATATTGAATATTCTATGTTATGAACATAAAACTGGCAGAAATTGCTCAACCCCAAACCAGCGCTATCTATGTTTGAACTGTAGAATCTATTCAAGTAAAGATATAAAAGTGTTCATTCAAATAAGTTTTCAAAACAATATGCCTATTTTAAGAGTATAATGACATAGCGGATTTCCAGTTTCCCGGGCCCAAAGTTGTCAGTCATCGATATTTATCATACATAACTTCTGAAAAGAATTAAGATAAATTATTGGTGTGAGCCCGGAATCGAACCCATGACTTCTGAATCAGCAGTGGGGAGATCGAACACTAGACCACTGAGACTATATTCTGTTCGTTAATTTTGATGATTATCAAAAGTAGACGTATCGCAAATATGATCATGTCTCCGAATTTCGAAAAAATCTCAAGTGGTTACCTATTCGCCTTCGCCGGAATGCTCATTACCTTTCGTTGCTGTACAATATCTAGTTTAACCCTTCAACGCCCTCCTATCTCAAGGAGCGTTTTCAGTTCCTATACGATCCACAAGTTGAGTTCCCAAGATCTTCCAAAAGGCCATTCCAAAATACCTGAGCATACGTCTAGGTTTTATGCGAAATCATTCACGGTCCAAGCCACCGTATTATGGAATGCACTTCCCTTATACATATAACAGACATATACAGACAGGCTCAAACTCTGACTTTGTTCAAATCTTTGGTAAAAGAACACTATTTGAATTCTGCAATCTTAACGGACATATACAGACAGGCTCAAACTCTGACTTTGTTCAAATCTTTGGTAAAAGAACACTATTTGAATTCTGCAATCTGAGAAATTCTTTTTACATTTTAGTTTCCTTTTATTAATTTTAGTCAGGTACTCCCAACTTTTCTTTCCCTACCTGCTTGAACATCATGTTGCGTCGTCCTACTGTTGCTGTATGTAAATCTATATTGCAATTTAATTTGTTCTTATGTTGATTTATTCCAAGTATATATGTATCTTGTTTATATATCTATGTATTGTATTTATCTATGTTCATATATGTGTAAAGTATTTGTATATGTGTATTTTGTATGTATGTATTTATTTATTTAGTCTGCAACACCTATCTCAACGTATATATTTGTATCAATATATTTAAATAGTACACCCCAGCTCCCATTTTCCGTATTGACAAGTCCATCTAAAGGTTGTCTGTAAGACATCGCTGTAAGCGATAAGACCGCCCATTGTACCTGCCTGTGTATAAATTGTAAGTTCTTGTGTATTTTCTTTTTCTTGTGGTGTACAATAAAGATTATTCTATTCTATTCTTATATAAAAACAGACGCGATGGGTGGACTTTTTTAAGGACTGCAGATGAAAATCTGCCGTGGTTTATATTTTTCTCTATTAATTTTCATCATCACTAGTTGAAACAGTTAGTGGCTCAATTTCGGTGGACTGGTTCCAGAGATCCCAGATTATCTTGTGGTATTAACTAACATTCTTGTGATAAAGTAGCGCTTGTATTTAAGATCATTTGTCTCCTATCAACCTGTTACAGACACCCTGACCTGACCTCACTACTACACATCACATAACATACATAACTTCACACGAATTGCTACCCGTAGGTGTAGGCAGCGGCAGTTGAGCCTCGAATCGTTGTTATGTTTACGTCCCAGATGGAATAGGTGGCGAACCTATTGCTTTACCGGGCACAAAGTCCTGTATATTTATGACACACAATATTCGAAAAGGCATTGGTGTGAGCAAGAATTCGAACCTGCGACCTCTGGATTCGGAAGAGGGGTGCTCGAACACTGGAACACATCACGTTATTCCAAATTTATTATTAGTAGGTGCTTACTCTTAGCTGTTAATATCCATGTTTTATATTCGATACTTATGAGCTAAACTTTTTCAGTATTTGAAACCTATCAGAAAGCTAGATTAGTTTTCGTTCAAACAATAGCAGAGCTGGCAACGAGAGCGACCAACATCAAATGTCTAGAAAGTGCTGGAGTACTCGGTACGTATGAGTCAAGAAACTTCACGTCTGACGCAGACGAATATCAGATGAAAAAGATTTTTTTCATGGAATAGGAGGGCAAACAAGCAGGCGTGTCACCTGATGGTAAATGACTAGCGCCTCCCATGGACACTGACAACAGTGTTTCAGTTGCATTGCCGACCTTTAAGGGGAGGACCTTAAAGGTCGGCAACGGATCCGTACCTCTCTTGCCGAACGAAACGCGGCATGAGCCACTTAGGTTGATCTTTTGAGAGGTCGTGGTATTTCACCGGTCGTGCCGGCCCTTTCATAAAGCGAACTGCTTGCTTCTACCACTGTTAAAAGATGTCAAAAGTGTTTAATATTTTATATTTACAGAATTACTAAGACCTCTGCTCTCGGACTCGTGCAGCACGGTGCGTCAATGCGCAGTGATTGCTGCTGCAAGGATGGCGGAACAGGACGAGGGTGTCGCCGTCCAGCTGCTCAATGGTGGCATGATCTCTGTAACTGTAGATAATCTCAACAAGTACAATGTGCGTCTTAGCGATAAAAATAATAGTTAAAATCAACACATAGTTTTAGAGCAGTCTAAAAAAAAAACAATTTCGACTTTTCTTAACTATTCAGATCAAGGAAGATTTTTCTTTTTATTTTGTTGCCATTCAGATAAATTAGACTGATATATCAAACGGTCTCAGTCAAATCAACTAATCCTAATGGAGTCAAATACTGGACATTATCATCATTTTCTTACCTTACAACATGTCATCCTTTCGAGCTATCCATGTTGTAAAAAGATTTGACTGTGGAAGCATAAGGTCATAAACCGGCCTCCTGCCTGTCTTCCCCCAGATTCCGAGGGATATATATTTTTATAGAAATATTCATGTCTACAGTCTACCATTTCAATTAAGGTTGAGTGCCCTCTGCGCTCACCACAAGTCCGGGTAAAGTTGTAACAGCCATCTGCGGCTAACAAGTAGCTATAAAAAAAAACCATTTCAATCAGTATGTTTAGTGTTTTGATAATGGTCGCTGATGAGACCTGGCGATCTCCGAGTAGTATGGTCAGTAGATTTGATGATTTTGAAATCCCGATTTTATTCAACACAAATATGTACTTATTCCCTGTTTTTGGTCTACCTGCCATCGATCTATCTAACTATATTTCTTGGTAATCAAGTTTTTTAATCTCATGTAATTACAGCAACGGTGTTTTAGTTATTCACGGTATCACAATAAATATCTATTATTCCCTGGTGCGAGGCATTGTTGCTGCTTATACCTTCCGGAATTATATTAGTCGCGCGTCGTAAAAGAAAGGAAAAATGTAAATGAGTCGTAATTTAAACCGTATTAATTTATCAGACACTTAGAAGGTCGTGCTCTAGATACAATTAATATTGTCAACAGGTGTACTACAAGAGGTCAGCGCTATATCTAATAAGAGCCGTCGCTAAGTAAGTGTCAATCTTAAACATATTTAAGACTTATTGATAAGGACATCAACTTTTCTAATTGTTTTATTTATTGCCTTAGTACTTGTTGACATTGCATTCACTTAAAATTGTATTCCGCAGTAACTGTGATGGAGAGTGCTGCGTTTTACAGATAATAATTTATTTATATGCTGAATTTCATTCAGATTTGTTCAGCCGGCCTTTCATATAAAGAACTGAAGGGTGCTGCAGCGCTTGACTGCCATCCCTTCACCGCTACCTGGAGTTTTTCTTGAGATTAAGAAACTCAATATAATCAATATAATTTAAAGCCTCCTGCCAAATACTACATACGAGTAGCCTGTGGGCTAGAAGCTGAGGCTTTAGACACTGCGCGTTCAATACAACAATAGCTTCAGGATGCTGTTGGGCTTACCGCGCTTCTGTAGCGCATCTAACATACACACACGCACAGAAATACACAAATAACTTTTATGGTGTTATTAGAAACAGAACCGCGTCACTGCTAGAAAGAGTGCGCTCCAGTACCAATGGCATCCTGAGGACGGTTGTGGAGAAATATGACTTTTTTGTTTTTTTTATGTGATAGGAGAGCAAACGAGCAGGCGTATCACCTGATGGTAAGCAACCAACCCCGCCGATGGACACCAGCAACACATATAGTGTTACTGTTGCGTTGCCGACCTTTAAGGGATAGGGGATAGGAAAGGATGGGGAAGGGGGGTGGGCCTCCGGATACCTCTCTCACCGAACGAAACGCGGCATGAGCCACTTTACGTCGGTCTTCTGAGAGGTCGTGGTATTTCACCGGTCGAGCCAGTCCATTCATGCAGCGAACTGCTTGGCTCTACCACTGTTAAAACTGACTTACCAAAGTTTGCACATTTTATGAAAATTTTAAGATCCATGTCAGATTACGAGTTGTGTTATTATAAGTTTTTTATATTTTGTTTTACAAGCAGTTTATAAGCAAATGTATACTAACAAGTGGACCTTTTGTAGTCTGAAAATAAACGTTTATTATTATAATATTAATGTTCGTAGACATAACGAGGAGTTAGCCAGTGCCATTGTGCGTCTAGGAGCGTTGGAGCACATCGTCTCCTGTTTAGAAGACTTTGATACGCAAGTAAATGGTTTCAACGTTACTTCTCTACATATGTATGTGTTCCTAAAATATAGTACATGGACGTGTAATTGCGGAAATACAAAATGCGGAAGAACAAAGGTGAAGCTGGTTTAGCCATTTCGCTCCAAGCTAACTCTTTCTCTTCTCAAAGTCAGACCATTTGATTAAACCTAATGATAGCACACTCGGACAGGATGGACTCGATCACTACAGGCAATTGAAACGCTAACCATTTTTACAGGTGAAAGAAAATGCCGCTTGGGCCTTAGGATACATAGGCAAGCACAGTGAGCACTTAGCTGGTCTAGTGGTTGACACGGGCACACTACCCCTGTTACTGTTGGCGTATCAGGAGCCTGAAATAAGTTTGAAACAAGTTAGTAGTTTTACATTTGTCTATTACTGAGTCTTTTATTAGAAGACCATAAGTAGGTACTCGCTTGCTACTGCAGTGTGTGTTTTCAGATTGCTGCGGGAGCTTTAGTAGACTTAGCTCAACACAAACCGGAGGCGATAGTTGACGCTGGAGCTGTAGCACATTTAGTACGCGGCTTGGAAAATCAGGATCCGAAACTTAAGGTTTTCTATTCCATTGTTGATTCATATTAAGCATAGGTACTTAATATTTTGTTTTGTAGAGTTGATAAGGTATATAACTACTAGCTGTCTGGGTAAGATAGAGTAACTACCTATCTCTGCTCCCGTACGAGATGTTGGAGAAGGCGTTCCGCTATCACAACTCGCCTCCTTCGGAGGATTCCAGCAGCTTCAGTTAGCCTCAGCGGACTTACCTCGACGAGAGTTTGGGAGGGAGCAACAGGCATCTGACTCGGCAGCGCATGATACGTAGTATTCCGCAGGGCTCGGTTCTAGGCTCCGCCCCGCGGAACGTCAGATAAGACTGGGTCCTTCGCGGCGCGCTCTTCTGCCGGAGATGGGGGTGATCTGCGACGTCAGGAGAGACAAATTCACCGAGATGGCCCGTCTCGCCGTCTTCGCAACGACACTGGTCGTGGACTGCTGGGGATCTCTGCCAGCAAGACGGAGGAGCGACGCTTAACATGTTAGGGGTGGAAGTCAAGGTCCAGGTCGAAATGAACAACAGTAACAATATACGCAACAGTAAACACTATATGTGTTGCTGGTGTCCATGGGCGGCGTTGGTTGCTTACCATCGGGTGACAAGCCTGCTCGTTTGCCCCTCCTATCTCATAAAAAATAAAGAAAAATGAAGTACCCGCTTTGTACCTGAAGGTACGCTGTGTGGCGCCGGCTTAGAATACCGCCACCCCATCTCTTCCCGTGGGTGTCGTAAAAGGCGACTAAGGGAAAAGCTAGAAGAATGGGCAGCAGCATTCTTTCTTAAGACACTACAGCCTACTGCGATCGCCAACCCGCCTGCCAAGCGTGGCGATTATGGCAAAAACCCCCCATGATTGCGCGGACCGGCAGTTGTGGCGCTTTATGGGGGAGGCCTATGTCCAGCACCTCAAAAGGGCTTATGATGATGACCTGAAGGGATTTTCACAAGTAGCGAAAAACTTGGGACTGTACCCGTCTTCTGGTCAGGGACGACCGCTATAGCGAATGGTTTGTCTGTAGCGCAGCACGCTGTGCGCGCTGGGCGCCGTGGCGGGCGCGCGGGCCGCGCTGGGCGAGCTGGTGGTGGCGGGCGGCGCGCTGCCCCCCGCGCTGCTGCACGCCGGCCACGACGCCGCGCCCGTGCGCCGCGCCGCCGCCGCCCTGCTGCGGGACCTCGTCAAGCACTCGCAGGACGTAAGGACACACTCAACGATACCTTTATAGGAAAAGGGAGCCAGCGGGTCAGCTGATAGTAAGCACCTGACGCCATCCGTGGACACCTACAACACAGGCGGCATTATAGTCGCGTCGTTGGAATTTAAAGAAGGTATTGGGCTCCGGATATCTCACCGAACGAAACGTGACATAAGTCGTGGTATTTTACCGGTCGGCCTGACCCATTCGTGCAGCGAAACTTCGTGACTCGAAAATCTTAGATGTAGAGGTTCGAACCATCGATTTCTGAAATTACTTATACCTAGAGTACCTATACACTCGAGAAACTTTACCCTCTTTGATTAAATATAGTCCAGTCATTTAAGGTTAAATTAGGTAAGAAGCTCGGAATTTGAGATACCCGGCTGTAACTCTGTAAATATTTATATATTGACACCCTAAAAGTTGTCTCAAAACCTACATATGGTAGGGTGTCGGCAACTATTAAATTTTTAAGGTCAAAAGTCACAAAAATCGGTGTTTTGAGCTTTCTTCGTAAATATCTCATTTCCAATGAGATTTTTGTTATATGTATTATGTATCAATATTGTAGATTATTAAATTCTCTACAAATTGTGATGAAAAAATATTTTTTGTACGGTGAACCATTTTAGAAATACAGCGCGGAGAGCGCGCAGTCACAGGACCACTTCAGGTCAACCAGTGCCTCCGCTCGAAAACGCGCCATATATAGTTGTTGAACTATCGATAAATCAATGAAATAAATATTTGTCACATAAACATAACTTCAAGCCTTTTGTTACCCGAAGGTGTAGGCAGCGGCTGTGCAGCCTCGTCTCGCCGTTATGTTTACGTCCCAAATGCAATAGGTGGCGAACCTATTGCCATACCGGGCACAAATTTTGTCAGTCATCGATATTTATCACACATAACTTCCGAAAACTATTTCGAAAAGTCGTTGGTGTGAGCCAGTGTCTGGAATCGAACCCCGGACCTCTGGATCAGAGGCCGTGCGCTCGCCCACTGCGCCACCGAGACAATATTTGTCAATTTTTACATACATAACTTGAAATTATACCTTAACGTGGAATTATCCCAGAAAATTGTATTTAGCAAATCGTCTGGAGCAGGTGGTAAAATTGTCAATGGGCAATACGATGGTTAGAAAGTTTGAACTGATAATATCTCGTGCAAAAGCGTTTAACGCTTTTAACGCCCCCTCGCGGGTATTATAGGTAATATAAAACACTAAAACCTAAATCGGCTCATATAAACCAAGGAAGAGAATTTCCATAGCGTGATTAAAAACTGTACATAGACATCTAGTAGCTAGTAGCGGCACTGTTTTTATCGCACCGTGTCTCAAAAGTACTAACTGCATAAAAAATATTGTTTTTAATTTTTAAATTTATGTTAAAAAAAAAAAAAAAAAAAAATTCACATATTAGTAGGAATATACAAACAAGGAATTTTTTAATGCTATATAATAATAATAATAATAACAAATAATAATTAGTTTGACGTCGCTATAACTGAAAAACCAACCTTGGGAACCTTAATAAAAAGTATCCATACAGACACAGGAGTAACACAACTAGTTCAGTATTAGAATTGTAAAACATTTAGTAATTAGTCAATAAATAATATAGTTATTAAAATACAAAAGGTTGCAGGTAAAATAATGGCTTTTTTACTTCTATATTTATTACTGTATTTAATTTCATTATATGAACTAAATTTTATTTTATCTTAATTATTTTTACCTTATTGCAACCATTAGTGTACATGTACAAAAGTACAATTAGATAACAAATACGTTTAAGAAGTATAAAAAACAAAATGGGTAACATAAATAATTTCTTTCTAATGTGCCGCCAAATAATCTATACATGTAATAAAATTGTAGGAAAGTTGAATATTTCATTGAATTTCCTTGAATATTTCATTTGCATAATTCTTGGGATATGATCTAACGGGTGATTTTTTAAGAGCTTGAGAACTTTTTTAAACAATAAAACGCATAAAATTTGCAAAATCTCATCGGTTCTTTATTTTAAACGTTAGATTGGTACATGACATTTACTTTTTGAAGATAATTTCATTTAAATGTTGACCGCGGCTGCGTCTTAGGTGGTCCATTCGGAAAGTCCAATTTTGGGCAACTTTTTCGAGCATTTCGGCCGGAATAGCCCGAATTTCTTCGGAAATGTTGTCTTCCAAAGCTGGAATAGTTACTGGCTTATTTCTGTAGACTTTAGACTTGACGTAGCCCCACAAAAAATAGTCTAAAGGCGTCAAATCGCATGATCTTGGTGGCCAACTTACCGGTCCATTTCTTGAGATGAATTGTTCTCCGAAGTTTTCCCTCAAAATGGCCATAGAATCGCGAGCTGTGTGGCATGTAGCGCCATCTTGTTGAAACCACATGTCAACCAAGTTCAGTTCTTCCATTTTTGGCAACAAAAAGTTTGTTAGCATCGAACGATAGCGATCGCCATTCACTGTAACGTTGCGTCCAACAGCATCTTTGAAAAAATACGGTCCAATGATTCCACCAGCGTACAAACCACACCCAACAGTGCATTTTTCGGGATGCATGGGCAGTTCTTGAACGGCTTCTGGTTGCTCTTCACTCCAAATGCGGCAATTTTGCTTATTTACGTAGCCATTCAACCAGAAATGAGCCTCATCGCTGAACAAAATTTGTCGATAAAAAAGCGGATTTTCTGCCAACTTTTCTAGGGCCCATTCACTGAAAATTCGACGTTGTGGCAGATCGTTCGGCTTCAGTTCTTGCAGGAGCTGTATTTTATACGGTTTTACACCAAGATCTTTGCGTAAAATCTTCCATGTGGTCGAATAACACAAACCCAATTGCTGCGAACGGCGACGAATAGACATTTCACGGTCTTCAGCAACACTCTCAGAAACAGACGCAATATTCTCTTCTGTACGCACTGTACGCATTCGTGTGGTTGGTTTAATGTCCAATAAAGTAAACTGAGTGCGAAACTTGGTCACAATCGCATTAATTGTTTGCTCACTTGGTCGATTATGTAGACCATAAATCGGGCGTAAAGCGCGAAACACATTTCGAACCGAACACTGATTTTGGTAATAAAATTCAATGATTTGCAAGCGTTGCTCGTTAGTAAGTCTATTCATGATGAAATGTCAAAGCATACTGAGCAAATAATAATGCATGAAAATCATAACCTCAAAAAATCTGAGCAAATACTAATGCATGAAAATCCTAACCTCAAAAAAATCACCCATTACAATCGGTACCGAACCTCAAAATATAGTTTTTAGATTTTTTTTCTGTTTGTCTGTATGTTTGTTATGGATAAACTGTAAAAGTACTGCATGCTTTTACGTCGAATTTTGCTTAAATATAGCCAAGAGGGTCGGGTCAACACAGACTAAATATTATCACGCTATCACTAACTGGGGGTGAGCGATGAACCCGTATAATGGCACAGGCACAGTATTCTTTCTGCTTTTTTGGCGTCCACGCAGATGAAGTAGCCAGCAACAACTAGTATAGTTATTAAAATGCAATATGTAGCTAGTAAAATAAGGGCTTTTTAATTTCTTTGTATTTAATTTCATTACATAAACTAAATTTTGATTTGTCTTAATTATTTTTACCTTATTGCAATTTCTTTCTAATTAATTCTTTTTGTGCTATCTGTACTAGTATTTTTTTTTGTAAATCTCTATTTTTTTTTGTAACACAACAAGTAGGTACGAAGCGGCTACCGAACATGCCAGACGTATACTTGTTATTATAAGGATAATTAAATCGATATTTGTTATTTTGCAATGTATGTAAGTATCTAAGTATGTATATAATAAGTATGTAATAAATATTTATAATATATTGAATCTTAGAACTCAATTTTAAAGTTTTTATATACGCTAAGTTTGGATAATATTATTAACAGTCATAGAGCCAAGCAGTTCGCTGCATGAATGGGCTGGCTCAACCGGTGAAACTCCACCGCCACTCATTCAAATATAGTTTTAATGCTTTTTTACAATATGGGTATCAAATGAAAGGGCTTTTCGTAACTTGAAAATGTGACGTCATTCTAAATCCAATGCTATAAGTATTTTAATGCATTTTACAATATGGGTATCGAATGGGCTTGAGCTTGGGTGAGTACCTAAATCAAAGAACAATGCGACGTCGAATATGGCACATCCTCCTAAATAAAATAGTCACCAAATTCTACCCAGACCTTAAGATGGGGATACTCGAGTGGGGATCGAACCCGCTAATCTCCATTCCACAGTCAGTAGTTTTACCGTGTATTGGTAAAACTACCGACTGTGGAATGTAAGTTGTGCTCTTTATAAATTAAGCGTGTTATAAATGTTCGTCTGATAAAAAGTTCCACTTCAGTAGCGCGTAGGGACTCCGCGTAATTTTTTTGGTCTACGGGCGTGGAGAAAATTTTTTTAGCTTAACCACCATAAGGATCGGATACTTTGTTCAGTTAGCTTTAATTTCTTTTTTTAAACACCCTGATACGTCCACTCCTCGCTGAGATATCGGTCTTCAAATGGAAAAAGATCTTTTTGTCTTTGATTATCGATATCTCAGCAACCAATGATCGCACAGAAAGTTAGAGGTGGGTTTCAAGAACTTAAATGAATTTCCCTTAACAGCTGTCCATTGTTTTTTCGAAAAAAAAATTTTTTCGTTCTGTCACATGAATTTGAAAATGCAACAAAAAAGGGCTTTTGGTGGTTTTTTGGAAAATCAAGCGCTGGATCGAAAATATTGAGGAAACCGCTAATGTTAAGTGTGCCTTTTACAGTTCAATATGTCCACAAAAACCCTACAAAGAATCAAATTAATCCAGCCAGCCGTTTTTTTGTTTCACTTGATCGAATTTTTGAAAAAATTAAAGGATCACGTTTTTTGCTCTGAAAAGCTCATAATTTTTAAAAATGAGAAAAAACAATTGTTTTTTTCGAGCTTTTTCCACATTATCGTTTCAGATGGTGCTTTTTCGAAAAAACAATGTACAGCTGTTAAGGGAAATTCATTTAAGTTCTTGAAACCTACCTCTAGCTTTCTGTGCAATCATTGGTTGCTGAGATATCGATAATCAAAGACAAAAAGATCCTTTTCCATTTGAAGACCGATATCTCAGCGAGGAGTGGACGTATCAGGGTGTTTAAAAAAAGAAATTAAAGCTAACTGAACAAAGTATCCGATCCTTATGGTGGTTAAGCTAAAAAAAATTTTTCCACGCCCGTAGACCAAAAAAAAACTAAGAGAATTTTTATGCTGCTGGTTTTTCTACGATTACTCAGAAACCGCGGAGGCTACAAAATTTTGAAGTTCTAATCCAAAAACTAGACACTTGGAGCTACAATTTCCTTTTTTTATTTCCTGTACGACCATTTCTCTCAAAGTTACGGCCTGTTGAAAACTACCGAAAAATTTGGAATTTTTTTTGATCCCTTAATTTTTTCCAGTAGTGTATAAAGGCGCATTTTTAACCGCAGGCACCGGTTCAGTAACCGCGCGCTCTCCGCCTTTTATTTCTAAAACGGTTCACCATATAAAAATAATTTTATACAAAATTCGTAGAGAATTTAGTAATCTACAATAATGATACTGAATACAAATCGCAAAAATCCCATTGGAAATGAAATATTAACGAAGAAAGCGCAAAATACCGATTTTCGTGACTTTGGACCTTAAAATTTAATAGTTGCGTACACCCTACCATATGTAGGTTTTGAGACGACTTTTAGGGTGTCAATATATAAGTATTTACAGAGTTACAGCCGGGTATCTCAAATTCCGAGGTGAACTTACTATAATGACTGGACTAATAGCAAAAATAATGGTTGTCATTTACTTGTGAGAGTTAACAGCGATACCTTCCACTTGTTTGCAGCTCGCGCAACTTGTAGTGAATACAGGCGGATGTGGTCCTCTAGTGGAGCTGCTGCGCGAGAATGTGGGTGGGTTGCGTGGGCCAGCTTGCATGGCATTGGGCTACATCGCCGGGCAGTCAGATCAATTAGCTATGGCTGTAATCGAGTCAAAGGTACTGGTACCAGTCACTCGCATACAGAGTTACCGCCGCTCATGCATTTTCTAATATTAGATTAGTACCTACGGAAATGAAAAGTACTGCATCGGACCGCTACCACCTAGGAACCTTCAAGAAACGACCCTTTTCCCATCTTAAAGATCAGAAACGCTGATGTGATGCCCCTGGTCTCATTCCGCGTTTCTCTCAGTGGGGAGAGATATCCGAACTCCCAACCTCCCCACTCCTCCGATCCGGAAATGAAAAGTACTGCATCGGACCGCTACCACCTAGGAACCTTCAAGAAACGACTCTTTTCCTATCTTAAAGATCAGAAACGCTGATGTGATGCCCCTGGTCTCATTCCGCGTTTCTCTCGGTGGGGAGCGATATCCGAACACCCAACCTCCCCACTCCTCCGATCCCCAGTTCCGCCCCTTCCATATCCCATTGTAAGGGCCAGCAACACAGCTGAAACACTATTTATGTTCAGGTGTGTATGGGCGGTGTTTTTTAACCGAGGAACACGCCTGCTTGTTTGCCCACAATTCCATTAAAAAAGCTCCCCACTTCTGATGCAGCAATCGTAGGTTCGATTCCGGATTAATACCAATGATTTCTTGGAAGTAATTTCGGAAATTCATAGTTTTTCTGCCCTTACCTCACTCTAAGCGGGGTCGGAACAACATGTCACCCTTTCGAACTATCCATGTTGTCACAAGATTTATGTATTCTATTTGGGGCGTAACGTAATGATTCAGCAAGTCGAGGCTTAACAGCCGCTGCTTACAATTTCGGGTAGAAAGAGGCGTTTAGTTACGTTATGTTTCAGGCTATACCACCACTAGTAGATATACTACAAAATACGGAAGGAGAAGACGCAGATATATGTGCAGCCGCTTGGACAATAGGCCATATTGCTAAACATTCTCCACAGCATAGCTTGGCTATAGCTGTTGCTAACGCTTTTCCCAGATTGCTGCAGGTAACTAACAATGACAGCCTGATAACTAGTCGGACCTCATGAGTGGTAGGTAATAGATATATAAATTTAGTGAATCAATCCATAATTGTCTCATCGGTTATTAAACACTTGTGATAAAACATGGTCAATTAGGTCATAGGATTCCTTGACTTTATGACTTTCCACTATATATAGTTAACTTAGAAAAATGATATGTAATTACAGTTGTATACAAACCCTCAGTCTTCAGGCGAAGTGAAAGCTAGAACATCATGTTCTTTAAAACAATCACTGCAATGCTGCCTGCACAGGCCTGCTCTTGAGCCACTTTTGCATTCTGCACCGGCCTGCATCCTTAAGTATGTTTTAGCGCAATATGCCAAGGTATGTTTTTAATTTGATATTTGTTTATAATTTGTTTGTTATGATTGAGTGATGAATATTACTGAGAGTGTCATATCATGAGAATTTCCTACGTGTCCCAGACAGTAGTGTTGTGCTTGAATATGAACATGTATGTTCAGGTAAGTTGTCAATGAAATGTTGTGCCAGGTTTACCTAATAAGCCGCACCAATTCCTTTGATTCTGTTATCTATGAAAATATTAGTTTCTAACTCATTATTATTGATTTTGGTAATATAAATTGGTCAAAATGGCTAAAATACTGGGCCACAGAGGCTTTTGGTATTTATATTTTGTACAAAATAAATTATTTGTATACAATAGGTAGGTGAGTATATGACTCATTTACTGTATATATTTGTTAACCTTTCAATGCACCAACTACTTTATTTACCTTTAGCATATCATGTTTACCATTTACCTATAAATAGTTGCTTACAGAAGAATTGGACAAAGAAAATATAAGTTTTTTTTGGCATACTATAAAAATTAAATGTCGTTGTAGTTATTACATTACTATTTAGGACAAGATTCTTATAAATGCTAATAATATCTTAACTGTCTAATACTCTGGAACTTTATCATGTCAACAAAAATAGCAATTATCCCTGGAATCACTGTGGATTAATTGTTATGTAAAATGAGTGTCATTAGAAAAATGACTGTAGATTTAGATTAATATATTTACAATATATATCTAGTAAATAAAAATTAGACTGACAACAATGCATTTAATATACTGGTCCATCATCAAGGTTATCATCTTCTTCATCAAATTCTTCTCCGTTATCAAAATAGTTGTTAGCGTAGTCTGTACCGTCATCCATTTCAAACTCCTCCTCCTGTTCCTCTTCAAGATCTTCATCATCATTATTGTCCTCTTGTTTCACAGCAGGAGCTTCATCCTCATTTGTTTCTGTATTGTTTTCTTGAAGCTCTTTCTCCTCTAATGTTCGTAATTTCTTGACTAATAAATTTGGATCATCCACTTTTCTTTTACGTGTTCGAGCACGTGTTCTGTTCGTTTGGGGCCTTAATTCAACCGGCATATTATTCCATACACAATCTAAAACTTTGCCCTGTTTCGCATCCAGAGCGAGCATTTTATATCTGTCCGAGTATCGTTCTATGCCATCAGTTTGAACTTTTTGTTTCACAAATGCCGGGGATTCGTGTAAAAATTCAATGAATTGATCTTTAACGATCAACATGTAATCTGTAGTCGCATCAGAAATCAGCGGTAGAGGCTTAGCTTCTAATTTTGGGAATAGCGGTGATGGTGCGACAATCTGTGTGTTGTCGCCCCTGCCGATACCTAAGGCTTGAATTTGATCATGTGTTAAAGAAAGTGTGGTCCCACGCCCTCGACCTCTGCCGGCCATCGTTGAGTTAATTTAATATATTAAAACTTTATGATACGCACATTTATTCTTTATTCTGCGCTCTTTTTAAAACAAACTTTATTTACACTGTCAAGTGTCAGCTGTCTGCTGTGACCTTGTCACTGTCATCGGCTCAGCTGATGTTCATTTTTTTAAAGGGTTTTAATGACCTGGTAACTAAGACCTTTAAGTCAAAGCTGATGTTCATGGTGATACCAGAAATATTACGCACACGGTTTAATTATTTGCCGTATGTTATTTTTATCCACCGAATGGTCTCGGTAAAAACTTTATTAGAATATGACAATGTCAATTACAGCTAAATCAAAACTAATCTCTAATGTGCGTACGTGAATCTGTATCTATTAAATTATTATAATAATAATTCTTATTGCACTTTTCTGCTTAAATTGTAAACTTTTCCAAACATTTTATGTATTTTATTTATTTAACTATTATATTTCAATGATATGTAATATCAAGAGAGTGCGTATGCCATAGTTATTTTTCAGAAACAATTCTCAGTATGTACGTAACATTTAATATGTTACTCACCTGCTTACTGTATTGAAAAGACGGTTCCCTTTTTATGTGAATTTTGAAGAAATTATATAACATTGTTTTTAATTTCATACAGATATTACCAAACGACGCCAGAGCTCGTAGACTATTTGTAACAACGGGTGCATTGAAACGAATCCAAGAAATTGATTCAGCACCAGGCACGTCCCTAAAGGAATACATTAACATTATCAATAGCTGTTTCCCTGAAGAAATAGTTAGGTAATTATGTACATAGTTTTCTGTACAGGATTGTATTACTGATAGAATGAGAGATATTATCTGTGTTCGTTTCGCGCTAATTTTGAAGACCTCAATAACTATTAGATTATGCCAACCGGGGTATTACATTTTTATAATCAGTTGGGTGGATTATGCAATGAACTAACTTTAAATTCCATGTAACCATAAGAATTATAAAAAAATTGCAGATTGCCACGGAAACAAGAAAAGTGATAATTCATAACTTATTTAAATTTAATTAACGTTGTTATTGCATCTGTTACAGATATTACACTCCAGGATATTCAGACTCACTTCTTGACAGAGTAGAGGCGTATACACCTCAGGTTAGTTATTTAAAATATCTTGATGATCCATATCCCCCAATAAATATTGTGGTAATGGGGTTATACCTATATGTCTTATGTTTACGGAGATACTTACCTAAGTTCTGATTGTTCCAGATTCCAGAATTATTTACGGACAGAGTTCCCAGTGACTGTCAGAGTGAACTAAGTAATGAAAATGGGAAATGAAATAACTTTTACTTAATAAATGTTTTTGTATTTATATATTCTGTTAGATCTGTATTATAATTTATACAATGTCCACACAATTTTCTGAACTTGTATTGGTCTACTGCCGATAACAGTTTTATCTGTCGTCATTGACTGACCTACAACCTTGTATCTGAAAAAGAAAAAAACCTTCACTTGACATTTTTACCGGTATCATTCTAAACCACCTGGTGTTTGGCAAAAATAAAATGGGTAAAAGATTCATTCAATTTTCACTTCTAGTCTTCTTAAAGGACGTATTACACTACACAGTATTCAGGGCCCGGTAGTTGAACACTGAGTGTCCTCATATTGGAGAGCTTTTGTCTTAATTTCAAGTATTGCTTGACCTTCCTAACTAGCGGGCCCTGAATACCGTGTGTATGGTATTCCTAATTCCATATTCATATAATCTTACAATAATTCATAGAGGCGTACCTAAGTTATACATACCCATACTTCGAATTCGATAGCCTATTTAGAATTTCGACTCCGGGCCAGTCGATATCCATGTCGCTATCTTGCCTCACGTAGTATACGTTGGTGGTGGATAGCTCTTGAACAAGCAATGACGTTTGAACTTCAGGTAAACCCTAAAAATTACAACATCACTTTACGCTTTCCAAAACTAAAGGTATGGGTAGCGACAATCAAATCCTGATAAGAATAAATTATTAGCATAAATTATGGTCGTGATAAGTAACGTGGTGAGATGAGTGGAGATATAACATAACATAACATAACTTCACGCCTTTTCTAATCGAAGGTGTAAGCAGCGGCTGTTAAGCCTTGACTCGTCGTAATGTTTATTTACGTCCCAAATGAGCACAAAGTTTTCAGTCATCGATATTTTTCTCACGTAAATTCCGAAAAGAACTTCGAAAGTCATAGGTGTGAGCCAGTGTGAGGATTCGAACCCGTGATCTCTAGATTTAGAAGCGGGTGCTCAACCATAGAACTGGCACAATATTTATCATAGGTACACTGACGTCTACTGTAATGTTATTTTGTTTTCATGTTTATCCTTGAAATGGTTACACTATAATAAAGATTGCAAAGTTTTTTAGCTATTCAAACATTATTTGTTTGAACAAAATTGACCCACGTTCACGTTAACACACTGTTTTTTATGTCAGCTTACCTGTATTTTACAGGAAGTTGTGTTGCTGTTATCCTGTATTTCAGTTACGACTATGTAATGCATGTTGCAAAGGGAAAAATATTCCGAGTCTTGATGAAACCAAGTTTTCAATTCTAGTTTTTATAGGCGGTTATTTTATTAGTTTATTTAAATAAGTGTTATCTATTGATGTCCACTTCCTTGAGGATGTGGTTGATTGATGTTCAACCACTGTTTACCTTAACCTGAAAACTATTTTAGCAAACAATTCTAACGGGTAGCCGGTTTATGATAAGACTGCTACTATTATAGTGAAAAAAAAAATACGTAGAGGCCCTCCGCGCTACAGATGTGGAACTTTGTAACAGACGTACATTTTATAACACGCTTAATTTATAAAAAGAGCACATCTTACTTACATTCCACAGTCGCATGTTACACCAATACACGGTAAAACTACTGACTCTGGAACGGAGATTGGCGGGTTCGATCCCTACTCGAGTATAATTTTTTTTTTTATGGGATAGGAGGGCAAACGAGCAGGCGTGTCACCTGATGGCAAGCAACCAACGCCGCCCATGGACACCAGCAACACATACAGTGTCACTGTTGCGCCACCGACCCTTAAGGGATAGGGGAATAGGAAAGGATGGGGTAGGGGGTGGGCCTCCGGGTACCTCTCTCACCGAACGAAACGCGGCATGAGCCACTTTACGTCGGTCTTCTGAGAGGTCGTGGTATTTCACCGGTCAAGCCGGCCCATTCATGCAGCAAACTGCTTGGCTCTACCACTGTTAGATCTTAATATGGGTCTGGGTAGAATTTGGTAACTACTTTATTTAGGAGGATCTGCCTTATTAGACATCGCATTGTTCTTTGATTTAGGTACTCCCCCAAGCTCAAGCCCATTTGATACCCATATTGTAAAATTAATTAAAAATGCTTATTCCGCAATATTGGATTTAGAATGAAGTCACATTTTCAAGTTACTATCAAAAGCCCTTTCATTTGATACCCATATTGTAAAAAAGCATTAAAACTATATCTGAATGACAGACGGTGGAGTTTCACCAGTCGAGCCGGCCCATTCATGCAGCGGACTGCTTGGCTCTACGACTGTTAATAATATTATCCAAACTTAGCGTGTATAAAAACTTTAAAATTGAGTTCTAAGATTGAAAAACTACATAATAAATATTTATTACATACATTATATATACACACTTACATACATAAATAGATAGCAAAATAAAAAAATATCAGTTTAGTTATCTTTATAATATCAAATATATGTCTGGCATGTTCGGTAGCCGCTTCATAACTACTTGTTCTGATACAATAAATTTACAGATTTACAAAAAAATAGACTAGCTGTACTAGTCTATTTTTTTTTTTGGAAATTTTGCACAAAAAGTATTGATTAGAAAGAAATTAATTATTTTACCCATTCATGTTTCTATGCCATACATGTGTTTGTAATCTAATTGTACTTTTGTACATGTACGCTAATGGTTGCAATAAGGTAAAAAGAATTAAGACAAATCAAAATTTAGTTTATATAATGAAATTAAATACAGTAATAAATAAAGAAATAAAAAAGCCATTATTTTACAAGCTACATATTTCATTTTAATAACTATACTAGTTGTTGCCCGCTACTTCATCTGCGTGGACGCCAAAAAAGCAGGAAGAATACTGTGCCTGTGCCAATAAACGGGTTCATCATTAACCCCTTGTTAGAGATAGCATGATAAGATTTAGCCTATGTGTTGACCCTCTTGGCTATATTTAAGCAAAATCGGACGTAAAAGCATGCAGTACTTTTACAGTTTATCCGTAACAAACATACAGACAAAAATAATAAAAACTATATTTTTGGGTTTGGTATCGATTTTAGATCATGTCCCAAAAATTATACAAATAAAATATTAAAGGTATAGTTTCAACTTTCCTACAACTTTATTTATATGTATAGATTATTTGGCAGCACATTCGAAAGATATTATCTATTTCACCCATTTTGTTTTTTTACCTACCATAAACGTATTTGTATAAGGTAAAAATAAATAAAAAAAATCAAAATTTTGTTTATACAACGAAATTAAATACAGTAATAAATAAAGAAATAAAAAAGCCATTATTTTACGAGCTACATATTGCATTTTAATAACTATATTATTTATTGACTAATTACTAAATGTTTACTAAACATGTTTTATACTACTACTAGCTGACCCGGCGAACTCTGTTTCGCATCAAAAGTAATAACTGCTGCCCTACTACTATGTTAATACTGCAATATCTTCGACAAATTTGAAGTCGATAGCAGCTATAGGTTAAAAATGGGAATTTTCCATTGTTAACACCCCCGCAACCCCCCTTGTGGGTGGAATTTCATAAAATCCGTTCTTAGCTGACCTCTACTCGGCGAAAGGAATAATCCTACCAAATTTCAAGTCGCTACGCCTTATGGTTCCTCCTACTTTCCAGGGTGTGGCATTGGAATACTCCGACCGCCTACAGTTATTGGGTGTTGAAATATCTCAGAACCTTAACTTCGGGCGGTTCATCGAGTCCAAAGCAGGGATAGCAGCAAGGAAGCTTGGAATTCTTGCGAAGGTGAAGCAGCATTTTACGCCAGGACAGCTTCTAACACTGTACAAAGCTCAAGTCCGGTCTTGCGTGGAATACTGTAGTCACATTTGGGCTGGTGCTGCCAAATGTCACCTATCGTTCCTGGATTCGATGGAGAGGCGGGCTAAAAGATTAATTGGCGATCCTGTGATGGTCGACAATGATCTGCAAAGCCTCGAGCACAGGCGGAAGGTGGCCAGCCTCTCGGTGTTCTATAGGCATACACTCTGGTGAGTGTGCGCAAGAGTTACACGACTTGATACCTCCATCCCCATTCTATCGGCGAACCACCCGACGTACTTACCGTCTACACCCGTACGTTGTTGAAATTCCACCTGTACGAACTAAGCGCTTTGGGTCTTCTTTCATCATCCGCACGGCTGGTGAATGGAACAAACTACCTGCTTCGGTGTTCCCCGTTAACTATGACATAGGTCTCTTCAAAAGGAGAGTGAATAGGCTACTAACTGGACAGTGCGCTTCACCATCATCGGCCTCGTCGTCACTTACCATCAGGTGAAACGAGGTCAAGCGCTGCCCAGTAAAACATAAAAAAAAAAAAAATTCTTGTCTTAGAATACCATCATTTTGATTCTGTTAGTCAAATACCCATATTGCCTTTCCGCTCTAACCAACTATTATTTAGAAGTTCCACATCAAAAACCTGAGTGATTTTTAGACAGATTGCAACTGAAAACATTACATCGAAATGTAGGTATGCAGATTTAAGCTGTGATGCTCCAGAAGGAGGCCGTCGAGCGGGATCGGGAGAGAGCCGATTCCGCTCGAAGGCGGCGCCGGCGAGATCAGTGATCGCCGCCGCCGACGGGCCGCGAGAGCTGGGTCGCGGCCCGGGAAGGATGACCCCCGGTGCGGCTGGGGAGGTTCGTCGGGGGCGCCGCCGGCCGCGCGCCTCTTTACAGCGTGCGGTCGGAGCCGCCCCACCCGGGCGAGCCTTGCTGAGGCTTCCCGAGGATGAGCATCCCCTCGTTACAGAGGGGGGGTGACGGCGGGGTGGACCAGAGGGTTTTATCCGAATCCTGGACCACCCCAACGCCGGAGGAAGGCCGCCGCGAGGTTTTAGTGGGTAACCCTAAGAGCGGATTGCAGTTTACTGTTTTGGGAGTCCCACACTGGGGGGTGTGCATAAAGCATTTCCTCGCGTTAAAAAAAAACGTATGCAGACTTATGCAGACAACTAAACTGATTGGTTGCTTTTGAGTTAGTTTTTACTCCTAGGCTTCTTCGATCACCATAAAATTACTCTCCCCTCATAAATACGGGATGGTGCAGTTTTCCGTCAATATTTTTCGTAAGCTCTGAGCTTATGTTCTTAAAGTCTAAATAGCTTCTCCTGGCTTCTCCTACTGTGAGTTCTTAGCATGCTCCACAGTAAGCAGCCAAAATTGCAGAAAGACGATCATACTTCATCGTACCTAGGGACACGAAAAAAGTATCGATACTTTGTGGTATCGAGTACTTTACCTTTCGATACCGATACTTTCAATCTGATACTCAATGAGTACTTTTCACCAAGTATCGTATCCAATAAATCTCAGAAATTATCCCCAATTTTAGGAGTAAAAAAGTTAGATGGAGATTATTGGGTGTTTCAGTTTTAGGGGTATTTTTAACTTAATCATCTATTTATTTTTCAAAGCAAAATGATTTTTAATTGAAATTTTCGATACTTTGAGAAAAAGAGCACATAAAAGGTATTTGTTAAGTGAAATTATGTATTGATTATTATTATTCCTTAGACGTTGAATTATATTTTATTACTTAAGTTATTTATGTTTATCAGTACTTCGCGGTCCGGCCTGAGAAAAGCTCAGTAAAATACCGGCTTTGATAATTTTGATGTATCGATTCTTTTACAAAAACGATGCTTTTTTATCGATACTACTCATGAGTACAGCAGCATACATTCTATTCAATTCCGTGTCCCTCATTCGACTTTTTTAAAGGTATTCGATACTTTGAAGGATCGACACTTTTCTTTCAATACTGTAATGAGTACGATACTTTTCTTTCGATACGATAAAAATACATACGCCGCGTAGGCCTTGCGGGACCTGCACAAATTTAGCACCCCATCGAAGGATTTTTGAACTCAAAATGACCTTAATCGATAGGTCTACGTTAGGTCTGTATAGGTCCACCATCATTTTTGTTAGGTCACTTATAGTTTTTTTATAAATAATTTTTTAAATTTTGTAAAAAAAAAATTACATCTTAGCATCTCATTTAAACGGAAACTCATTTATCTTTATATTTCTGCATTCTTTATCGTTAGGTCAGTATTGGTCTATAGTTTTTGCTTTTATATTATTCATTTAATTCTTTTTATAAACAATTATAAATAATTTATCACTGGCGCATGCGCTTTCTGCACAAATTTAGCACCCCATCGAAGGATTTTTGAACTCAAAATGACCTTAATCGATAGGTCTACGTTAGGTCTGTATAGGTCCACCATCATTTTTGTTAGGTCACCTATAGTTTTTTTATAAATATTTTTTTAAATTTTGCAAAAAAATATTTACATCTTAGCATTAGTATTCGTCGTGCTGATTTTTTATTAGAGTAGTAGAGTAGTAGAGGAGTAATTAGAGATTAAAATTATGAGATTATTTGAGCTTCATGAGAGAAGTTTGTGTTTTGATAATGAAAGCAATGAAAACGGAACGGGAAAACTTTAAATTTCGCACCATGCTATGACTAGGTGCGTTGAGCGCATGCGCCAGTGATAAATTATTTATAATTGTTAATAAAAAGAATTAAATGAATAATATAAAAGCAAAAACTATAGACCAATACTGACCTAACGATAAAGAATGCAGAAATATAAAGATAAATGAGTTTCCGTTTAAATGAGATGCTAAGATGTAAATATTTTTTTGCAAAATTTAAAAAAATATTTATAAAAAAACTATAGGTGACCTAACAAAAATGATGGTGGACCTATACAGACCTAACGTAGACCTATCGATTAAGGTCATTTTGAGTTCAAAAATCCTTCGATGGGGTGCTAAATTTGTGCAGAAAGCGCATGCGCCAGTGATAAATTATTTATAATTGTTAATAAAAAGAATTAAATGAATAATATAAAAGCAAAAACTATAGACCAATACTGACCTAACGATAAAGAATGCAGAAATATAAAGATAAATGAGTTTCCGTTTAAGTGAGATGCTAAGATGTAATTTTTTTTTTACAAAATTTAAAAAATTATTTATAAAAAAACTATAAGTGACCTAACAAAAATGATGGTGGACCTATACAGACCTAACGTAGACCTATCGATTAAGGTCATTTTGAGTTCAAAAATCCTTCGATGGGGTGCTAAATTTGTGCAGGTCCTTGCGGGTCCTGCCTGAGAAAAACTCATAAGGTACTAGATACTTTGGGTTATCGATTCTTTTACATGTTCTATGTTTTTATCGAAACTATTTATGAGTACAGTATCAATACTTTCTATTCGATACTGAAATCCTCGTTAGATCTTGACTGACCTTGAGAAAAGTACTCGATATTATGAATTATTTTTATACGAGTACGATATTTTTGAATTGATACTTTTTAACTAGGTACTTAAGAATACAGTGTCTATACTTTGTATTCGACATCGAAATTCTCATTAGATCTTGAGAGAAGTACTTGGTGACGCGCGTTAATAGTATATGTATATATTTATTATTTAAATTTAGTTATAATACCTAATCGTTATTTTATTAGTATTATATTTCGCTGTTGGTTGATCGTATGTACTTGTGAGATGCACTATCAAGGTGTTACGCAAAGGTCACGCTGGATGGCGTTGATCACGAAATGAACCATTCTCGTTCGTGGAAGTTTCGAGAAGATTTTGAAGCGCCGCCTCGACGGGACTGAGTCTCAACAGTCTCTCTCATCACGTACGTCGTCGCGCATAAGTTACACGAGAGTAAAAGCCGCTATCTCTCGTTCGCCCAGAAGATTAATGTCATCTTCTGAGAAAATAATTATCGCCCTCGTGAGTACTGTATCTTATCGAGTGAAAACGCATACGCATAATTTCATAAAATTCTTTATAACCGCTATTTTCCGTCGCCGTGAGTGGTGAACAAACAATAGAATAGAATAGAATATACTTTATTGCACACCAATTATTTAATAGATTACAGTAAGTAGTACATGGTAAATATTTGGCAAGTACAATAGGCGGTCTTATCGCGTGCTGCGATATCTTCCAGACAACCTTTGGATGGACATGTTAAACTGGAAATAGTAATACGCGGTGTACAGTTGCATTATAGAAATATATATAAAATTAATTCTACATGAATAGATACTTAAACACACATACATAAAAATATATACATACAGATACCTACATACATAAACGAAATAATATATATAATATAGATATACAAATAATACATAATGATATATATAATTATATACACCCACAAGAAGACAGAATAGATTACATGTGAAGTTATTTAGAGAGACAGTGCTCTTTAAGAAATCTTTTAAAAAGTAGAAAATGACTGTGCTTTTCGAATAGTCAGTGGCAGCTCGTTTCACACAATAATAATCACAAATTAAAATCTCAACGCTTAAAAAATATAGCGTTTCTATGTGCAAAAATTTAGTGTTCAATAAACGCTATTAAAAATCATCGAATATCAATAGTCAAGTATTGCATGGAGAATGCTGTTGGTTGCCTAACACCATAAGTGGTGCCATGAAACTCTGCAGAGGAGAATACAAGAACTCTTGGTAAGTGCTTTCACTACTATACTTACGTCAATCACAGCATCCGTTTCCTAATACTTGGTACTTTGCAATATCGCATTAAATAAGATTGAGCTATTTACACGCTTCAGTCAGAAATTATGGCATGGGGATATTCGCCCCTCCAGTACTCTATAGTTTGAAGTATCGATACTTTTCGTTCGATACTACTCATGAGTACAGTATCGATACCGGCCGCGTTCCACATAAAGCCCACAACGACCGCAACGCCCACACTAGCGCTCCACATAAAGCCCGCGGACGTTGCGAGCGGTCGCTCGACGTCATAGATGACGTCACTGTTCGCGACCGCATCGCGCCCACTTCACCCGCAAAATATTGGTAGGTCACTTCACTTCACTTCTTGATACTGGCTTCGCATATACTAGCTAATGCGACTTAGCCACTCTATTCACTTTCTACTTAAAAACGCTTCAGACAGAAGAATTTGCACGGTAAGGAGGAGAATTTGGCCAGTTATGATGACCGCAGGATTTCTTCAACCAGCGTAGTAAATGAAATCGGAGTCCTCCTTAATTGGCGCGTATTTATAATGACTGGTTGTTATTTATATTCTGCCAGGCTTAGTTGCATTGATGTCATAAACCAGAGGAAACAAATGAAGAAAGAAATTAAATAAACATAATTTCGATTGAGTATTTTATGACCTATATGATTTAAACAATCAACTACTTTCTACCTAAAACAAAAAAATACAAACACTATTACTGATAACTACCAAGACACTTATAAAAACAAAAATACGAATTTAAAAACTAGCGACATTAATATTATAATTATTTACTACTACAGTCTACAAGAAAATATTGTTTTTTTTAACAAATTTACATAAGATGTACCGCACTGAAGGTAAAGAAATGAGAGAGAGTAGGCATTTGATAGATGTAGGACGAGGAATTTCGGAGGGAAGGACATCATAGAGGGATTGACGCAATCTCGGACATGAGAAAAAAATGTGATTGACATTTCCCTCATCCAGGCCACATTCGCAAAGAGATGAATTCCTGATCCTGAGCTTAGCAAGAAACACAGGGGTACAAGAATGACCAAGTCTAAGGCGGCAAATAGTGGAAACTGTACGTTTGTCAGCTTTGCAGGACCTAAAAAACCATGGAGATGAGGGAATGTCGGATTGGACATCGGCGTAATACTTACCTTTGATTAATTTTGATGTGTTCCAGGCAACTGTCCATGATTTATACTGCAGGGACTTAGCAAGTAGACATAGGTCTTGTGAAAAGGTTTGAAAATGTTCCAGAGTGCCATTCTGTACCGCTAATCTGGCACAAGAGTCTGCATTAATGTTCCCGGGGATTCCAGAGTGACCCGGGATCCACGCAAGTACGACTTTTATATTGAGTTGATGGCACTTCAGAAGATTTTGCCTTATTTTAAGGATTACGGGAGAAAGATATCTCGAACGGAAAGGATTGGAGAGAATAGATTGAAGACAGCTTTTAGAATCGGAAAAAATTATGGAATTATTAATGTTATGCGATTTGATGAAAATGATAGCTTCCAATACTGCCAGAGCTTCGCCAGTAAAACAGTAGCAGAAGAAGGACATCTATAATTAAGAGAAATTCTGGAAGACGGTATCCATACAGATACACCTACGGAGCTATCTGGGGATAATTTTGATGCATCAGTGTAAAATTGATGCCACCCACAAAAGTGACGAAAAAAATTATCATGAAAGGTGCAGACGGCACCGGGGGCATTTTTGACTATTCCAAAATTAAGAATAATATGGGGATTGAGGGTTAACGCGTCATAGGGAGTAAGATATATTGGATTCATAGAAAACTGGTTTATAGGGTTGGGGAGTTGAATAAGAGTTCTAAGACTATGGAGAAGACAAGGTAATTTGTTTTCAGAATTGCCAAAAAGTTCTAATAGATAATATAATTTTGGAATAAGTGGGTGATTTTTGTTTTGAACTAATTTAAAAAGAAAACGATCAGAGAGATATTGTCGACGAAGATCCAGGGGAGGCTCACCACATTCAATTTGCATGGCATTGATGGGAGAGGATTTCATTGCTCCCAGGATAATTCGAAGACATTTAGATTGGAGTTTAAGGAGGTTAACAAGATTAGTTTTATTACAGAAGTTAAGAAGAAAAGAACCATAGTCCAATTGACTGCGTATTATAGCATTGTACAGAAGCTTTTGAGAGTACGGATGAGATCCCCACCAAACTCCTGAAAGACAGCGGAGAATATTTATGTTCTTTTCACATTTTTGTACTAAAGAAGAAAAGTGAGGGGAACCAGACATTCTAGAATCCAATAATATACCAAGGAACTTAACAACATTTGATTGTGGTATTATCTCACCCTCAACTGAAATAGTTATATGAGGAATAATTCTTTTTTTGGTGAAAATTACAACTGAGCTTTTAGATGGAGAAAGGCTTAAGCCATGGTTAGCTAACCAGATACTCATGTAGCTGAGAGCCCTATTCAAGCGATCAGTTGCATCCTCTATAGAAGAAGACGTTATGTAAAGAACAAGATCATCGGCGTATTGAAGAATGTGACAGAATGAATTAACAACAAGTTCAAGATCATGTAAATACAAATTAAATAGGAGAGGGCTAAGAACGGAGCCTTGAGGTAAGCCCTTCCAGACAAACCTACGAGGATGATTGCCAAAATTGGACTTGACTACAACTGATCTCTCCCCTAACAAGTTAAGAGTAAATCTAGACAACTTCTCGGGAATTCTAAGCTGGGAAAGTTTATTTCTGAGAACCGGAAGCTGAACATCATCATATGCTGACGTTAGATCTAAGAAAACCGCCGTTAAATATTTCTTTTCTTTAAAGGCAATTTGGATTTCTGTAGTAAGGAGGCTTAGATTGTCCAATGTACTCATTCCTTTTCTAAAACCAAATTGAGATTTAGCTAATAAACACCTGCTTTCAATCAGCCATTCTAAACGATGTTTGATGAGCCGCTCCATTGTCTTAGCTAAAGTAGAAGACAATGCTATAGGTCTGTAGCTACTTGCTTGGAGAGGATCTCTACCGGGCTTATGAATTGGAAGAATAATTTGAGATTTCCATTGACTAGGGATAGCACCATTATCAAAAAAAGAATTTATTAAGGAAAGGAGTATATCTTTAGACTTAGGGGATGACTTTGCAAGGAAGGAGTAAGGAATACCATCTATACCAGGAGAAGTGTCTGTCAGTCCGTCAAGCGCGAGAGAGAGTTCACTAGAGGAAAAGGGATGATCAAAATCGTCACGAGAGGGTAAAAAGATAGGAGCTGTTGGCAAGGACGCCAAGGAGGGAGCAGATGGAGGGGCAAGTTTATCTAAAAAGGCCTCAATCCAAGTTGAAGGGTCGTTGGCTGAAATATTTTGGATGTTATAGGAACCTCTAAATCGTCTTATTTGATCCCAAATAAGTGAAGAAGGAGTTGTAGGCGATAAAGATTTACAGAAGTTAATCCAACCGAGGCGTTTTTTTTTCTTAACAAGTCTAGTGAATTTAGCTGCAACATGTTTGTATCTAAAGAAGTTTTCTACAGACATAGCCCGATTATAAGCCTTCTCGGCCTCCCTTCTCTCCGCTACAGCCGCAGTACAATCAGAGTCCCACCACGGGGGGGAGACTCTGAATATTGGTAGGTCTTGGTGGGCTTTCAATAAAAAATGACATATGTCATCAGAACTTGATGAATTTTCGAGCCGCCATATTGCATATACACAGCGCTCAAGTTTTGCGTTCCACATATAACATTCGCCCACACCGCCTGCGGCCATTTGTGGGCTTTATACACTGAGTTCAATATACAAGAGGAGCAAACCTCATACAAATGCGTCAAAAAATGTGTGTCCACTTTTTAGATGCAATGACGTAGCTTTGAAACCACTAGACATTTAAAATTAAACATATATCTATCTCAGTCACACAAATCGCAAATACATTGCCGTCACTTTGATTAGACAAAGATGGCAATATAAATTTGCAATGGCGGTGTGGGGTGGCCAGCCCATGCGAAATTTTACCCAACTTTTTCAAGCCATGTACTCGTAAAAATATTTAATAAATATAAATTCAATATTTTACTATTACTTATTAATTTATTATCAGATGTATTACAAGATAACTGAAATAATGAAAGGATCAACGATCTCTGTGTACTCCGTACTAGATCGGCTGTTCCGAAAAAAATTGGATCACACTCATCTGTACCTAATTGTGTGCACCTGCCTTAGAGCAGCGATTTAAAGCGCTGTAGGTAAGGTGTACACAATTAGGTACAGATACACAGAATAGTCGAAAAAATACGAGATTTCTCTTATCTTTATCTTATTAAAATCGACTACGTGACAAAAACCTGAGCCACCCCCCCGCTCCTGTGACTAACCGTAGTATTTTAAAGACTCCGCTCCCCCCCCCCCCTAAACGGGTCACGTAGTATGGGTACGGTCCCTAAAGTTAAGCAATGCTTGGCGCGGTCGGTCCGTGGATGGGTGACCATCTTATCATGACGAGTTCCTCCGTGTTTCGGAAGGCACGTTAAATTGGTGGGTCCCGGCTGTCATTTGAACATCTTTGGTAGTCGTTACGGGTAGTCAGAAGCCAGAAAGTCTAACAACCAGACTTACCAAGGGGGATTGTGTTGCCCACGCAACTGGGTTGTGGAGGTCAGATAGGCAGTCGCTCCATGTAAAACACTAGTACTCGGCTGCACCCGGTTAGACTGGAAGCCGACCCCAACATAATTGGGAAAAAGCTAGGCAGATGAATTTTTGATCATACACCGCTGTGTAACATAAGTTTTGTATAAAATTGCCTTTTAGTCTCTTTTTTATAAGTCTGAGTGAATAATTTGCTTTCGTGATACAATCTTATTTTTAAGTATTTATTAATTATGGCATTTATTAATAAAAGCGAATAATCAACTTGAATTGACGATAAATGATCGCCCGGGTGCAGGTAGCCAGTTAGTTTCTTTTCTCAGCAATCGGATAATTTTCACCCACTTGTCACGGCGTGCTGCATCTTTAGGCACCCTGCAGCATTATTATTATAACAAAAAATATTTAAAATCTCCTTTTCCATAAATTAATAACTCTCCCACAAATGTGGGAAACTAAAACTAAATTTTTAGTGGTATCACTGAAGCTAATTATGAAAATTCAACATTTTATCTATTTTACTGTATTTTAATATTAATGTAAACATTAATCTTACGTGTGGAAAGTAATTCCGGTCGTTTTCTTATGGGTTTCCGATCTTGTATCGCACTCTTTTACTACGCATTTACCCATTTTGTACCTATTGTTATTCGGTTCGCGTCTGACAGATGACTGAATTGACATAAGCTTCGCATAAGCCTGTAGACTTATGGCCAGTGGTCACACTTTGAGAAGGTTACTACAAGTCTATATCATATAGGTCAATGGCTTTGTATGGAACGCGGCCACCGTGTCCGTAATTGTACCACCCGAAGGAAATAAATTTGAAATAATACCACCTTTGGCTGTTAATCCTCTTCCAACATCTGTTTAGGGATGAGACATTTAACATAAAAAATCGATTTTTAATTAATCGATTAATTTATTACTATGAAAACATCGATTAATTAATAATCGATTTTATTTAAGAAAATATTCGATTTATTTAAATTAATCGATTTTTAACTTTTTGTGCAATATGTACAATTGGCATTGCCAGATTTATTGTCAATATGGAGATATTGACGCCATCTACTTGTCGTCCCTTTAGTCGTAAACATGGTTCAAAAACAAAACCAAAAAAGACTTATAAAAACTTTAACAAAACTTTTAGTCACGAAAAGCTTCGTTTAAAAAATGAATTTTTACCAACGAATAATTAATGACATATATAATAATGTCAGTAATTATTCGTTAATTGATAATCGTTAATTTCAGCAGGCAGACATAATTAATCTCTGCCTGCCGAAATTAACGAAATTCGTGACACACTAACGAAGAAAAATTGTAAAATAGTCTTAAGGAACTTATGTCTGAAACTGACCTAGTCATCACATAATTGTTGTTGGCTTTTGGTGGGATGGATGATATACCACTGATAAACCCCAGATGGTTTTTTTCTAGTCACATACCACAGTATATGACTAGAAAATCTAAACAGTGGTGGAGCCAAGCAGTTCACTGTATGAATGGGCCGGCTCGACTGGTGAAATACCACGACCTCTCAGAAGACCGACGTAAAGTGGCTCATGCCGCGTTTCGTTCGGTGAGAGAGGTACCCGGAGGCCCACCCCCTTTCCTATCCCCTATCCCTTAAAGGTCGGCAACGCAACAGTAACACTATATGTGTTGCTGGTGTCCATGGGCGGCGTTGGTTGCTTACCATCAGGTGACACGTCTGCTCGTTTGCCCTCCAATCCCATAAAAAAAAAAGTAATATTTAGTAATTTGGAAATAAACAATAAAAGAAAACATATCAACCAAATGTCGGCTAATAAAATTGTATTATTCGTTGATTCCATCTAGTGAATATTTGATTAAATAAATAACTAAACTGTTTCAAAGGTATAAAAGGAA
Organism: Euproctis similis; assembly: GCA_905147225.2. NCBI lineage: Eukaryota > Metazoa > Arthropoda > Insecta > Lepidoptera > Erebidae > Euproctis > Euproctis similis. Next base: position 15,922,840 of record LR990124.1, on the reverse strand, counting down.
TGCGGTCATAGAAGGCCTTAAAAAATAACATTACGGAGAAAGTATTCTTTAGTAGTTTTCGTTCCGGGCCAGAAGACCAAACTTAATATCAGGGCGTTGCAGATGAAAAAAAAATCGGTAATATGTAATTAATGATTAATAAAATAATCGATTAGTCATATAAAAATAATCAGTAATTAAAATCGATTTTTTACTTTTCATAATCGATTTTTAATCGATTATTTTTTCACATCCCTACATCTGTTCCTACTTTATTGTTCAATACCAATATTCATAATTATAATGCTCTTTCAGTATATATATCTTCGAATAACATCAAATTGTAGTCCTAGATCCTATAATTATTTTTCTTTACCATTCCACAACAATTTCCTAGATACGCTTCAAAATTACTTTTGTACATAAATAATTGATTCCTTACCTTCTGAAACATGTCTTTGGCAAATACTCAAGCCGAGTGAGCCAAGAAAAAAAAAATAATACCACCTTATGAAAGTGATACATTTAAGATAAAAAAATTATTAACCTAAAAGAGCCAAATTTCATAAACTTTTTTATTTATGTTTTGCGCGATATATATCCCGGCCAAATATACATTTAAAGAGAAAAATGAAACACTATTGGTATCAAATCCTCGATATCTACGGTTGTAATGTGGAGTTAGCGGGTAAGTAAATACACTTATTCTATATCACAAAATGATTTATTTTGTGCTCACACATGTATGTAGGTAATTTCATTTTAAAATTTACATAATGTCCACTCATTTTTATCAACGGGCCCAATGCTGGTTTCGCCCGTCGTCTGGTTGTCACCAACAATATTGTACCTGAAAAAGTTAAAATTATATTGCGACGAGGTATTCTCACTTTAAAAAGCACTATGTATAAACAATTGGATGAACTAGGTAGTCAACTTTGCCTGCATTGTTTAAAACTGGTACTGCGACTTGGCATATGGAACGACTGGACGTGTTTGAGGTTGCCGATTATATTTCGTTATTGGGTAAAGCTAGTCCTCTTTTCCAAATTCGTCTGCACATTCAAACAATTATTGTGTGTCTCAACTGAATTTTCTACAGAATAGCAAAGCAGTTTGCTGCATGAAAGGGTCGGCTTGACCAGTGAAATACTACAGCCACTCAGAATATCGATGTGAAGGGGCTGTCGTATTTCAGTTGGTGAGAGAGGTATCTGGTGGCCCAGCCCCTCATGGTCGGCGGTAGTTGCTAATAGCATCAGATCAGCTTGCTCATTTGCCTTCCTATTCCATAAAAAAAATGCAATACGTACTTCCGAGCCGACAGTCTACTTATGATGTCCTTTCCAGAACAGTCAACATCAATGCTGTCGCCTTGTTTGGCATACGCTATGTTAGCGGTAGTCAATTCTTGTATGAGCGATTCGCATTCATTTTCAGGCAAACCCTATAAATTACAAAATATTTTTAGTCATTTTGAACTAAGCAAGAAATTTAGAGTAATAATTTTCTTCCTAACTAAGAGGTCTCTGGTGCCTTGGTATACCTACGTTTACCAAAGATTAGTTACTAATCTACCCGCCCAATATTATTACTTCTTGGAAAAGAATGAAATTCTTTTACCAAATCATGTAGGCACCCATGTTTTTGTTACCTATTCAATTTGTAAAATTATTAATTTACACAACATTTAATACACCAGAAAACCCATCGAATATACCTACAGCAATATCTATCTAAAATATAGTTAGCTCAAATTGGACTGAAATTTAATTACCTATTATTAATTAAAATTTATAAATAATTCAGAGATGAAGGAAACCTGAAAAATGGAAGTGATATTGAAATTCTTAATTCCATTGAGTCATTCATGACCACCTATCCAATGCATTTCTTAAGAATTAAATTTTTCATCTTATTTTGGACTAGCTGACCTAATCTGAAGAAATTTTTATAGGGTTTACTATTGAAGTGCTAATTTTTGAAAATTATCACTCTCTGTGCTACATTATATACATATAAACTACCCTCTATCTATTAAAAAAACCCGATTTAGAATCCGTTACGTAGTTTCAAAGATCGAAGCATATAAGGGGACAGACAGCTTAAAGCGACTTTGTTTTATGCAATGTAATGATTCCTGTTAACTATGTATATCGATGTTTTTAGCTGTAATTTAATTGTTTCAGATGATTTTTTTTAAAAGTAGGTAATACTAATATTTTAACTGTGAATTAAATTACATGTATAGGTAATTCAGCTCACCTGAATCGTACAGGAAGCAGAGTTCCCGGACTCCTTCATTTCGGTAACTACCACGTAATGCATATTGAGATCTTGAAGATGCTGTTATTTCTAACAATGTCCAATATTTCAGAGGTGCGATTGACGTACGATCAACTGCAGGCCGACTCTAAGACTAAACTATAATTTTATCAACTGACATTATTCAATTTATATGTTAGTAGAGGGTAGTCTTCTGTTATAATTACAGCTGCGGCTGTTAACTTTTTTATTTATAACTTCTTATTTTAAAACTTACCCGCAATATCGCAAAAAAAATTTAGAACTAGGTACCTATTTGAACAGTAAATATTATTTATTTTTGATCAAAACAACTTTTAGGATTATATCGCGTTTATTTATTATTTATTTATATTTACTTTCCGACGTTTCGAACTCTTTACAGAGATCATTTTCACTCTGTAAAGAGTTCGAAACGTCGGGAAGTAAATATAGATAAATAATAAATAAACGCGATATAATCCTAAAAGTTGTTTTGATCAATGAGTGAGATTCGCGAAAATCTTAGAAATAAATATTATTTATTATTATTGAAATTTATTTCGCTATCTACTTTAAATTTCAGATTGAAGTTATTTTTTATGAAAATGAAAAGCATCGAGCGAATTATTGGTATGAGAAGCCGCTCACGGCTTAATCGCACCTCTATGTTATTGGACATTGTTAGAAATAACAGCAACTTAAAGATCTCATTATGCATTACCTGGTAGTTACCGAAATGAAGTAGTCTCGGTGGCGCAGTGGTCGAGCACACGACTTCTGATCCAGAGGTCCGGGTTCGATTCCAGACACTGGCTCACACCAATGACTTTTCGAAAGTTATGTGTGATAAATATCGATGACTGAAAACCTTTGTGCCCGGTATGGCAATAGGTTCGCCACCTATTCTATTTGTTTCGTAAACATAACAGCCAGTCGAGGCTTAACAGCCGCTGCCTACACCTTCGGGTAAAAAAGGCGTGAAGTTATGAGTTAAAATATTAGTAGTATGTACCTACTTCTTTTTCTTTTTATTATTTATCAAATTATTTAAGTAGGAAATTTTTTGGTAACTGCAAGATTTTTCTGTTACAGATACTATAAAAAAGTATGAGTACATCTCAATTAGCCCAAACGGTGGAACCATACAAGAATGGGACTAAGAGAATTTGTGTACTGCAAATTTGATATCTTTTAAAATGGTAAGTGACCAATTTTATAAACAAGCTTAATTAGTATTGGCATTGCCGTTTAAATGACTGATAGCAGTGATGAATAGATTACATCCAAAACGAATTTTGTTTAAAGCAAATGAAATGAGTATTGTAAAAACTACCCTACCAAAGCCGATGTGTGCATCTAACTCTTGAGCATACTTGACTCTGGATAGGAACATTATCACACTCTGTGTAAGACATGCTGTTAATATAATTGTATGTCCAAGGGTTGAGTGTGACAAATCACTTTTGAAATAAGCTTTACATGACTACATGTTTGTTTTATTAGAATAATTTAATTAATTTCACCATTTGTTTTATAGGTGTGTGTTATCAACAGTGAAGTCAGGGGATGCAAAATACTTGGTAAATGAAACATATTTATTACATACAGTCTGAACAAACATGTTGATTGATCTACTGGAACTTGTACACAAAATCTTTGTTTCTGCAAAAACAAAATTAAACTTTTTTCTCCTTTTAGTTGCTCCAGCTGCTAAATGGTACAAGGCTAATTTTGATGTGGGAACGAGCAGAACATCTTATAAGGTAAATTACAATAATTTTTATGCATTTATATGACTCCCTTGCTTAACTTCCAAATTTATTAAGTGAGTATTAAGGTGTAAATATGCATCTTTGCATACAGAAGTTTTGAAACAATTAAATAAATTTTAATGATGATTTATATCGCCCCAGTCTGAACAAATCTGTTGATCCGATCTACTGAAACTGCCATTCTATTTGTTTTTTCTTAATTTCTACTATATAAACATAATCTGATGTTGGATTTGTTTCTTCTTAGATTCCCTGTGGTGAAATATAGATAGACAAAACACTGGAAGTACTTCAACAAGAAAGATTTTCAATGTGAGTAAATATTTTGTTTATATTAATAATTTGCGTTACCCATGTCTCCATTTCCATATTTAGATTGCTAGACCAAAGGACTTCTAATGGGTGGCGAGATTATTTTTTAATTATTATTTTATAATGTACTTGAGCAAATCTTTTACATTTTTTTATTTTTCCTGGTCAATAAAACATACAAATTTTATTGCTGTAGTTATTACACAGAATGATGATTTTATATCGCCCCAGTCTGAACAAATGTGTTGATCTATCTCCTGAAATTTCTGTTCAAATGTATAAATTAATTTAATTTTGACAATTTATTGAACTTCTGTTTGGTTTTGTTTTAGTTCTTCACTTAGCCAACAGCTTCTTGTCTGGAGAACAGTGAAGTTTTACTAGTCAACATTACATGGTATGTAACTGTAATTTAATCTGTTCTTATCATTATACTTTTACACTATTGAGAAGTAGTCTTTTTAATAGACAGAACTTATCACCTATTTTTAAATGATGCTGAGAAATACAAGCATATATCATAATTTTATTGATGTTACATTTTGACTGATATTATATAGCATATATCTAGAATTTAAGTGAAGACAATACCATTCTAATTTTGACACTGAACCATTCAACGTTTTTTTTTAAATTTATTTTCAGGTAAACAGTTTGAACAATGCCTGTGTGATGTAAACGCGGCACTAAGTACAATTAAATTGATTTAAAAGAGAATGAAAGTATTTTGTTGTATAAATTTTAGAACTAAAAATAAAATCGAAAACAACAGTATTGTTTTATTACAATAACTATACGGATAAAAATAGCGTAAAACTCAAAGAGAAAGGTTATGGGCAAAACTTTCATTTTATAACTTGTAACTGACCGCGTCCAAAACAAGCAAGTTGAAAAACAGTGTCGGTGTAAAAGTAAAAAAATGTAGAATTTTCATGACCAGGCGGACAGTCAAAGAAGGTGATGTTGGGAGCCTTAAAAATCGACGAGCGTGTATGAAAAGAGTTATCGAAGTCAAAGAAGTGAATGAGGCGTATAAGAATCGTGCCTTATGGCGCTGTGCTCTCTCTGCCTACCCCGCAATTTACTTGGTGTGTTGTAATGGTGTATGTGTGGACGGTAAAGCTAATTTATGGGCTTTTATGTATTGTAGTTTTATGAGTGGTAGAGCCAAGCAGTTCGCTGCACGAATGGGCCGGCTCGACCGGTGAAATACCACCACCTCTCAGAAGATCGACGTAAAGTGGCTCATGCCGCGTTTCGTTCGGTGAGAGGTGCCCGGAGGCCCACCCCCTTCCTATCCTACTTCCTTAAAGGTCGGCAACGCAACTGTAACACTATATGTGTTGCAGGTGTCCATGGGCGGCGCTGGTCATTTAACATCAGGTGACACGCCAGCTCGTTTACCCTGCTATCCCATAAAAACAACGTGAGAAAAAACCTAGAAGAGCTGATTACACGCTCACTTAAACTTTTTTTAAATTCTGCGCGATCGAAGTCCCGACCAAAGCTAGTTTGAAAATATACATTTAAAAAGGGTAAAAAGAAAAATGATACACTATCGGTATCGAATCTTCGATGTCTAAGTGGTTAGGGGATATGCTTGTAATGTAGAGAGAGGTAGCGGGGGTGTAAGTCCAAGTAAATAACTTTTATTCTATTTCACAAAATGTTTTATCTTCTGTTCACACATGTATGTAGGTAATTTCATTTTAAAATTTACATAATGTCCACTCATTTTTATCAACGGGCCCAATGCTGGTATCGCCCGTGGTCTCGTTGTCACCAACAATCTTGTACCTGAAAAAGTTAAAAAAAATTGAAATTCAAACTGTTATGAAAACGAAGTGCGGATACGACGGTGGGTCTCAACGTAGGTAGAAGTACGGGTATATCTATATTAAAGTAATTCAACTATGAATTTTCTACAGTATAGCGAAGAAGTTTGCTGCATGAATGGGTCGGCTCGACCAGTGAAATACTACGGCCACCCAGAATATCGAGGTGAAGTGGCTCGTGTCGTATTTCAGTTCGTGAGAGAGGTATCCGGTGGCCCAGCCCCTCATGGACGGCGGTAGTTGCTTAGCATCAGACCCGCTTGCTCGTTTGCCTTCCTATTCCATAAAAAATGCAATACGTACTTTCGAGCCGACAGTCTACTTAAGATGTCCTTTCCAGAACAGTCGACGTCGATGCTGTCGCCTTGTTTGGCATACGCTATGTTAGCGGTAGTCAATTCTTGAATGAGCGATTCCCATTCATTTTCAGGCAAACCCTATGAATTACAAGATATATTTAGTCATTTTGAATCAATATTATTACTGAATGGATGGAAAAGAGTGAAATTCTTTTACCAAATCATGTAGGCACCTATATTTTTGTTATTCAATTTGTAAAATTCTTCTACCTATTAATTTAGACAACATTTAAAACATCAGAAAACCCATCGAATATACCTATAGAAATATCTATCTAAAATGTAGTTAGCTCAAATTGGACTCAATTTTAATTACCTATTATTCATTAAAATTTATAAATAATTCAGAGGTGAAGGAAACCTGAAAAATGGAAGTGATATTGAAATTCTTAAACATTTTAATTCCATTGAGTCATTCATGACCACCTATCCAATGCATTTCTTAAAAATTGAACTTTTCATCTTTTTTGGACTAGCTGACCCGGCATCTGAAGTAATTTTTATAGCGTTTACTATTGAAGTGTTAAACTTTGAAAAATTAAAAAAACCCGATTTAGAATCCGTTGCGTACTTTTAAAGATGGAAGCATTTAAGGGGACAGACAGCTTAAAGCGACTATCGATGTCTTTAGCTGTAATTTAATTGTTTCAGATGATTTTTTTTTAAAGTAGGTAATACTAATATTTTAACTGTGAATTAAATTACATGTATAGGTAATTCAGCTCACCTGAATCGTACAGGAAGCAGAGTTCCCGGACTCCTTCATTTCGGTAACTACCACGTAATGCATATTGAGATCTTGAAGATGCTGTTATTTCTAATAATGTCCAATATCTCAGAGGTGCGATTGACGTACGATCAACTGCAGGCCGACTCTAACGACTAAGCTATAATTTTATCAACTGACATTATTCGAGTAGAGGGTAGTCTTCTGTTATAATTACAGCTGCGGCTGTTAACTTTATTTATAACTTCTTATTTTAAAACTTACCCGCAATATCAAAAATTTGGAACTAGGTACCTATTTGAGAGCAATTTCGCTACCTATCTACTTAAAAGTTCAGATTGAAGTTATATTTTTTGAAAAAGAAAAGCATCGAGCGAATCATTGGTATGAGAGCCGCTCACGACTTAATCGCATCTCTAAGATATTGAACATTGTTAGAAATAACAGCATCTTCAAGATCTCAATATGCATTACGTGGTAGTTACCGAAATGAAGGAGTCCGGGAACTCTGCTTCCTGTACGATTCAGGTGAGCTGAATTACCTATACATGTAATTTAATTCACAGTTAAAATATTAGTATTACCTACTTTAAAAAAAAACATCTGAAACAATTAAATTACAGCTAAAGACATCGATAGTCGCTTTAAGCTGTCTGTCCCCTTAAATGCTTCCAACTTTAAAAGTACGCAACGGACTCTAAATCGGGTTTTTTAATTTTTTAAAGTTTAACACTTCAATAGTAAACGCTATAAAAATTACTTCAGATGCCGGGTCAGCTAGTCCAAAAAAGATGAAAAGTTCAATTTTTAAGAAATGCATTGGATAGGTGGTCATGAATGACTCAATGGAATTAAAATGTTTAAGAATTTCAATATCACTTCCATTTTTCAGGTTTCCTTCACCTCTGAATTATTTATAAATTTTAATGAATAATAGGTAATTAAAATTGAGTCCAATTTGAGCTAACTACATTTTAGATAGATATTTCTATAGGTATATTCGATGGGTTTTCTGATGTTTTAAATGTTGTCTAAATTAATAGGTAGAAGAATTTTACAAATTGAATAACAAAAATATAGGTGCCTACATGATTTGGTAAAAGAATTTCACTCTTTTCCATCCATTCAGTAATAATATTGATTCAAAATGACTAAATATATCTTGTAATTCATAGGGTTTGCCTGAAAATGAATGGGAATCGCTCATTCAAGAATTGACTACCGCTAACATAGCGTATGCCAAACAAGGCGACAGCATCGACGTCGACTGTTCTGGAAAGGACATCTTAAGTAGACTGTCGGCTCGAAAGTACGTATTGCATTTTTTATGGAATAGGAAGGCAAACGAGCAAGCGGGTCTGATGCTAAGCAACTACCGCCGTCCATGAGGGGCTGGGCCACCGGATACCTCTCTCACGAACTGAAATACGACACGAGCCACTTCACCTCGATATTCTGGGTGGCCGTAGTATTTCACTGGTCGAGCCGACCCATTCATGCAGCAAACTTCTTCGCTATACTGTAGAAAATTCATAGTTGAATTACTTTAATATAGATATACCCGTACTTCTACCTACGTTGAGACCCACCGTCGTATCCGCACTTCGTTTTCATAACAGTTTGAATTTCAATTTTTTTTAACTTTTTCAGGTACAAGATTGTTGGTGACAACGAGACCACGGGCGATACCAGCATTGGGCCCGTTGATAAAAATGAGTGGACATTATGTAAATTTTAAAATGAAATTACCTACATACATGTGTGAACAGAAGATAAAACATTTTGTGAAATAGAATAAAAGTGTATTTACTTGGACTTACACCCCCGCTACCTCTCTCTACATTACAAGCATATCCCCTAACCACTTAGACATCGAAGATTCGATACCGATAGTGTATCATTTTTCTTTTTACCCTTTTTAAATGTATATTTTCAAACTAGCTTTGGTCGGGACTTCGATCGCGCAGAATTTAAAAAAAGTTTAAGTGAGCGTGTAATCAGCTCTTCTAGGTTTTTTCTCACGTTGTTTTTATGGGATAGCAGGGTAAACGAGCTGGCGTGTCACCTGATGTTAAATGACCAGCGCCGCCCATGGACACCTGCAACACATATAGTGTTACAGTTGCGTTGCCGACCTTTAAGGAAGTAGGATAGGAAGGGGGTGGGCCTCCGGGCACCTCTCACCGAACGAAACGCGGCATGAGCCACTTTACGTCGATCTTCTGAGAGGTGGTGGTATTTCACCGGTCGAGCCGGCCCATTCGTGCAGCGAACTGCTTGGCTCTACCACTCATAAAACTACAATACATAAAAGCCCATAAATTAGCTTTACCGTCCACACATACACCATTACAACACACCAAGTAAATTGCGGGGTAGGCAGAGAGAGCACAGCGCCATAAGGCACGATTCTTATACGCCTCATTCACTTCTTTGACTTCGATAACTCTTTTCATACACGCTCGTCGATTTTTAAGGCTCCCAACATCACCTTCTTTGACTGTCCGCCTGGTCATGAAAATTCTACATTTTTTTACTTTTACACTGACACTGTTTTTCAACTTGCTTGTTTTGGACGCGGTCAGTTACAAGTTATAAAATGAAAGTTTTGCCCATAACCTTTCTCTTTGAGTTTTACGCTATTTTTATCCGTATAGTTATTGTAATAAAACAATACCGTTCTTTTCGATTTTATTTTTAGTTCTAAAATTTATACAACAAAATACTTTCATTCTCTTTTAAATCAATTTAATTGTACTTAGTGCCGCCTTTACATCACACAGGCATTGTTCAAACTGTTTACCTGAAAATAAATTAAAAAAAAAAACCTTAGCACAATATTATAGCAATAATTATTTCTCAGAATGGTTCAGTGTCAAAATCAGAATGGTATTGTCTTCACTTAAATTCTAGATATATGCTTGTCTTGAAATGTTCATCATAAAATTGATAAATAGTCATAAGAATTATATGTGATGGAGACTGCTATAATTTTTCTCATTTTATTTTACATACATACATAAACGGGAAATCCATTGCGGGGTAGGCAGAGAGAACAGAGCGGCATAAGACACGATTCTTACACGCTTGACTTTCTTAGTAAATTATAATACAATTACTAATGACACCCAGCATGAACCTACTGATATAGTTGCAATAATTTAACTTACTATAAAACAGCATTCTGGTGTGTTATCCCATCTTTTTGTTAATTGATCTGTAATACAAGACATATAAAATACATATGAGAGATTAAAAATATACCTACTTTAAAATTAATTATATGAGTGTTCAGTTGTTACCATACCATATTTATCCCCACGATTTAGTGAGACAGGGATAACTAAGATATTCATCATTTTGTAATTTTTAATCAATGGTGCCAGAAGGGTGAGATGCGTAGTATTTTCAAACGCGCAAAAATAAAATATGACTTAAAATGAAATAAAAATATAACTACTACCAACTTTTATGTACTAATAGTTAAACTGAGTGATTTAAAAAATCATGTCTGAAATCGTCTATAGCGGAATCGCCTAGTTGGGGAAATATTTAAGCATACAGAAAAATGGAAAAAAATATTGTTTTATACCATGTAGTGATGGTGTGTATTTTCATTAAATTTTATATTGATTAATTACCATTTAAAAGATTTCGACTTTGCAGGTGTGCTGGTAAATATTTATTCTTGTTGTAATCTATAATGGAAAAAAAAATAGCTTTTACCAAAATAAATTCTAATTAAATAAATTCCTATGCAAGCAACTGTATCAGATGTTACCATACCATATTTTTCCCCACGATTTAGTGAGACAGGGATAACTAAGATATTCATCATTTTGTAATTATTAACCCGCTGTGCCAGAAAGGTGGGTGGTCTTACATTTATGTATTAATGTATTCAATGCTATTTTATAACATTTTAATTGATCACTTACCATTTAAAAGATGTCGAATGCAGTACACAAATTCTCTTAGTCCCATTCTGGTATGGTTCCACCGTTTGTGCTGATTGAGATCTATTCATACATTTTTATAGTATCTATAACAGAAAAATAAATTATTGTTACAAAACTATTTCTACTTAAATAATTTCTAATGAGAGCAATTGTGTTCAGTTGTTACCATACCATATTTTTCCCCACGATTTAGTGAGACAGGGATAACTAAGATTTTCATCATTTATAGATTAAATTACTGCTTTATATTTTACAAATTGTTTGATTTCTTAATCAGTATTATGTTTATATTTGTCTGTTAGATAGAGTGCCATCTAATGGTTGATGATTAGGACTGTCAAGCAATTGATACAACTTACCTTGACATAATGTATGAACCTTTGAAGTATTTCTGATTTTTACATATTTTAATGTTTTGATAATTTTCGGGAACCTGGAACAATTATATATTTAATTTAAAAAATAGTCCATAATATTTACCTAGTCTATAGAGCAAATTGTATCAATCAGTTGTTACCATACCATACTTTTCCCCACGATGTAGTGAGACAGGGATAACTAAGATATTCATCATTTTACAGATATAGCAGGCCAGGCGACAAAAAATACTATCATAAAATTGTAGAAAATAATATACCATGAACCAGAAGGAGGTTGTTTGACATGCAAAATTTTAAGATTAGTGGAGAGAGCTGCATTATATCCTGATTTCCTTAAATATTATGCACTGGAAGATGATTTTAAAACTCACCTAACTCCTTTTTACGTAACAGATATCCATCCATACAGGTCAGGCCTAAAATACAGAGAAAAACTTTAAATGACAACAAATAAAATATTTTATGAATACATGTACATTTGAATGTATTAATCAGTCAAAATGTAACATCAATAAAATTATGATATATGCTTGTATTTCTCAGCATCATTTAAAAATAGGTGATAAGTTCTGTCTATTAAAACTACTACTTTTCAATAGTGTAAAAGTATAATGATAAGAACAGATTAAATTATAGTTACATACCATGTAATGTTGACTAGTAAAACTTCACTGTTCTCCGGACAAGGAGCTGTTGGCTAAGTGAAGCGCTAAAAGAAAACCAAACAGAAGTTCAATAAATTGTCAAAATTAAATTAATTTATACATTTGAACAGAAATTTCAGGAGATCGATCAACACATTTGTTCAGACTGGGGCGATATAAAATCATCATTCTGTGTAATAACTACAGCAATAAAATTTGTATGTTTTATTGACCAGGAAAAATAAAAAAATGTAAAAGATTTGCTCAAGTACATTATAAAATAATAATTAAAAAATAATCTCGCCACCCATTAGAAGTCCTTTGGTCTAGCAATCTAAGTATGGAAATGGAGACACGGGTAACGCAAATTATTAATATAAACACAATATTTACTCACATTGAAAATCTTTCTTGTTGAAATCAGTACTTCCAGTGTTTTCTTCTATATTTCACCACAGGGAATCTAAGAAGAAACAAATCCAACATCAGATTATGTTTATCTAGTAGAAATTAAGAAAAACAAATAGAATGGCAGTTTCAGTAGATCGGATCAACAGATTTGTTCAGACTGGGGCGATATAAATCATCAATAAAATTTATTTAATTGTTTCAAAACTTTTGTATGCAAAGATGCATATTTACACCTCAATACTCACTTAATAAATTTGGAAGTTAAGCAAAGGAGTCATATAAATGCATAAAAATTATTGTAATTTACCTTAAAGATGCTCAGCTCGTTCCCACATCAAAATTAGCCTTGTACCATTTACCAGCTGGAGCCACTAAAAGGAAGAAAAAAAAAGTTTAATTTTGTTTTTGCAGAAACAGAGTTTGGAAAGATTTAGTGTTCACAAGTTTCAGTAGATCGATCAACATGTTTGTTCAGACTGGGGCGATATTTAGATCATCATATAAAACATTGTGATACTGGCAATCACAATACATTGCAAGTACCAATTTATAGAAATTTTCCAATGCATCAGAAGTTCCATTATTACACTATTACTGCAATCTAAATGACTAAAAGGCCACTTTTTATTAGCTTTACCTGTATGTATGTTTGTATGTTTGTAGGTTTGTTTGTAACCGACTTCTTTTTTAGTTTCCGCTGATTGCCACTAGATGGTGCGATTTGTGAACTATGAAAGTTCTAGACTAGAAAACCGAACTAAAAAATAGAAAATAAATTTTAATGAATTTAAATTAAGAAAATAGTGTTAAAAATTTCAATGAATATAAATTAAAAAAAGCGTGGGGTGCTTTTTAAGATATTATCGAAATGATAATCACTACTCATATCTGTCAATAAAATATTTATAACTATTGACACCATGCACCCCACGCTTTTTTGAACGATAGGCAATCAGCGGAAAGTTTACGTTATCAACTTGAAACGAGTTCCTTATGTAAGTCACAGATGGCGCTATTCCTCAAATTCGAAACTAAGAAACGCGCTGTCATACAAAACCGAACTAAAAAATTTAAAATAAATAATAGTTTAAAAAAACTAAAAAACACGCTTTTTATTCAAAACCGAACTAAAAAATAGAAAAATAAAAAAAAATACTTTATTTTAAAAAAAGCGTGGGGTGCATGGTGTCAATAGTTATAAATATTTTATTGACAGATATGAGTAGAGTAATTATCATTTCGATAATATCTTAAAAAGCACCCCACGCTTTTTTTAAAATAAAGTATTTTTTTTTTATTTTTCTATTTTTTAGTTCGGTTTTCAATAAAAAGCGTGTTTTTTAGTTTTTTTAAACTATTATTTTTAATAAGCAAGTCTTTAGCCTCAGAACTGCTAGTAAATTTTGTTATTTTGAGTCTTGGCAATTTAAAATGGAGACATCCCTAACCTAACCCAGGTCAAAAAAATATATGTTTCACTTACCAAGTATTTTGCATCCCTTGACTTCACTGTTGATAACACACACCTATAAAACAAATAGTGAAATTAATTAAATTATTCTAATAAAACAAACATGTAGTCATGTAAAGCTTATTTCAATAGTGATTTGTCACACTCAACCCTTGGACATACAATTATGCCAACAGCATGTCTTACACAGAGTGTGATAATGTTCCTATCCAGAGTCAAGTATGCTCAAGAGTTAGATGCACACATCGGCTTTGGTAGGGTGTGTTTTCTATCAAGTCTATGCTTTCAACATCTGCTACTGCAAACATCAGAAATTATGATATGAATTAAAAATTAAATGTATATTGCAAGTCTTACATCTCCCACATGTATTCCAGAAAATTGTATTGAAAATACAAATTTAAAAGCAAATCATTAACTTTCATTTGCATTAAACAAACATTAAACAAACAATATCTCAACTCAATACTCAGTCATGTCCAGAAAATAATGTAAATATTCAAACTTACATTGTTTATATGACAATTAATTCTGTCCTGTTTTCTTGCAATTAGCTGCCTCCTGAAAAAATTTCACAGGTCATAAATTTTACTTTCTTGCTGATTGGTTAAAATGAATTATGCTACATATGATCAGAAACTATCAATCATCAAAAATCTGCTAGGGGCGATACTAATCAACATCATTTCATACAGATATATGCTATGTTACTTTAAAAAGAAAGCAATGGTGAAACATCCACATAATTTTTGACTTGGCATAATGAAACTAGACTTACCATTTTTTCATTTGTTTTTTCTTCTTGCTTTTTCTACTTAGAACAATAGTCCAATTTAACTGTTCCAGCTTATATAGACAATCTGTAAGCAAGATAACATAAATAAACATTGGTATGTGGTGTTTAGATCACTTTTTCTGTAAATTTAATAATCCCTTGTTGGGAATTTGTCACACTCAACCCTTGGACATACAATTATATTAACAGCATGTCTTACACAGAGTGTGATAATGTTCCTATCCAGAGTCAAGTATGCTCAAGAGTTAGATGCACACATCGGCTTTGGTAGGGTAGTTTTTACAATACTCATTTCATTTGCTTTAAACAAAATTTGTTTGGAAAAGTTTTAGATGTTAATCTATTCAACACTGCTATCAGTCATTTAAACGGCAATGCCAATACTAAATAAGCTTGTTTTATGCAGCTAATAGTGTTCGACCGAAGGTCTATTTTTGGCCAAAGCCGATTATTCGGCAATCTCCACAACCTTCGGTTTATAAACTATTTATAAAATATTAGTAATCTAATAATTTTTTTCAATATCCTCCAGAGCTAAAGACGAATATTGGCTTAAAGTGGCTCATGCCGCTTTTTTTGTCGGTGATAGAGGTATCTGCACTGAACTAAGTGGAGTCTGGTCTGTCAGTCACACACTCTTTCGTAAAAGTTCATATAATTTAGACTGTTCTCGGACCTTTGGCTTCGTCTGAAGATGGAGTTTTGGCCGAAGCCGAAGCTTCGGTCAGACACTAGCAGCTAACAGCTTAATAACTAACTACACATAAATTATATAGTTACATTGAAAAAATACCCAGTTAACCAGTCAACAGCAAATAGTACTAGTTTTAGCTATGTTAAAGTTAGTCAGTATGTAAGCATCAATTGGACTTACCATTTTCTCCTTTTTCCTTTTCATTGTTACAATATCAATACCTAAAACAAAAAAGATATAGTTAGAATATGCCAATTGTATTTTAATCATCACATAATAGTGTAGTGTAGTATCAGAAAAGATGGTAATTCTAAAATCATGAAGTTCATACGAACGAGACTAAAATTTATATCATCATGGAAAGTACAAATAAAATGTGATTATGTTTTATAAAATTAATACCTTATTTTTAGATGTTGCATATCTTTAACATGGACACCCATCTGTAAGAAAGAAAGATGTACTTAATACACACTATTTATACATACATTAACTAGGTTCTGCATCAACTTGTATTATCAGAAAATGTGGTAAATGTGAAATCATGAGATTCATACGAACGAGACTATATTTAAATCATCATTAAAAAGAAAATGTGCACAAATAATACTACATGTTATCCAATACTGATGGAAGGGATATTAGCCCAAATACTGAACCACCACTCAAATCTGACAATCAATATGGTGTGGTAGAGCCAAGCAGTTCGCTGCATGAATGGGCCGGCTCGACCGGTGAAATACCACCACCTCTCAGAAGATCGACGTAAAGTGGCTCATGCCGCGTTTCGTTCGGTGAGAGAGGTACCCGGAGGCCCATCCCCCTTCCCCATCCCTTCCTATCCTACTCCTTTAAAGGTTGGCAACGCAACTGTAACACTATATGTGTTGCAGGTGTCCATGGGCGGCGTTGGTCACTTAACATCAGGTGACACGCCTGCCCGTTTGCCCTCCTATACCATAAAAAAAAAAAAAAATAATAATATGTGACAGCTACTTATATGCTTAAGTAGCGCTTATATATTTGAGTAGCGGTTCAGTATTCGGGCTATTGACTGATAAAAACTCACCTGGAACTTGTAACATCAGTAGCCGCAACTGTAACATAAAACAAAATGAGTATACAATAAACTACTAAGTGTTCTACAATATCAACAAAACTCACCTATTGCACTTTAAGGGCATCTAATAAAGTAAAACAAATAACAAGAAAGCAATTTGACTTAAAAGTAATTCTTTATTATTCTGTCCTTTGTTTAAACACTTATAATAGCCCTCTCAGGTGCAAAAGAATTACTTCGCCGATTTCTTAGCGCTGGGCTTCTTGGTGCGCACCTTCTTCGGGGTGGATTTAGGTACCAACTTCTTGCCGAATGTACCAGCGCGTGCAGCTTTTAGTTTCAATTGTTTGAATACTGCGGTTCTGGCACGATTCCTCTTGACGCGAGCTGACGTTAGTTTGAATCGGTCATAATCTGTCATCTGGGCACGCTTCTCTTTGTTGGCTAGTTTTTTTGACCACTGACTGTCGGCCCATTTCTCGTTCAGTTTAGCATCTGACCATGCTTTCCTTACCACACGTGTGGGTGCTGTGAAAGGGAACTTCAGACGGAACTTTGTTAAATGTAGCTGATTCAGACGGATTTGCTGACGTGATACGCCGCTGCCAGGGCCGTCTACAAGAGCCCGAGTTTGGTCGATGACATCGACCACGCTCACCAACTTTCCTTTCAAAGGACCATCAGCTACCAGGGCAACACGCCCTGGTTCTACGAACCGCGCGAAAGGCATGACGTCCTGCAAACAGATGATGGAACCTTAGCATTAAGTGGAATCATAGACGAAACATCAATAAACACCACGAGTTTTAGGACCACTGCACTACACTAAAACGATTAGAATTGCTAAAATATATTTAAAATCACAATCGCTACGTATTAAAATATAGTATCGCAACTTAAACAATCAAAACATTTAGAGATTGGGACAGATTGAAGCCGATGAAAATTATCTAACCTTTAAACGTCTTTACGCAAACAACGACTTCACGAAAAGATATTTTGTCGGCGCGGGTTCGCGATCTGTCAAATGACAAAAATATTTTTGTCATCTGTCACTTTCATTTGTCACTGGATTTTTCTATCAATCATTTAACAGAACAGGCAATATCTGTGTTTGGTTAATATCGATTAAACAATTCATTTGATTAATTAGAATTCAATTGAAAAGTTTATACTATTTATAAACTTGTGCAGAGATGGGTAATTTGATTATGATATGGAGCTCTCTCTTTTCATCTCTGACTTACATTTTTTTTATTTTGTAGGTAGATATTCTTTATTTATTCTTTTCTTTAACAACATACTATGTTGTAAAAATATATTTGTGGTATTATATTCACACAAGTACAAATGTTCATTGGATATTTGGCTACATATCACGAGAATATCGACCGTTCCTGCGTTGATACACTTCACGCCCTTTCTATCGAAAATTTGAATTTAGGACCTGTGTATCAATTGAGTAAACGTGAAGTGTGACGTATATAAATATTTTGTACTGCTTTTGATTATGAGACCACATCGAATTTGTAGTGAAATAATATTCTTTTTAAATCGATAATTACTATCGATATTGAAATTGAAAAATCACTTATACGACTCGTTCACTTTAGATCTTTCGTTATTGGCGGCTATGACCCTACTAGTCACTTTGGCCATTATTATACGGCTAACTCTGCGATACTTTTCAAGAAAGTGTCATGATTCCGAAATTTGTAAACTATGTATAGCCGAAAGTTTAGCGTAGCTTGATATAAAAATTATTACTACAAGATCTATAAGATAAAAACTAATTATTTACGAGTTGTTTCTGGATTCGTCTTCTGTTGACCATTTCTTATTTATTAATTCTATGTACTGAGTCTATGGTTTTATGACTATAGTCTTTTAGCGCCTATCGTAATTATTGCTTAGCAACGGAGTAAATTACAACAAACATTTCATCAATTTTGTATTTTTATTGATATAATACAAGACGATCCGCGAATTTCAATAAATTCATTCAGTTAATAATGCGATTAAAGTATTCTAAAACACTTTTAGATGCCCAGGTAAAAAGACATTCATAGTATTTATTTCTTAAAAGAACCTACGTAATTTACAAATTTTCATGGGGTAGAAGTTTTATCTCCCCGTGTGTTTTGCAAGGATAATGTTTATAATTTTTGTAGTAGTAAGTGATTGTGCAATTAAACAAAGTAGAGATAATTGTTATTAAAACTCTGTTTACGGATGGACCTATGACTTGTGTGACTTAGTGTGTATGTTTTAGGACACAGAGAGCCCTATAGCAGACATCTCTTGGTCCCCAAACAATGCTAAGCTGGCAGTTGCGACATGCGAGCGCGTAGTTCTATTGTTTGATCACGATGGCACGAGGCGGGATAAGTTTTCTACCAAACCTGCCGATCCAGCAGCTGGTAAAAAGTCTTACGTTATAACAAGTGAGTATGTTTTTTTATTAGGATCGGGAGTGAGAGAGCGTTGTGATGCATCACTTGATGGTAAGCAACTACCGCCGCCCATGGACGCCTGCCACACAGATAGTGTTACAGTTGCGTGGCTGGCCTTGAAGGGAGAGCAATGGGAGCAAAGGGGGAAAGGGGTGGGCCTCCGGGTACCTCTCTCACCGAACGAAACCCGACATGTGCCACTTTATGTCCACATTCTTAGAGATTGCGGTATTTTACCGGTCGAGCCGCAGAATTCATGCAGCGAACTGCGTGGTTTTGTCTGTTTTACACACAATTATTCTTCAATACATACTTAAGCAGACTATTACAGGACAGGGTATTGTAAATATATACGACATAAGGATATTTCTTAAAGTATTTGTTATTAGTAGTATGTATAAAGTTTTTAACTAAAGTGGTAATTAGACATTGGATGGGTCGGGCCCGGTGTCCTTTTGGGCACCCACCGGACCCTCTTGTAAATCCTACGTAACTAATTACGTGGGCCTCCGGATACCTCTCTCACCGAACGAAACACGGCCTGAGCCATTGTACGTCGATCTTCTGAGAGGTCGTGGTATTTCACCGATCGAACCGGCCCATTCATGCAGCGAACTGCTTGGCTCTACCACTGTTAAATCATCACATTATGCAGTCATTGCTAATTTATCAACTATTGCAGGCATTTCCTTTAGCGAGAACTCGGAGTTGCTTGGTGTTGCTCAGAGTGATAACATGGTGTTTGTGTACCGTGTCGGTGCTGACTGGACCGGCAAGAAAGTTATTTGTAACAAGTTCCCACTGTCCGGAGCGCCTACCGCCCTACTGCCAGCCGAGAATGGATTCTTCACAGGCACTAGTGATGGGAAAATAAGGTTGGAAAATATAGACCATAATGAGCTAAGATAGAAAATATAACATTACATAACTTTTCTACCCAAAGGTGTAGGTAGCGGACTCGACTCGCCGTTAAGTTTACGTCCCAAAAGGAATAGGTTTATTTTTTTTTATGGGATGGGAGGGCAAACGAGCAGGCGTGTCACCTGATGGTAAGCAACTAACGCCGTCCTAATGGACACCAGCAACACATATAGTGTTACTGTTGCGTTGTCGACTTTTAAGGGATAGGGGATACGGAAGCATGGGAAAGGAGGGTGGGCCTCCGGGTACCTCTCTCACCGAACGAAACTCGGCCTGAGCCAGCTGCTTGAAGCTTTAACTCTGAAGGTATTGCCATACACCGTGCAAAAAGTCGTATGTCATCGATATTTATCAAACGTCCTTCCGAAAACAATTTCGAAAAGCCATTGATGGGAGCCAGGATTCGATCCCAGGACTTCTTGATTCTGAAGCGGGGTGCTCGAACAGTGGACCCTAAAACTACATAGAAAATATAAGATAATAATTAATTTATATGGCGTTCTGTCCTCTCTGCTTATCCCGCAACGTAAGCATAGAGTATTCTCATGAGGACTGGACTTATGTTTACGCGCAAATACTTAGCTATATACAGACGACAACTAATAGATACTTATATAGATCTTTTGAATATAAATTTGGGAAAAATATTAACTACTAATAATTGTTTAATGATATGTTATTAATCCTCCATCTGTTCAGAATCTTGGATTGTAAGAGTAACAAGAGCAGCAGCTTGTGGGCTGCTGGAGCTTGTTGTGTGTCGTTAGCTCGCGGCACTGCAGGTGGGGAGGCGACACTGGCCTCGGGTCACGTCGACGGTACCCTTTACATCAACGGAAGACTACTCCTTAGATATGCCCTGCCCCCCACAGCACTTCTACTGCAAACGCCATATGTAAGTATATTGTATCTCTGCCTGGTATTTGTGGAATTCTTTACTTGAAGGAAACCATTAATGGACTTCCATTCAGCTTAATTAACGCCACAAAGCGCTTGCTATTGATTCCTAAAAATGACGAAAAAACACTTATGGTAAATGTACTGGATGGTCGCGCACACAAATGATGTAATAGGAAAATAATTATTTTTGTTACAATTCTCTTCCCCGGGTCTTGAACTATATGCATTTTGGGCTATATTCTTCTGGACTATATTGATACGTGGAGATAGGTTTTAGTGATTTAATTATTCCTCAGATATGAAAATTTGTTGTAATACAGAAAGAATCACATAAGCAAAGTGGGTCAAGTCAAATATGGATGGATCTCTATTGAAAAGAATTTCACGAGAGTGAAGGCAAGAAAACCTAGTAAATATGAATAAAACACATATATTAATGTACGAAATATGAAAAATGTTTCCTAATGTATTGCAATTGTCAGTTGATAGTTGGATCGTGTGACGGTCGTGTCGCCGTATACGAAGCGCAGCGGGGCGCCCTCCTGCGCACTCTGGAGCCTTCTCTACCGCCCGACAGACGCGACCTCATATCGACCGCCGCCAGTCCCTCCGGACAAGTATGTAACATAGCAGTTTTGTTAAAACCTTGAGAAGAAGAGATTATCGGAATACAATTTAAATTTTTGGATCGAGAGCAGTTGACATTAGCAGAGTCGCCAGGGACACACAGTATTATCAGCAACCAAACGTTTGTTTTAGAAGTTGCTGGGTACGTGCTTAATTCCTTTGGTATATTTTCAGTAGTTGTGCCACCTATTTTGTGGGAAGTGAAGGTATAGAAAATAAGGAAGGTATTCATTGCCAGGCAGTAGCGTTCGGCGTATTCGACGGCTGTTTAGTGGGGCAGGTGAAGGACGGTGGTGCAGTAGAGCTGTCCATGGTGGACATCCCCAAGTTGTACGCGGCGCGCGCCCTCACGTGGAGCGGCGACGGAACTAAGCTGGCTGTGGCCTCACAGACCGGCGCCCTTATAATGCTCGAGGCCGTCTTGAGGTTCGATTGAATTGTGTTGTACGTTTTAACAAACCCGCTGTGTAAACTGGTCCTACTATATGGGGTCAAATATTGTCAACCCCACAGGCGTTGGGTGTGGCGCGACTCCGTGGTGGTGCAGCACGTGGGGGCTCGCAGCGTGCTGGTGACGAGGGTGGGGGGAGATACACCCCCCGTCACCATCACCACCAAGCTGGCGCCCGACATAGGCAACGTACGGTTCATCGGTAATAAATAATATTTATTTATTTAAAAATAGGGCAAAAGCTCTTTTGGCTGATGTTGGCTGTTTGTTTCGATGTTGTTAAAAAGATATTTAAGATATCGATTAAGATATCGAACTATCTATACAAATTTAGAAACTTGTTTATTGGTTAATAGTTGTCTAACTAATGAGATTTACTAATTGTAGGTAACGACTGGTATGCCGTTTGTCGCACCAGTTGCAGTTTGATCCTGTGCGACCTGGCGCGTAACCTCACCACAGAAGTATATTATTTCATTACTCACTTATAAGATTTTGAAAGCATTTTAAAAATGTAATTTTGTTTTGGTTCCCTTAATGTGCTCTTAGTGGAGGTATAAAATAAAATAAATAGATTGATAAACAGGATTGGTGAAATTTATTACAGATATACAATAGATCAGCATATTCACCAGTCAGTTTTTTAAAGAGTCGGGGGGCAAACGAACAACTGGGTCCTCTGTAGTACGGAAACCCATAAAGGGGTTTCAAGATTTACTGAAGCGTGGCAAAGTCAAGGCTGTTTTAAATAGTGAGATACCTTGAAACGGCTAAGTACCTCCACCAATTATGAGTCTCATGTATAGGTAAAGCCGCCCGTGAAGGATAAGGGATCAGATTAGCAAAAAAATTATAGTATTTTGCACTATGCTAAAAAGTGTATTTTGCACTAATCTGATAATGACAGCAAAGTTGTAAAAAGTTAAAGTTATAGACTTTAAATAAATTATAAACACTCTTCAGTTTATAATTATAATAAAAATATAAAATCTGACGATTTCTAATAGCCAGAAAAGTGCCTGTTTCAGCGTTTGTATTAATCAATCATTAAGCTTTTCAATTAGTTATGTTCAAAGATTTTTTTGTCCGATTATGAAATGATTATGAATCCTTCTAGATAATCTTCAGATTAAGAGACAACATATTTAGAACATAAACATTTCTGTATTTCAAAACTGTGAATATTTTTGCACATTTATAATAACGGCTGCGAGTCGCAAAATAGTCTGATTATTGAATTAGAGTAAGAGATTTTTTTTATTAAAACAACCAAAAGGTCTCTATGACGCTCAAGTAAAACCCTATTTCTGATCGTGGACTCCTGCAATCCAGGTATTGCTACAGTAGTTTTGCCTGTCTTTAAGAAAGTGGGATAAGAAGAGTCAGGGGAGGGGTGTGGGCCTCCGGATACCTATCCTCCAGAACGAAACACGGCTAAGAGGTCGTGGTATTGTAACGGTCGGTTTGTGATGTTACTTTCTGTCGCAGCGGGTACTAAGTAGTAGGTTGTGGTGTCAGGTGCCGTGGGCGGGCGCGGGGCGCGAGCGCGTGTACGCGGCGGCGGGCGGCGCGGCGCTGGTGCAGCGCGCCGGCGAGCTCAGCGTGCTGCAGTACGGCCTGGACCGCGTGCTGCACGCAGTCAGTACACACGCACACACGCACACACGCACACACGCACACACACGCACCTGCACCGTAGGCGAGAGAGACGAGCAATATAGAACTTACAGAACAAAACGCAACATCACTCATTTTACGCCGGTTTTCTCAGAAACGTTTTCACTGCTCGAGCCAGCTCATTCGTGTAGTGAAATGCATAGTTCTACCATTGTTAAATCTAAAAAGTAATTTAGAAATATAAACTATAATGGTGAAATCCGAGCTCAGCTCATCAAGCTAAATAGGGCTCCATGCAGTCACGATCTTTGTTGATTGTCAGTAACTGTGGACCGTGTACACCCGTAGGTCCGCACGGAGCGTGTCAACCCGCACGTGTTGAGCGTGCGCATCAACGAGGGGGCGCGCCCAGCGCGGGGGGGCACCCTCGGCCCCGACCCCGACCGGAAGCACCTCGCCTACTTGCTGGACCGGCAGACTGTCGCCGTCGTCGACCTCGTCACAGGTCACACTTAACCATGTGTATAATCTACTATTAATACCCAGAGAAAAAGAGCGAATCTCTTTCTAGATGTACACAGATATGGTGTTAGATAAGGACTTATGAAGAACAAAGATATTCTGACAGGTGTACAACTGGGTCAGTGGTGGCACGAGGCGCGTGTGGACTGGCTCGAGCTGAACGAGAGTGGACAGCTTCTCTTGTTAAGGGACACCAGGCGCAGGCTCGCCCTGATCACATTGGAAACTGGACACAAAGTGTGTATCAAAAATTATCTTTAAATTAGATCACTCAGGTATTTTCTACTTTCAGAAGTCGTACAATTATTTGCCCCAAGAATGTTGGACTTTTGAGTATCTTACCTGGTTCTTCTCACGATGGGCCTTGCAGTCGTAATCGTTTACCACAAATGCTAACGTCATGTGCTATATTTATTGACTATGAAATAGTTTTATTTTACTGTACAGTATAGACTAACTTTGTGTTACAGGAAATTATAGCGAGCGGTGTGGGGTTCGTGCAGTGGATCGAGAACAGTGACGCGGTTATTGCGCAGACACATACACATCTTCTGGTTTGGTTAGTGATAATTGGAAATAAAATGGTCTTCCTAAAGATACGAAACAAGCAGAATTGTTCCTGCAACGTTTATAAACAAGAGGAACAATTTCGTTTATAAAAAAGGAACAATTTCGTTTATAAAAAAGGAACAATTTCGTATATAACAAAATTAATAATTTTAAAATAATAGTTAAACAATAGTTTTAAAATGTTATTGTTATGTTTGCGTCTGAAAATATAACTCTGCTAATGCAGTTTTGTAAAAGTTGTGATTGTACAGAGGTGTGTGGTCAGGTATAGCGCGTGGGAGGCGGGCAGTGTGGACATGATGGAGTGTGGCGCGGGCGTCGTGAGCGTGACGTCACGCCGCGTGCTGCTTGACGGCGCCGCGCTGCCGCACCTGCAGCTCGACCAGCACAGGCTGGAGTTTAGTGAGTTGGACTTTATGCACACTAACTTGCCCTTGTTACAAAATACCACTAGGATTTCCACGATTCCGAATGCAGAATAAATTAGGTAAAAAAAATGAAAGGGAACGCGCCCACATCCGGAACATACTCGTACATTTCCCCAAAATACTCACTCCACCTGCCCAATACATCGCTTGGGTTTGCAAGAATGTCACCAAACTTAGACATAATTTTGTCCATTCTGGATGTTGACGAAGAACCCCGAGACTTTCTAACTTCCCTCCAGAAGAGTTTGTTATTCGCCTCGAAGTTCTCCGTCAACCTCACTTCCTCATTCGCAACAAGTCTTTCACGCTTCTCTTTCACTAAGGCTTTGGTAACATTCCTGCAGCGGCGGTAGCTCTCATACTTTTTCTCTGTTATACTATCATTCTGATTCAAACTTGAGACATAATCCAACCATGCTTTTTTCTTTCTTTCGACGCTGGATTTTACATCCGCATCCCACCAGGCGTCACCTCTCAGAATCTTTTGTCTCTTTGCACAACCACATACTTCTTTTGCACTATCCACTATACTTTCTTTCATTCTTTCCCAACATTCTTCAACACCTAAGTCAGAAAAACTCGCGTCATTGAGTCTTTTGCTGACTAGGTCTACATACATACTCCGTACACTTTCATCTACAAATTTCTCACACTTTATCCTTTCAAGCTCTCCGAAATGGGTACGCACTCGCCAGTGCCTCCACTTCTTTATTAGGCCCACGAAGCCACGTAGTGGTCCGTATCAAGAGTGGGGCCTCTGTAGGCTCTTGTATCCCGTAGAGTATTTCGGAGACGACTATCTACCAAAATCAAATCAATCATACTCCCTTGATCATTCCGTCTCCACGTATACGCGTGAATATCTTTATGACGGAATAATGTGTTAGACACAAGGAGGTTCCGTTCCACGTCCAAGATCGGCTTACCAGCATCATTCCCTCTCTTGTCACCATTCGGACCAAGGACAGCCTCAAGGCCATCTCTCTTGGTTCCGACCCATCCATTAAGATCACCACACAGAATTATCCTTTCATTTCCCTCAACCAAATCCAGAATATCCCTAACAGTTTCCCAAAACTCCTCGAGTTCTTGGGGATCGGCGGAGATGACGGGAGCATAGGCTGCTACCAGGAAGACCCGCGTGATCCCCAGTTTTATACGAACCCAGAGGTGTCTTGGGCCAGCTCATAGTCTTTCACTCCAGAAGCAAAGCGAGAGGAGAGAACGACCCCCACACCCCCGCTGGCACGGACGTCCAGGTCCACTCTGGACCATAGGGCAACCATGCCACCTGGGAGGTTCTCGGCCTCATTCCCCTTCCACTTCGTCTCCGTCAAACACAAGGCATCCAGGCATCTCTCATTTATTACATCCATCATCTCATTCATCTTTCTTGTCATACTACCTCTAACATTCCACGTGCCTATACGGCACTCCCCTCCCCTCGTCCCGCCCGGTTTGGCGCTGCGTGAAGGGTGGCGGCCCCCTTCGCCGCATGCGCATGCACGTGCTTCACGCCTTTTTCTACCCGAAGGTGTAGGCAATGGCTGTTAAGCCTCGACTCGCCGTTATGTTTACGTCCCAAATGGAATAGGTAGCGAACCTATTGCCATACCGGGCTCAAAGTTTTAAGTCATCGATATTTATCACACATAACTTACGAAATTAATTTCAATAATTTGGTGTGAATGATTGATGTGAGCCAGTTTTAGAAACCGCGACCTCTGGATTCAGGAGCAGGCTGCCGAGACTTTAAATCCACAATATTATAAAGTCGTTTATTACGCTCTTTTTATTGCAAAATAAGGTTTTATCAAGAGGTTTTGTAATTATACGGGTATGCAAGTGGACTTCAACATTCAACAGTGGTAGAGTGTTGCAGTGCGCTGCATGAATGAGCCGCCCCGACCGGTGAAATACCACGACCGGTCGGAATATCGGCATGAAGTGGCTTACGCCACGTTTCGTTCGGTTAGAGAGATATCTGAAGGCCCGATCCCCTTTCCCCTTCCTTTCCGCTCCTACGTCCTTAAAGGTCGGCAACGCACTACGATGTACACATGTCCTATCCCATATAAAACTTACCTATCAGTTCAAGGTAATCTGTTTTGTTTCCTAGTCGAAATAAATAAAATAGACAACAGGCCTTTCAAACATTAACATGTTAAACGTTATCGCTACCGCCTTTAACGTTTAACATGTTAGAAGTTGCATTAGAAGTTTCATTTCAAAACTATTTTACCCTGAGTACACAAATACAAAAAATTACATGTTGTGGGGATTTGTCTTAGTTCAGGGTCTGATATGGAGAGAAATGTTAGTGACCGTGTGCTGTGTCAGGGCGCGCGCTCGACGATGGGGACGTGGCGGGGTGTGCGCGGGGGCTACGTGCCGCGGGCGCCGGGGCGGGAGGCGCGCACCTGGCGCCGCTGTGGAGACAGCTCGCACAGAGGGCACTCGCTGACGATGACGTGCAGGTAATGGGCTATATTGTTCAGCCTAGCTGTTTATTGTAAATATAATTAATAAATTGAAATGTCTCCGTGGTCCAGTGGTCGATCACGGCTTCTGATCCAGAAGTCCGGGTTCGAATCCTGACACACGCTCAAACCAATGGCTTGTTTTCGGAAGTTAAGTGTGACTGAAAACGAAATCGATGACTGAAAACTTTGTGCCCGGTATGGCAATAGGTTCGCTAATTATTCTATTTGGGACGTAAACTTAACGGCGAGACGAGGCTTAACGGCCGCTGCCTACACCTTCGGGTAACAAAGGCGTGAAGTTATGTTATGTCAATTAATAAAAAAATGTAACCTACGTCACTTGAAAGTCCGTACAATATCGGTTCAGCCATAACAAACAAATAGAGGTCTGTTGCATCTTTTGTTACGGCAGACGAAAAGTTAAAACATGTTCTTTTCTTACGACATGTTTGACTAAGTTTTGACATAAAATATCTGCTACAAAAGTAACAAGTTGCCAAATAATTCTACTACGGTCGTTGAGGGCTTAATTTAATCTTAAGTCAAAATACAACATTTAATTATAGGACAAATATAATATAATAATGATTAATGTTCGTTATAAAGCTCGCGGCGACGTGTTACCGGGAAGCTGACGACGTCGCTCGCACCTTCTATTTAGAGAAGACTGTTGAGCTGGCCGCCGCAGAAGGTGACGGAGATGTAGCACTCGGTGAGATGCACGACCAAACTAAACAGTATATTTACACGTTTTTATAGGGCCCACAAGCATGCGCGTCACCAGGATGGATTCAGAAGATGACTGAAAGTCTGAGTTCTGGGATATTTCTTCTTAAAATCTCACCATATGAATAAATGAATCATCCCCGCTATCGCAAGAACTCTTGAATCAAATCATATAGCGCGTTTTGAACCATTACCTATAGGTAATATGTAATATGATAACGCAATAATTCTCGTTTTAGGTCTTAATAACCCAATTGTCCGAGCTCGTCTAGCGATATTTCGCGGTGACTTGCCCTCGGCAGAGGAGTGGTATGTACGGCGCGCGAATCGCCCCGATCTGGCCGTCACCATGTACCAGCAGTTCAACCGATGGAGCGAGGCAATAGCACTTGCAGAGAGAACTGACAATTCCTCTGTACCCATTCTTAAACAACAGCACATGGATTACTTGACGTCTACTGGTGAGGGCATTATATTTTTCAAAGACCATTATAAAGACTCAGAAGTCGAAATTCTAATAGTTTTCAAAATATGTACAGAAGCTAGTTTAACCTGTAATTGGAAATGATCCTGTAGGTCGTTTGGGTGAAGCCGGTGCTGTGCTGGCAGCTTCTGGTGATCTTCAGGGTGCAGTCAGAATGTGGCTGAAAGGTGGCAGGTCCAGAAGGGCAGCTGGGCTGTTGTTACAGAACCCTCAGCTGCTGAGAGATATCGATCTTGTTGAAACTGTACACTCACAGCTCATACAGGTGCACCTTTGATCAACTAGTTTGTAATGTCCTGTTAATTGTGTATTAATTTGGATATAACTATCCTAACCTAATATCTACGTTTACAATCAAGTTATTTTAATCGTTCATTAGATAAAATATCGAATAGCAAGAGGTCAAACAAGAAATACACATATAAATAACTGCTCTTGCTTTCTTTTGTAAGTACCTAAACGAACTAAGTATACTTTATAACTAGTCTTCATTTTATGACGGAAGCGATAAATGAATAAATAAAAGAGCTTTTCTAAAAAAATGTAGCCTGAGTTACTTCTTAATATACCATCTACCTGCCAATAAAGCACCTGTCAAAATCGATCCAGATTAGTTGGACCAAACAGACAGACAGAAAACATTGTAGAAAATGTTATTTGTAACAAATAGAGAGTCTATTTGTTAGAAAATATTATTATATATGTATATAAATATCTTATTAGACATAGATCCCTTTTTCATTGCGTAGGTGCTTATCTTTCTTTGGCGGGAGCTCCTTTTAATTTTTTTAAGTTTTTGTTTGGGGCAATGGACATACTTTTGCTAGTGATGTGAGCATCACTAGCAAAAGTATGACATGAAAATCAACTGGATAAGCCCCTCCATGAAGAATGAGTTCTTCATGGAGGGGCTTATCCAGTTGATTTTCATGTACACCTTAAACATACGTGTATATGGAAATCTTCATAGGGGTGAGGATTATGGGTAAAGATCTTTCCATAAAAGGTGATATGTATATTGGTCTCCAGGAGGAATGGTGGGAGACTGCGGGAGAATTATCGGAACGCAGAAGCGATTCCCGTGCTGCCGTCGAGTATTACGCCAAAGGGAACAATTACGCTAGAGCCGTGCAGCTCGCCAGAGAGGTGAGTGTCCCACCACCAATCAATGGTCTAACCTGTCATTTTGCTTAAATGGGTTGAACCTTTGAAAGGATTCTTTACATATTGTTGTTCTATAACCATATCCGTGAGCCATTTTCTCCATTATTATATGTGTTTCGGTATGGCAACAGGCTTGCCACCTATTCCATTGGGGACGTAAACTTAACAGCGAGTCAAGGCTCAACAGGCACTGCTTACACCGTCGGGTAGAAAAAGGCGTGAAGTTATGTTATGTATGTATGTATGTAATACTTGGAAGTGTGTTATTTCTATGGTGTAGAAATTTGATAAGCGAGAATGTCTCGAAATGCTACTACCTAATAAGAAAGTAACAAAGTTTATATGAGAAATCGTGATTACTTGGTTTTGGTTTTTTGTTTCACATACCTAAATGCTTTAAGCTTTTTTTAATACTATTGCGCTACTAAATCATTACATAGTATAAAACAAAGTCACTTTCCGCTGTCTGTCCCCTTATATGCGCATATATTTTAAAGTACGCAACGGGTATTGATGCGTTTTTATTAGCTTTTTATTAGCTTCACCTGTATGTATGTTTGTATGTTTGTATGTTTGTAGGTTTGTAGGTTTGTTTGTAACCGACTTCTTTTTTAGTTTCCGCTGATTGCCACTAGATGGTGCGATTTGTGAACTATGAAAGTTCTAGACTAGAAAACCGAACTAAAAAATAGAAAATAAATTTTAATGAATTTAAATTAAGAAAATAGTGTTAAAAATTTCAATGAATATAAATTAAAAAAAGCGTGGGGTGCTTTTTAAGATATTATCGAAATGATAATCACTCTACTCATATCTGTCAATAAAATATTTATAACTATTGACACCATGCACCCCACGCTTTTTTGAACGATAGATGGTGCGATTTGTGAACTATGAAAGTTCACAAATCGCACCATCTAGTGGCAATCAGCGGAAAGTTTACGTTATCAACTTGAAACGAGTTCCTTATATAAGTCACAGATGGCGCTATTCCTCAAATTCGAAACTAAAAAACGCGCTGTCATACAAAACCGAACTAAAAAATTTAAAATAAATAATAGTTTAAAAAAACTAAAAAACACGCTTTTTATTGAAAACCGAACTAAAAAATAGAAAAATAAAAAAAAAATACTTTATTTTAAAAAAAGCGTGGGGTGCATGGTGTCAATAGTTATAAATATTTTATTGACAGATATGAGTAGAGTGATTATCATTTCGATAATATCTTAAAAAGCACCCCACGCTTTTTTTAAAATAAAGTATTTTTTTTTATTTTTCTATTTTTTAGTTCGGTTTTCAATAAAAAGCGTGTTTTTTAGTTTTTTTAAACTATTATTTATTTTTTAATAGTTAGAGGGTGTCAACACGGTGGTTTTGATCTCTAATTCATATATGATGTTGTAAAGAAAAAATGATAATTTTCGAGATTTATCACTTTAATTGCAAACGCTGCACGCGCTGGCTGAACCCAGATTGAAACAATATGTTCTACATTATTAAACACCTTTAAAAGGTCTACACAAAAGTCCGCGAGGGCATGTCTATCTCTAAGGGATAGCCCACAATGAGCATTTTTATTTTTTTACTTTTTACGAGAAATAATTTTAAACATTACAGCATTAATTTTCATCTAATTAAGTGTATTAAATAGATTGTGCATGTAATACAGATGATCCTGGCCCTTTATAGCATGCAATTTAAACGAATATTTTCGAAGATATTGCAGTATTAACAAAGCGGGACCGCATTTAAAGCCGATAAATAGCACAAATTGAACCTCATGATATCCAAAATTTACTCATTTATTACTTTTGATGCGGAACAAAGTTCGCCGGGTCAGCTAGTTATTATATGTAGAACACTAGCCTTTTTTGAATTCTAACACGAAGTAAGTAAAAAAGGTGGGCGAAGTTTATATTAATACGAGAAAACCTCATTACTTGGTCTGATCGTCTTAATTTTTTAGCAAACAAATACCTAAAGTTACTTTAAATATGATCACGCTACTAATAATTATTACATAGTGTGTAGAATGTGTAGAAACAAGGCGGTACAAAGTTCGCAGTGTCAGTTAGTTTGTTTGTATAGTTGAGTAAATCCTCAGTGGTTATGTTATTGTCAATGTGTGGTGTGGCGTGCAGACGTGTCCGGGCGAGGTGACGCGGCTGGAGGGCGAGTGGGGCGCGTGGCTGGCGGCGCGCGGGCAGGCGGGCGCGGCCGTGGCGCACCTGCTGGAGGCGGGCCGCGCGCGGGAGGCGCTCCACGCCGCGCTGCACGCACACCACCACCGCCGCGCGCTGCACATCGCACAGGTCACGCACACGCACACACACACAAGTACACTGTACGGGCGCGTACACACACAAACACGTACACACGCTGCGTGTACACATTTATAAGAACCCTCGTACACAACACCGGCTGGCCACATCGCTCGAAGATCCGACGAACAATGGGGAAGAAAGATTCTAGAGTGGCGACCACGGACTGGACCGCGCAGCGTCAGCCGTCCCCCCACTAGGTGGACCGACGACCTAGTGACAACCGCAGGGAGTGGTCGGATGCTAGCGGCACAGGACCGGGAGTTATGGCGTGCTAAGGGGGAGGCCTACGTTCAGTAGTGGACAGATTTGGGCTGATGATGATGATGCGCACACCACAAGCCAACAGATAAGCATACACATTAACACATGCGAACTCGACGACAAATTTATAAAAGAATTTTCATATCAGGCCATCGAGGACAAGGAGTCAATAAGGGAGCAGTGTGAGAAGCTCGGCGAACATTTCATATCGACCAGAGTAAGTGAAATAAAAATATATTTATATCGCTCGGGTGAAGTGGTGCCCTTGTGGTGCAATTAAATTTATTGGCATATATCAGGAATGGGAGACGGCAGAACGTGTGCTGACATCGTGCGGCATGGCAGAGCGTTGTGTGCGCGCGTACAATGCGGCCGGACGCGTCGCAGACGGACTAAGACTGGCTGCTTCTCATCTCTCCGAGGAACAGACTAGAGACATCTACATGCCACTCGCACAACAGATGAGAGAAGAAGGACAGCTCCGGAAGGCTGAAGAGATTTATATTGGATTGGGGGAGCCGGATGAAGCCATCTCTATGTATAAAGTAAGTATGTCCATATATTAGAAGAATTAGTGGGAATTAGGTATAATTTTCACACAAAGATTTAACGCAATCGGTCTATTCATTTAAGAATAAACATGCGTATTCTTATTATTTATTGTTGTTTACATCTTAATAACCAGAAAAATAACAACCAACATTACTTTTTCTTGACATTCTTGCGGGATAGGCAGAGATAATTGAGGAAGTCACTATGCGTTATTTAGGGTGTATTATAGAAAATGTTCAAGGTCCATTACTTGTGTCTTCCCACTTTTTCGGTATATTATGTCTAAAAGTTTATCCGAGTTCTTGCTAAAGTATAGATTTTTTCACGCTCCAAACTAATATCAATAATTATCAAAAATACGTAAAGAAATGCAATAGTATTGAGGGTTCAAAAGGGAAGACACCGAGACAGACAAATAAAAAAACAATTTCTAATAAATTTTTTTATTTGTTTCTAAGATTTTCGCGAATCTCACTCATTGATTAAAATCTTCTCTCTCTCCTCTAAAATTCTAATAAATTGTGATATTTACACGTTATTTAGTTGCTTCATACACCATCAGCATCCATTGTCTTACGACATATAATATTTACGATAATCAGTTAAGGAAATTAAAGGCGATAACCTTGTAATTTCACACCGGAATTAGAAACTCGAGACATCTGCATCTAAAATCAGATCTCAAAATTACTGCACTATCAAGATAAGTATGCAAATGTAAGAATGCATTAAAACACACAA
This sequence comes from Euproctis similis, assembly GCA_905147225.2. Classification (NCBI taxonomy): domain Eukaryota; kingdom Metazoa; phylum Arthropoda; class Insecta; order Lepidoptera; family Erebidae; genus Euproctis; species Euproctis similis. The sequence goes on along the minus strand of LR990124.1, from coordinate 15,888,931 downwards.
CTTTCAAGATTTGATTACTTACCTCGTACAGGTTGATTCTACCATTTCTTTCGATTTTCTTTATATAATATCCGTTAGTCTCTACACAAATTACTACTTACTTAGCTAAATTTCTTAATTAGGAAGTGTCCCAGTACGAGGCAATGCTACGTCTCGTAGCAGTTCACCGTAGCAATCTGTTAGAAGCTACGCGGCGCCACGTAGCACAGGCGCTACACGCGTCGGGCGATCTACGAGCCGCTGAGAACTACTATCTACAAGCGGGTAACTGATGTATTAAATCTATACTCATACAAAATAAACGTTGAGAGTCTGTTTGTAATATTGAAATAACCATTTTACTCGTATATACGGTGTAATTGAAAAAACAAAATAGTGTATACCAAAATAACATACTTTTTTATAAGATTATTTCATTCATCTCCGAAATTATAGCACCAATTTTGACGAGACTTTATAGGTAGTTGATGTAATAAAGAGTTAACCCATTTATTGCTTCCGTGGAGAAACAAAGTTCGCTGGGTCAGCTAACATGATATAATATTTAACCAGCAGTTCTGCAAACTGTGTATATGATGATATACATATGGGAGAGAAAGACTGAAAATCTGGGATGACTGAATTGTGTATGATTGGATATGAGTATGATGAAAGTAACTGCGCTGGTGACGAGTAATAGCAGAAAGTGAAAAGAAAGTCAGGTGTGAGTTTTTTGATTACCTTCCTTCTGTTCTGTAAATGCTCAACAACTCAATTTGAGGAGTAAAGTCCAAGGTGATGGTTATAATGAGGCATGGTGTTGAATGTAACACAGGTGATTGGAAGAGCGCGATACAGATGTACCGGTCAGGGGGCCAGTGGGAGGGAGCCGAGAGGGTGGCGCGTGCGCACGCTCCCAGTGCAGTACAGCAGCAGGTAAACTGTTATCCCTATAGTACCAACATAATAACTTTTTTATGAGATAGGGGAAAACGAGCAAACGAATCACTTGATGGCAAGCAATCAGCGTCGCCCTGCCACCTGCAGGCAGATTGTGTTACAGTTGCGTTGCTGATCTTTAAGGCAGAGGGATGGGAAAAGTGGGGGAGAGGGGTAGTCCTCCGGACATCTCTCTCGCAGAACGAAACGCGTCATGACCTACTTTACGATGATATTTTGAGAGGTCGTGGTATTTCACTGGACGAGCCGGATTTTTGGTATCTTTGGTGATCAGTAATCGATCTGTCATATGACTCGCACGATTTTTTGTTAAACAATCATTTAAATTGTTGGTAAAATTGTTAAGGGTTAAGGGTTAAGGTTAATCAAACTTAGCCGGACGGGCTGCTAGGGCGTGCCCCGGAAGTGACGGGCACCGATTAGCCTCCGTCGGTGCGGCTCCATGCGCATGCGGCGAAGAGGGCCACCACCCTTCACGCAGCGCCAATCCTGGCGGGACGAGGAGAGGGGAGTGCCGTATAGGCACGTGGAATGTTAGAGGTAGTATGACAAGAAAGATGAATGAGATGATGGATGTAATAAATGAGAGATGCCTGGATGTCTTATGTTTGACGGAGACAAAGCGGAAGGGGAGTGAGACCGAGGACCTCCCCGGTGGCATGGTAGCCCTATGGTCCGGAGTGGACCCGGACGTCCGTGCCAGTGGGGGTGTTGGAATCGTTCTCTCCTCCCGCTTTGCTTCCGGAGTGAAAGATTATGAGTTGATAGGCCCGAGACATCTTTGGGTTCGAATAAAACTGGGGATCACCCGAGTTTTCTTGGTCGCAGCTTACGCTACCGTCAGCTCCGAGGATCCCCGCGAACCCGAGGAGTTTTGGGACACTGTTAGTGATATTTTGGATTTGGTTGAGGGAAATGAAAGGATAATTATGTGTGGTGATCTTAATGGATGGGTCGGAACCAAGAGAGATGGCCTGGAGGCTGTCCTTGGTCCGAATGGTGACAAGAGAGTGAAAGATGCTGGTAAGCCGATCTTGGACGTATGCCTGGAACGGAACCTCCTTGTGTCTAACACATTATTCCGTCATAAAAATATTCACACGTATACGTGGAGACGGAATTATCAAAAGAGTATGATTGATTTGATTTTGGTAGATAGTCGTGTCCGAAATACTCTAAGGGATACAAGAGCCTACAGAGGCCCCACTCTTGATACGGACCACTACCTGGTGGTAAGCCGTTTCGTGGGCCTTTTCAAGAAGTGGATTTCCCATTTCGGAGAGCTTGAAAGGATAAAGTGTGAGAAATTAGAAGATGAAAGTGTACGGAGTATGTATGTAGACCTAGTCAGTAAAAGACTCATTGAGACGAGTCTTTCAGACCTAGGTGTTGAAGAATGCTGGGAAAGAATGAAAGAAAGTATAGTGGATAGTGCAAAAGAAGTATGTGGTAGTGCAAAAAGGCATAAGATTCTGAGAGGTGATGCCTGGTGGGACGCGGATATGAAATCCAGCGTCGAAAGAAAGAAAAAAGCATGGTTGGATTATGTCTCAAGTTTGAATCAGAATGATAGTATGACAGAGAAAAAGTATGAGAGCTACCGCCGCTGCAGGAATGTTACCAAAGCCTTAGTGAAAGAGAAGCGTGAAAGACTAGTTGCGAATGAGGAAGTGAGGTTGACGGACAACTTCGAGGCGAATAACAAACTCTTCTGGAGGGAAGTTAGAAAGTCTCGGGGTTCTTCGTCAACATCCAGAATGGACAAAATTATGTCTAAGACTGGTGACATTCTTGCAAACCCAAGCGACGTATTGGGCAGGTGGAGTGAGTATTTTGGGGAAATGTACGAGTATGTTCCGGATGTGGGCGCCGCGAGTGAGCCTACGGCTGACACCGCTGCGTTAACATCCGACGAGGACATTACTATGGAAGAGATTGAATGGTCGATACGAAGTATGAAAAATGGTAAGGCAGCTGGAATTGATATGATGTCTGCTGAAATGATCAAACACGGTGGAATCTGTGTCCGGGACGCTTTCCTGACCTTGAGCAATCTGTGCTGGAGGTCGGGTAAGGTTCCCATGGACTGGAGGCGCGCTGTCATTGTGCCCTTGTATAAAGGTAAGGGATCACGTATGCAGTGCGCCAGTTACAGGGCCATCAGTTTCATCAGTTTAGCAGCAAAAGTGTATGGGAAAATTATTGAAAGGAGAATGAGGGTGATATCTGATGGAGTGTTGTGGGAGGCTCAGGGTGGTTTTAGAAGCGGACGAGGGTGCATGGATCAGATTTTTTCTCTCTCAACATCGTGGAGAAATAACTGGCTGTTAACTGGAAGGTTTTCTGCGGTTTTGTGGGTCTGCTGCGCGCTGTGCAGTCCACTTATGAGGGCTGCACAGCGTGTGTGCGTGTTGACGGCGGCTTGTCCCCCTGGTTTGACGTCAATATCGGTGTCAGACAGGGTTGCGTGCTGTCCGCTCGACTGTTCCTGCAGTTGAATGCGACGAAAACGAAAGTTATGGTGTTTGAAAGGGAGGAATCCAGAACAGATGTAAGGATAATGGTTGATGATGTAGTGCTGGAACAGGTGAATGAAATTGTATATCTTGGATGCGCTTTTAGCAGGGATGGAAGGTACACCGCGGATGTAGAAAGACGAGTGGCAATAGGAAATAGCGTGAATGGAGCGTTGGGCAGATTTCTGGGCGCAAAAAACATTAACAGAAAAGCCCAGCTAGCAATCCACAATGCAGTCCTGATCCCAACGCTAACTTATGGAAGCGAGAGCTGGGTATGGCAGAGTGTGCATGAAAGTAGAATAAACGCGGTAGAAATGAGGGCACTGCGCAAAATCTGCGGAGTGACTCTCGCTGACCGCGTAGAAAACAAGGTTGTAAGGAAGGAAGTTGGTTTGAAAGAGAGTGTACGTGTAAAAGTAAGAAAGGGCATGCTCCGATGGTTCGGACATGTAGAAAGAATGGTTGATGCAAAACTGACTAAGCAGATATACAATGCAAAAGCTGATGGATGTAGGAGTCGAGGATGGCCAAGACACACATTCCATGACCAAATAGAACATGTTCTGGAGGAAGGTGATGTTAGGAGCCTCAAAAACCGATGCGCGTGCATGAAAAGAGTTATGAAAGTCAACGAAGCGAGTGAGGCGTGTAAGAATCGTGCCTTATGGTGCTCTGTTCTCTCTGCCTACCCCGCAAGGGATTTGGCGTGAAGTTATGTATGTATGTAAATTGTTGGTAAATAAACGTTTTTTCCTATCATTAATATGTGTAAAGGTTGCGTTGCAATGGGCAGCCGCCCTCGGAGGTGCTCCGGCGGCCAGGCTGCTCGCGGCCAGAGGGATGTCCGCACTGGGAGCACGCTGGGCGGTGCAGGCGCAACGGTGAGCTGGACGCACTCGTTATTTAAACAATCAGTACAAAACACAGCCGACACGTTTTATTTACACGTTATTTAGTTGTTTCATACTCCATTAGCATTGTCTCACGATTTATAATATTTACAATAATCCTTTATGGAATTTAAGAGCGATAAGTTAGTAATTTTACACCGAAATTAGCAACTGGAGACATCTGAATCAAAAATTGGAGCTCAAAAATACTGCACTATCAAGACAAGTATGCAAATGCCAGAATGTATTATATTCAACACACAATTTTCAAGATTTGTTTACTTACTCGTACAGGTTGATTCTAGCATTTTTTTCGATTCTTTTTTTCTAGTCATCTCACACTTCTTCTTGGTCTTTAGCTGAAGTTTCAGAACATGTTCAGGTCAACCACATGATACACGTGAGACGGCAATCACACACGTGTATCATGTGGCTGGAATGACGTTATTCCATGTTTCCTTGAGTTTATTTCTCTTCCTGCGAACTGCCTGCTTAGTGGGGAACAGATAAAATAGCCACGCGCAAATTTACTGTATAGTTTAAAAATTTTGGATTTGATGTAAAGTAAATTTTCACCCTAAAGAACTGTAGTGTTTTCGCTCACAAGAATTTACCTACGGCCTAAAGGCCTTGACGGTTTGTAACTTGAGACGTGGTTATATTAGTTAGATACAATTGTATTTATTTCTAAGACTTTCGCGAATCTCACTCATCAAAACAACTTTTAGGATTATATCGCGTTTATTTCTTATTTATTTATATTTATTTCCCGACGTTTCGAACTCTTTACAGAGATCATTTTCACGAGTGACGAACAAAATTTTGTTCGTCACTCGTAATAAATAAGAAATAAACGTTAATAATAATATAATCCTAAAAGTTGTTTTGATTGATGATAGATACAATTGGTCCCGAAAAAACATAAAAATTTGCAACGTGAAATAAGTTTTTTTTCGATATCAGTTATTTAGCCATTTATTCCATATGGTACGTAAACATATGCCAGATGAGGCTTAACAGCCTACACCTTTGGGTAGAAAAAAGGCGTGAAGTTATGTTACGTTATGTTTATGTTCTGGTAGAGCCAAGCAGTTCGCTGCATGAATGGGCCGGCTCGACCGGTGAAATACCACGACCTCTCAGAAGTTATGTTTATTTATAACCATATAATAATAATAATAATATATTGCACACAATACACACAGCGCCCTCTAGTTCCAAGCTAAGCAACTAAATGCTTGTGTTATGGATACTAGATAACGGATATTAATACATAAATACTTTTCTTTTTTGTAAATACATTAAAATACATAGAAAAAACACCCAGACACCACACAAATATTCATGTTTGTCACAAATATTTGTGCTCGGGTGGGAATCGAACCACCGACCTCATTGCTGCAGCCGGTAGATTTACCAATGCGCCACGAGGCCCGTCAAGAAGATCGACGTAAAGTGGTTCATGCCGCGTTTCGTTTGGTGAGAGAGGTACCCGGAGGCCCACCCCCCTTCCCCATCCTTCCCTATCCCCTATCCCTGAAAGGACGGCAACGCAACAGTAACACTGGATTATTACAGTAACATGTGTTGCTGGAGTCTGTGGGCGGCGTTGGTTGCTTACAATCAGGTGACAGGCCTGCTTGTTTGCCCTCTTATCCCATAAAAAAAATCGAGTGAATAAAGTAATTTTCGTCAATAATGTCTTCAAGAAATTTTTAAACGCTAAGACTTTTGGTCGGTGGATAGAAATATATTTATTTTCTCACCTCCTCTTGTCACCGTGATACGATCTGTTATGAAGAATAACGACTCCAGTGAGTGTTAATATACTCGCCTCAGTCTGTGTTGTTACAGTTAGGTACTAGTTGCCGTCCGCGACTTCACCAGCATGACAACACTCTCATTTATCTTTTCACCGAATTAGTTGCTCGGTTCCACATAATAATATATATATACAAAATATATATCTATATATACCAAATCAATCCTTTTTATATTATTAGGTATTTGGCACTAACTCGTGTGAAGGTGTGGTCGAAGGTATTTCTATAGCTTCAGTATTATTATTATATAATAATACTAGCGGACCCGGCGAACTTTGTTCCGCATCAAAAGTAATAAATGAGTAAAATTTGGATATTAAAAAGTTCAATTTGGGATATTTATCGGCACGCGTCACGACTGCTATGTCACGCTATCTTAATACTGTAGTATCTTCGAAAATATTCGTTTAAATTGCATGCTGTAAAGGGCCCATCTATATTACATGCACAATCTATTTATTTAATTGGATGAAAATTAATGCTGTAATGCTTAAAATAGTTTCGTAAATAAGCCATTATTTATCTTAAAAAGTAAAAAATAAAAATGGTTATCGTGGGTTATCCCTAAGAGATAGACATATGCTTTCGCTGACTTTTTTGTAGACCTTTTGAAGGTGTTTAATAATGTAGAACATTGTTTTGATCTGGTCTCGGTGGCGCAGTGGGCGAGCGCACGGCCTCTGATCCAGAGGTTCGGGGTTCGATTCCAGACACTGGCTCACACCAATGACTTTTCGAAATTATTTTCGGAAGTTATGTGTGATAAATATCGATGACTGACAAACTTTGTGCCCGGTATGGCAATAGGTTCGCCACCTATTCCATTTGGGACGTAAACATAACGGCGAGACGAGGCTTAACAGCCGCTGCCTACACCTTCGGGTAATAAAAGGCGTGAAGTTATGTTATGTTATGTGTTATCTATCACTTAGGGTTCAGCCAGCGTTTGCAATTAAAGGGCTAAACCTCGAAATACATTGTTTTCTTTAGTACATCATATATGAATTATAGATCAAAACCACCCCGTTAACGCCCTCTAACTATTAAAAAAACCGCATCAAAATCCGTTGCGTAGTTTTAAAGATATAAGCATATAAGGGGACAGACAGCGGAAAGTGACTTTGTTTTATACTATGTAATGAAGCCACATTTATTCCTTAGCCAAAATAATAATATCAATAAAAAAATTACATTTCAATTAATCTAAATTACATTTCTTTAAAAATAAACTTCTTCGGCTTCAGGGAATATTGAGGGTAATCAGACAGCCAGAGATAAATAATAATTTTATTTTACAAAAAAATTATCTATACAGTGCTTGTTTAGACGTTGTTTGTTCATATGGCGTCGAGTTTTTACCAATTTTCATGGAATATATAATGTTCATTGTTGTTAATGTCTGCACGTCAGCACTAGCACATGCCTCTGGCTCCTTTCACGATGTAAACAGATTTACTAAGTTATAGTATCTTAAGTAAGCTTAAAATACCGCGCCACCCCATATCTTCCCGTGGGTGTCGTAAAAGGCGACTAAGGAAAAAGCTAGAAGAATGGGCAGCAGCATTCTCTCTCAAGACAATACAGCCTACTGCGATCGCCAACCCGCCTGCCAAACGTGGCGATTATGGCAAAAACCCCCCATGTTTGAGCGGACCGGCAGTTGTGGCACTCTATGGGGGAGGCCTATGTCCAGCAGTGGACCTCAAAAGGGTTAATGATGATGATGATGAAGTTTAATAACAAAATACAGAGATGCAAAAAAAACTATGGTGTGTCTAACATATAACATGTTATAATTGTAGAGAGACATCAAGCTGAGAGTTTAAAATATCGGGTATTTTTATGTCTTTAATGTAATCCTCAATTCAAAAAAGGGAATAATGCATTTTTTATCAATAAAATCATACCTTCACTCCGCCGTCGCTCCCGCCAATTTATCAAATAACGCGCCCTTTCCTGTGACGTATTTTATGTTATCTTTACCTAAATTACTCACATTTTACATGTTCCTTATAAATTATATACCTACTGTTGTTGGCAGAGGTAGAGCCACGCAGTTTCTGCATAAATGGGTCGGCTCGACCGGCGAAATACCACGACCTCTTAAAATATCGACGTAAAGTGGTACACCACCCACTTCTTTCCTATCCTACCAGAAGACCCGCTTTCCCGTTTACCCTCCTAATCCATACAAAAATGTCGAAAGTAATTTTTTTAAAATTAGGTTTTTGAAATTTGTTCCACAAGTCTGTGGTTGCCATGGCAACTACCAGCTAAAGTGCTCTGCATGCACATTGTGTCATGTACTTGTAAGTACTCGTATACGCAGCTGTGTTATATTGACGCTATTGCCTTGCAATATATGTAGGTACGTAGGTACTCTGTAGGTTTTGTTATTAACTATTCTTCCACGCTTAGGAGTCCACAAAAATGTAAGATACCTATCCTCACCTAGCGAAACGCGGCATGAGCCACTTCAAGTCGATATTTTGAGAGGTCGTGGTATTTAACCGGTCGAGCCTGCCCATTTATGCAGTGTACTGCGTATTTTCTATGTATAATCGCATTTTTTTGCAGCGGATTCGTTGATCTATCTTAGCAAATAAGACTATATTCCGCAGGATATTAAACTATTTCCGTGAGATGAGTTACGAACAAAGTCGCGGGCAACAGATTATAGCGTCAGAATACACGCTTCATTATCTTTGACAACACATTAGCTATGTTTCGGAACACAAAATAACCACACCTCAACAAATAAAATACTATGTTGTCATATTTGATCAGCGGAACAGCTGTACCAATGAACCGTGACAAATTTTGTTGCAGGATGTATCTATACTAGGCAATTGATTAACAAAATTCTAACAGGGCGATGTCTGTACATTGGAATTGTCAGAGAAAAAGAAAAGGGGTCATTGATATAGCGTTAAAGGAAAAACAATAATTCTTATAATTTCAAAATATATTTGATCGTGGAGAGAGAGAAAGAGGTCACAGTGTGTGATGTAGTTTGAATGACTGGAAATTGGAGCTGGTGAATCAGTTTGTATATTTTGGAAGCATATTTACTATTCCAGAGATGGAAAATGACAGGAAGATATTGAAAGTAGAGTAATTGGGGGTAACAGAGTTAATAGTGCATTACATTCTCCAAAGCGTAGTCAGTCTGGGTCTGGAAAGGCACATTTAAGGATTCACAGTGCTGTTTTGGTGTCAACTCGCAGAGTGTTGGGTATGAAAGGCGAAACCTTTGCGGATCGAATGGAAAATAGCCTGATAAGGCATAAAAGCGAGTTGAAGGATAACTTAGTGACAAGGTGGAGAGAAGTATGTTCAGGTAAACCATCTGAACAATCTTGGTCATGTTAGAGGAATAGAAGAAAGCCGACTGACTATAAGAGTATAAGAGACGAGTCTGAGCGGCAGAGTCAGGCACCTACCACGATTAAATCAATGATTTATTAAAAAAAAGCAAACGTGCGTAGTACCCGAAACCAATGTGATTGCATGATGAGAAGTATGAAACAGAAGAAACGTATCACGATTGTAGCTTGTGGAAAGCCAAAGTCTCTGTCTACCCCTATAGCAGACAAGGCAGGCGTGAGTTATGTGTCTACCTGTATGTTCCAAATTGTTTCTAATATGATTGTTATCTGCATTATGTTCATGAAGGTCATATTACAACAGGAGTCCCTTGAATTCACAAATTTTGCAGATGCAATGCAATGCGGTTGTGTTTTATAAGTTTTCGTCACTTTTTATTTGTGTATGAAGCTAAGAAAGGCTTTTCGGAAAATAACTAATAAATTCCATGACCAAATAGAACGTGTTCTGGAGGAAGGTGATGTTAAGAGCCTCAAAAACCGACGCGCGTGCATGAAAAGAATTATGAAAGTCAACGAAGCGAGTGAGGCGTGTAAGAATCGTGCCCTATGGCGCTCTGTTCTCTCTGCCTACCCCGCAAGGGATTTGGCGTGAAGTTATGTATGTATGTAACTAATAAAGGATGTTAAGTTCTTGTTATGGAGAGGATGCGCTATAATCAGCGCCTGGTCCTTTGTCGCAGTCCTTGCTAATCTCCGAAGAGAGCCAGAGTCTTGCATCTCATATTCTGAAGAGCCCACGGACCATGGGGCCTACCATCCTCCTATTATCCATACGGCTGATATAGGGAATTTCAGTTGTAAACGTGTTCAGTGTATGAAAGGTAACAAACTGGTCCCATTTGAGCGAGATAAATATTATGAAATAATAAGTGCATTTTTTTTAAATCTCACTCTGCTGTAAATGACCATTGTGTGTTTTATAGCTGGGATATAGCAATGGAACTGTGTTCTTTGGGTGGTGGTATGACTCGAGCTGAGGTGGCTCGGCATGAAGCAGCAGCTTTAGCTGACGAGCACCCGCAGGAGGCGGAGGCTGCTTTCCTACGTGCCTCGGCACCTGAAGATGCAGTCCGCATGTGGCTTACGCACAGAGACCACCAGCGTGCGCTGGTCATTGCTGAAGAACACGCACCACATATGGTATGTAGGTACACACTAGTAATTGGATTATCATTAATTATACTAATGGTATTAAGACAAATGTTTTTTTTATAACCTATGTATATACCCTGAGAGTGATATGTCAATTTAATAATTTTTTCAACATACGCCACTTATATTATTCGGAAGTAACTTCCTGGATATTATGTATATTTTCAATATTGTCACAATCCAATCATGACCAGGTGGAAGAAGTTCTAGTGGAGGGTGCTTCAGCGGCAGCAGAGCGTGGTGACTTGCAACAGTTTGAAACACTGCTGATCAGGGCCAATAGACCCCGGGAAGTTGTTCAACATTACAAAGATCTTGGTAAGTCTAATCTCAGGCCATGTAACAAAATCTTGTAATTGGTACGATCAGGAACACTGTTAGTGTGTGTGATCAGGAATTTTGTTTGTCATCTCCTGTTTGGGAGATTCGGAATTTTATTCGGAAGTTGTGATATTAAGGTTGGAGTTCGCCAACTATGACATAATGATGTGTTAGCTAAATAGAGCTTTAAATGTAATCCGACCTTTAAAGTTAACGCTGTTCACCAAAAATAAAATGGGGACTGCTACGTAATCAGTTGTAATTAGAACGAATGAACAGTAAAAGAATGAGTAGTATATTGCTACTTATTAAAATAAAGTAAAATGTGTGCAAACTGTATACATTTGATTACATCCGAGCAACATCCAAAAATGTTAGGATAATAATATATACTGCAAAATGTGAACCGTGTTATGGCAATGTGATTCAGTTACCATAAACGCCTTTGTTATTTATTATGATTATGTTATATTCTATTGATCTCTGTTGTCATGGCAACTCAGACGTTGCCATGACAACATGTTGAATACGTTTTATTATTTTGCTTTCTCGTCATATTTTCGAGATAATTTCGTCGTATTTGGAATAAACGGGGTGCCCGTATAATTCGCTTACGAGTATTTAAAAAAGTCTAAAACATTATTTTCATCTAAAATGTAATTTATAGCGACTTCCATTATATTTTGTTTAGGGTAGAGGTTCCAATAATGGACTATAAACCAGCGATGGATATTTTCTTATTTATTCAAAGAAAACATAGTTTTTCGATGGTTTTAAAGTTATAAACTGAATAAGGAATGGTTATATTGTTAAAATAGTTAAGTTTTAAATAAATTTAACTAAACGGGATTTCATTTATTCATCTCCTAAATACTGTTTAACTTTGCCTTAATTATGTATATGACACGACAAAAAACAATGTCAACGACTGGATATCTAATGCTGGGTAGTGTCTGTGTCATAACTGGGAATAGACAACTGGATCCTAAATGTCTATCAATAGTGGTTTTAGATTTTCCTATACCTTCTCAAATTTCTAAGAATTTATTACAGATACTTCTACTACGCATTCTCGAAATACCACGGCTTCTCAGAATATCGAAGTAATGTGACTCATGCCGCATTTCGTTTGGTAAGAGAGGTATACCCACACCCTTTCCCTCTCCCACACCATTCCACTCACTATCCTAACTGAAAGGCTTGTAACACGACTAGAATACTATCTATGTGTATATGGGCCGCGTTTGTCACTTACCAGCAGGTTACCCTCTTGCAAGTTTACCCCCTTCAATATACAATTAATTTCCCAGAAAATTATTCAGGTATTCATAACAATATATTAATAATTACATATGTTATGTATGTAATTATTAATATATTGTTATGAATACCTGAATAATTTTCTGAGAAATTAATTCAAGTATTATAATTTATAGTACATATTATAATTAGTTCAAGTATCTGTAATAAATTCTACTACGCATTCTTGAGAATATTGATATGATATTTTACTAATGACTCTTGGTCTGTGTTTTGTACTAATTGCTTGTATTGCTTTTACATTTGATGAACACTGTAGTACAAGTGTCCATTATTAGATCCTTCACCTTACTTTATTTATGAAATGTCACATTTGTTTACAATAACCGCCGGTTAAACGAGGTCTTTGAGGTATATTAAGATAATCGGTCGATTACAGCACTTAATCAATGCAAGTGCTTGCGAACAGCAATATATTGTTATAGACCCGTTTACGGCGTAATCGCCTGAATAAGATTTAATCATATCTTCGCGAAAACGGGCCTTAATATAAATTATATTAAATTTCGTATTTGCGATTTGAGATGTCCATCGATTTATAGTTTGTCTAGTTTCTTTAAATAAATAAAGTGTTAAGTTCTCGCATTTAATATTTATAGGCTCCATGGTCATGGGTAATGTTGTGACTATAATGTTAGATATTAGAGATTTATACTAAGATGGTGACAGGATCTGCCCCGGCCGGAGTTATGGATGATCGGTTGATATGAGCGTGCACTTGTTCGGTCACAGAACTGTGGGATGAAGCGGCGCGAGTCACTCGCGAGTACATGCCGGAGAGCGCGGCGGGCGGCGGGGGGGAGGGAGAGCGCGTCCCGCCCGAGGTGCCCGCCCTGCTGCAGCGCGCCGCCGCGCACGCAGACAACCAGCAGTGGTGGGAGGCGGTGCGCCTCCTGGGTAAATACATCGCATTCAAAACTCACGATCTGTTTCCCATTCGTCTATTACCTTTTCACGGTTATTTTTTCTGAATTTACATAATAATATAAACAACGTCACATGAACGCACATATATTATTCATACAACCGTGCAAATATTGGTGGAGCCATGTGTAGTGAGTGCTGTGGGTACATATTATTTGTGCAGGTGCGGCGAGCGAGGCGGCGGCGGGCGCGGGGGCGGCGCGGCTGGCGGAGCGCGCGGCCCTGCGCGCGGCGCGCCTGGCCCGCGACCACCTGACCGCCGCGCCGCGCCGCCGGGCCGCCGACCTGCTCGCCGACAGGTACCGTCTCGGCCGGTGTAATACTACGATCCCACAGAATATCGACGTAAAGTGGCCATGCCGCCTTCTACTGCAACCTCCTTCCCTATCCTTTTCTGATTCCTTCTCTAACCGATCTGAAAGACCAACTGTAACTGTCTTCCTTTATTTCTCTATCTTTGAATATGTCGGCTGTATAGTATCCCAATTGTCAGGAGGATAAAAGTAAATTAATTTAACGCGATAAATATAAATTTTATTTTATTATATGCTTTGTAAGTCTATCATCTCAAATATGTTATGCATCGGTAGTGTAAAATACAAGCAATACTGTGGGCTTGTAACTCGTCTAAGGTTTTAGATAAGGATCTAGGTCAGCGGTTCCCAAACTTATTTTGTCTACTGCCCACTTTGAAAATATATATTTTTTTAGCGCCCCCAACATACAACGGCGCTTGGGTCTCAAGTTAACTCATACGGGCTCCACCTGCCAATAACAATGATTATTGAAATGCAACTTTATAGTATTAAAACAGAGTATTTTGTATTAAAAATAAAACTCAAATAATCGATCTTTATATAAAAACTAATGTGAAGGATGAATCTGATGCTGTTTAATAAGTTTGTTGATATCAGGTTCCAATTTACTGAAGAACAGTTGCAAGTCGCCACGTTCGGTTTTTAGTAAGCAGTGTTGTCACGGCACTAAATCCGCGTTCACACAAATATGACGATGGGAATGCTATCAAGAATCGTTGAACGATTGACAACAATCCAGGGTACAATTGCGGGATCGGTTTGTGTAGCCAAAATTCTTGGTAACCATTTTTGGACTTGATTTTTATTTCCTCGTTTGTTGTCAATTCTATAAGTTCTTCTTCCAGCTGAGGTGACATTGTTGTGTTGACATTTGAAAACGGATCCAACACCCAGTCTGGTATTTTCAAGTTCAAAATTTCCTGGTATCGTTCGGTGAAGTCAATGTGGAGGTTTTCCAAATGTTGGCAGTAGGCAAACAATTCGTAGTTACTGCATGATACTGATAAATTCAGTAAATTGTGAGACTCACGTCTTCCCAGATTCTTTTTATGTAAAAGCAGTTTGGCTGCGAAAGCAGCAACGATGTTTTTTGTTTTAATTAAATTTAGTTTATCGCCTTGCAGTTGGAAATTCATGTCGTTGAACAATTTATCCAGGTCTGTCATGTAAGCTATAATATTCTTTGATGTTATGAGCTTGTCGTGCAATTCTGTATCTTTAGTTTCCAAGAACTCAATAACAGAGTCATTCAGGTTGTAAAATAAAAACGTTGTAAAAGTTGTAAAATAACAAAAATATTATAAAAATTGTAAAGTCAGACAATTGCCTCTTGATAGCTAACGAATTTCAGTATGAAACAACAAACGGTTGAAATCCTCGTCGTTAGTAACACAAAGCTGATGAAATAATCTAACATTCAAAGAGCTGTTGCGGATTTGATTGACTGCTTTGATGACATATTGCAGTGATGGAATTAGTTTATCTTGCCCGGTATGGCAATAGGTTCGCCACCTATTCCATTTAGGACGTAAACATAACGGCGAGATGGGGCTTAACAGCCGCTGCCAACACCTTTGGGTAACAAAAGGCGTGAAGTTATGTTAAGTATGAAATTATGTTATGTTAAGTACGCTATGAAGCCTTTATGGCACCCTGTCATAGCCGGAGCGCCATCCGTAGCAACTGAAATAATATTTTTCAAAGGAATATCTTCCTGATCGGTTTCTAAATTTCTAGCAAATAATAGTTCTTCACATATTTTCTCATCTTTAATAAACCTCACGTAAGACAACAACAATGCTTCATTAGTTGGTAAAGTGGGCTCATCGAGCTGAATTGAGAACTGACTTGTCCTCAGGTGATCGCACAATGATTCTTCAATGATTTCAGTCATTTCATCAATTCGTCTTTGCACATAATTATTGCTCAAAGGAATTTTTCTGATAATATTTGTGGCCGGTTTATGAACCACAGTAGTTATTACTTCATTTATTGCTGGCAATATTAACTCTTCTCCGATGTTATGTGGTTTGCCTTTTTGAGCAATTAACAAAGAGATATTGTACGAAGCTTGTAGTCCATCGTCATTTTGCTTAGCAGCCGCCGAAAATAGTTTTGCTACACTTGGCTGAGTATTATGCTTCTTTTCTAGGTCTTGAAAATATGTTACATGCTTGTCTTTCATATCTGGATGCATTTTATTCAAATGATCTTGCAGTCTTGAAGGCTTCATTGCTTTATTCGAAAATGTTTTTAGACATAGAAGGCACGAAGGCGACGATGGGTTTGTGGCATTTTCAATGAATCCGAATTTAATATATTTCGCACAGTATTGACGTCTCTTCTTTTTTACTTCCGACATTGTTTTGCGTCAAGAAATACGTTCAACTTCGCGAGTAGTGTAGAGGACGCGTAAGTACTGCCCATCTATTGCGCGCGAAATCACAAATGAAAATAAAATAAATATTACATTGTTTATATAGGAATGCTTAAGCAGCACCGACAGGAATAAAACAAACATGCATAAACTCGTTTATCTCATTCGACGCTCAATCGTACTCAACAAGTCCGAACAAGTATTCAATGAACCAGCCGACTGATACAAGAATGCACGATTCCGGTTATTTAACAGTCCTAAGAGGCCTAAGAGGCCTCCTAGCTAAATAAAATTACAAATCACCCTCCAGGCCTCTACACAACTCCCCCATTTTCTTTCTGGGTCTCTTACCTTCCTTGAAACCTGCAGCGCCTACAAGGGGGCGTTATCGTCCACTTTAGGAAAAACTGATCTAGGTGGATATAATTGCGTTTATCCAGATTCGCTGCAATAGGACAAGACGACATCGGTGAACAGTTGCGGGCGGCACTCACAGACGGAGACGTTGATGAGGATGAAGCGCCGGGTACGTACCTACTGGGGCATTACTCTTTATAAAACAGAATGCGTTGCTTGGGGTTTGGGGAAGGTTATGTGTAATGAGTGCGTGAGTATTTATTTATGTAAATTTGATTTGCACTGAAGACCCACAAACTTTTCGAATATCTCAATAAATACGATTTCTGACAAAATTGATATTTACACTTTCTGACTTCATATGCCTGATAGTACAAAGTAAATTGTCTTCGAAGAATACACTGCTGTACTAATTTATACTGAGCTAGTGTGTTAAAGACAGATTATGGCGATAACTCAGGTGCATCCGAGGTGTACCAAGTGGAGGAAGGTGGTGCGGATGGTGTGGGTGGTGCGGGTGGTGCGGCGGGGGAGGCGGAGGCCCTGGAGCGCCTGGCGCGCGCGGGCCACTGGCAGCGCTGCCTGGCGCACGCGGGCCGCCGCGCGCCGCACTACGCGCTCCGCTTCGCCGCGCAACTGTTCAAAGCGCACACGGTACGAGAACACACACACACATACGTCAACATTTGTTATAACTTGCTTTCATACAACTTTTAGGTTAAACTTCAAAAAAATTAGGGGGTTGGGGGGGTTGGTTTGTATTATTATTATGTATACGTTAAAAGTGTACATAAAAATCATGACTGATTTCCATCATACAATGTATTTTGTAAAGTTTTCCAAAGATCAGCTGGAGACGTTCTTAGATGGGTCTATCGTACTGTTCTAAACTTACTTGTATATCGTCATACTCATTGTATACTCATTACGTAAGCACAAAAATGATAATGAATATCACTACACCGGGTCAAATAGGTACCCACCCATGCGATGATATTTGCGACCTAAATTCTGTATTCACCGTAACAAATTATTGCAAGTCGTTTAGATATAAGACAACTGTATTTATGTTCAAATCTAGCGTATGGAAGGCATAGATACAGAGAGTGAAGAAGTGCCAGAGGCGCTGTCCCAAGTAGTGGATGTACTGAGGCAGTACTTGACCAGCTCAGAATCAGACTCTGAGTGCGCAGTAAGCGGGAATGATTTGCCCCTGGCGAAAGCGGTATGCAGCGAACTCCTCGTGAGAGTGTCGTGCGCACCACTAGCGCTGCCAGTACTCACAGACGCCGCCGCCATAATGATAGCTGCATCGGCTGATGAGAGAGCTTTACAGGTTTGAACCGTAACATATTTTATCCAATCCTAACCGAACAATTTTCTGTAACTATCCTCAATTCCTACTACTTATAGTAAATATTATTACTTTCTTTGTTAAGCGATGCCGTGAATAACAACATATTCTACAGCTTGCTCTGTAGCTGTATATTGTAACATTGCACTCGTAACATCCAAAGGTATAGGCAGTGACAATTATGTTTGGATACACCCAATGATCCCACTGTCGTAAATCGGACGTCATTTTGTCAGTGGTCGATGTGTATCACGCTTAATTTCTGTAAAAGATTTTAGAGGATTCGAAAACGAAAGCGAAATCAGAGGTAGGTACAGTGCTGAACAGAACCACTTGGCCACTGTTTGTGTATGTATGTATGTTATTATGTAAATATGTTTTTCAGGCGATAACTCTGCTCATGTCGCTCCACGTGCCCCAGCTGGCCGGCAGGGCGGCGAGGGCGCTGCCTCGGTACACGGACATTATTGTCGCTGACGTCGGTCAGTACACCACACTCGCATACTAATTGTTATTTAAAATTTATGAGCGTGAAACAAAAATGCCACAACGAAACAGCTCGTTAAGGAATAAAAAGTAAATGAATTGTTAGTAGGTCGATTTTGTGTTTATAGCATACTTAATATGCGGGAGGACTGTGCGCTCTGAGGGCACAGGAGGTATGCGAGAAGCTTTCGTTCTCCTCAATCGATGTCTGGACCTAGTTGAGGCCGCTGATGATGATTCCGCGCACCTACTGGACTACACTGACTTTGGTATGCATTCATCATTACAATCCACTGGCCTGATCAACATTCTCCAGCTAAAAAAAAACCGTTTATTTATTCTAGAATGTACGGACTGGAGTCGCTCGCCACTACTGCTGGAGAGAAGCTGTGTGGGCGGCGCCCTGCTAGAGGATGCGCGCGAGTGGGTACTGAGCGTGTCCATGGATCAAGCCGTCGAACAGGTACTTGACACCGACCTAATGTATCCAACAACGTTGTTTATATAAACATACCAAATCACAATTCGATTCGGTCGATGCAGTTCGTTTCATGATTTGGCTGTAACGAAAAACTTTCCCCTGCCGTCCTATCCCTCTCAGTAGAGGCTGGCAAAGCAACTGTAGGACTATCTGTGCTGCAAGTGCCTGATTCGTTACTTTTTTAACTGTTCTTGGATACGTTTTGGCAAGAGAAAAGTTAAATTACACATAATACAAAAAGTTTAAATGAAAGTTGAATGCCAGCTATGTTAGCTGACTATCGATATCTTCCAGACGTTACCTGTAGACAGTCGCGGTATGTACCCGTCCAGTGTTGCTGAAGGGGAGTCGTGCTGTGTCATCACCGGATACCCACTGGGCTCCAGATTGGTCACATTCACTAACGGTAAGTACTATATACATCTATGAAAATAAATATTTGTCCAACCTGCATGCGTTACTAACAGATCAAGATCCCGAAACCCTATCATATTTATTACAGCTCTGCTCTCAGAGTTTCGGTTATATTTATCCATACATAACTTCTGAAAATATATTCGACATATCATAGGTACTTGGATCCGATGAATATATCCGGATATAACGTGGTGTCTGGTGTGGTCTCAGGGCGCTGCGCGAACAGGGAGTGGTGGGCGCGCGTTGTGAGCGGGGCGCGGGCCGGGGGCGAGGGCGCGGCGGGGGGAGCGGCCGGCCGCCTGATGCGCCACGTGGCCGCGTGGTGCGGCCCCGCTGACTACCACCACGTGTAGGTACACGTGGTACAACACGACCTCCTAGGAAGCTACGGTAAGAAGTACCTCCTAGGGTAAGTAATTGAGAAGATTCATAAGAATTACTACCAGCAGGCAGTTTGTGAGACTTAAATAAGCAAATAAATAATATTGTAGATATATATAATGTCGTTTTATTTATACTGAAATTTTCGGTAATCGGTGATGTGATTGACAGGGCCCGGATGGATTGTGGTTGGTTCTATAATGAAACACGTCGCTTACTGTTTATATCGCTATAATAAACTCATTTGTTATCACATTTATTTAATAATATACTTTGACACACATATTTGTTACGTACTAGGATTTGTATAGGTACATTTCGTTTGCATGATCAATACTGATCAAAATGATTGTCAATCCAACAATCTGAAATTCCCAGAGCTGAAAGTATAATGTTTCTTAGAAGTGTAACGATATATAACCTCGATACTATTGATGTCATGTTCTTAATATTTAATAGATAAATTCATTGCATGTTTATTGGAAAATTAATATGTGGCTGAAAGAAAACTTGGAAACTGTAAAATTAAGCTAACCTGTGGGTGCATGTAAACGTCAGAAATGTACTTGAAAACATTGATAGTGTAAAAAATGAGAATTTTTCTTTAACACAATTTATAACGAATAAACGAGAAACTATCTCAAACGTGGCATATTTTGTTTTATAAACGTAATTTCGTGGACATAAAATTTTCTGTTTGACACTTAACTTAGTGAAAGACTAAATTTACTTTAGGAAAAAATAATTAAAACAAAAAATCGTTAACTCTACAGTTTGATGTGTTAAAGACCTTACCTGTTGGTTACGAAGTCAAATTTATTTTTTCTACTGATTAACGCTAATATTGTGTAAAGAAAATATTCTAGAAATTTACTTGTGATCCTTTCTCCAACTCCTTAAAAAATAGTTCTTCAGAAAATGTGACAGCACATAACATTAATTATTAAAATTAATAGTTATTAGGGAATACAAACTTTGTGCTCGTGGCAAATGGCAATAGGTTCGCCACCTATTCCATTTAGGACGTAAACATAACGACGAGACGAGGCTTAACAGCCGCTGCCTGTATCTTCAGGTAGAAAAAGGCGTGAAGATATGTTTTTTTTACGTTTTATTAGGGAATAATTATCAGTATTCATCATGCAACGGAATTGTTGAAATGTTGTGTTCTAGGAAGAAGAGTAGACAGACTAAGTAGGTACAAAGTATGATATCCGATACCATCATAGTGTTTGATAAATCTGAGACTATGCATATCGATATTAATTCGATTCTTTGCAATAATCGATTTGTTTTGTATTGTACTTTGAACATTCGCCCAGTCCTTGGTGGGTTGATCAAACAGTTTGGCATCGGGATCATCGAGGCACATCATAATTATAAAATTGTTTTTTTTTTTAAACAGTCACTTAAGTACGTAAGAATTTATACTTTGTCATTAATCTATATATCAAGATAATAAGCGTAAGTAGTTTGATCGATCCCAACTTTACGTCGGAATCGATAACATTATTATTATTAAATATCGATACATTTTTTAATAATTTTCATACATAATTTGTTCAAATTAAAATTAAAAAATATTTTTTCTAAATAAATAGTTTTAAACACTCGATATATATTTATATAAAGCATTTGAAATAAACGAATATTATATATATTTTTAGTTATACTATTAATGAATTTTTAGATATAAAATTCTCTCATTTGTGTAGGTACTATAGGGTTACTATAAATTGATATAGGTTGGGATATATATATAGGATTGATGTTGTGCGTGGCAAATACGCAAATCACGTACCGCCCATCTAAAAAAATATACATGTAGGTATTTAAGAATATTTGAATGTAGTATGTTGCTTATAAACAATTCTACCAATTTATTAAATAAAATTTGTTTTTAATTTGATATATTATGTGCTTGGAATACAGATCATGATAAGTTCTATAATGAGATATATCATTTAAGATATGTACATTGTTAATTAATATGTGATGGAAATGTTAAAGATTCCTCTTACAAAATGATTTTGATAAAACATACATTATACAGATTCAGAATTTATATTAACTCTTAAATATTCGCTGAAATTATTAATCTTTTCAAATTCCAGAAATATTTTCCATTAAATAGAATAATAATTAGTATTGAGAAAGGCAGATTTTATATCTGAAAGGTTGTAAACAAGTCGTAAGTTTAGTTCAACTTGTAAATATAGTTGCATATAGGAAGGCTAATGGGAAGGTCGTCGGAAGCCTTGAGTGTTATGACAACAGTTGTAAATTAAAAATAAATAATAGTTTAAAAAAACTAAAAAACACGCTTTTTATTGAAAACCGAACTAAAAAATAGAAAAATAAAAAAAAATACTTTATTTTAAAAAAAGCGTGGGGTGCCATTTAAGATATTATCGAAATGATAATCACTCTACTCATATCTGTCAACAAAATATTTATAACTATTGACACCATGCACCCCACGCTTTTTTTAAAATAAAGTATTTTTTTTTTATTTTTCTATTTTTTAGTTCGGTTTTCAATAAAAAGCGTGTTTTTTAGTTTTTCTAAAATATTATTTATTTTAAATTTTTTAGTTCGGTTTTGTATGACAGCGCGTTTCTTAGTTTCGAATTTGAGGAATAGCGCCATCTGTGACTTATATAAGGAACTCGTTTCAAGTTGATAACGTAAACTTTCCGCTGATTGCCACTAGATGGTGCGATTTGTGAACTTTCATAGTTCACAAATCGCACCATCTATCGTTCAAAAAAGCGTGGGGTGCATGGTGTCAATAGTTATAAATATTTTATTGACAGATATGAGTAGAGTGATTATCATTTCGATAATATCTTAAAAAGCACCCCACGCTTTTTTTAATTTATATTCATTGAAATTTTTAACACTATTTTCTTAATTTAAATTCATTAAAATTTATTTTCTATTTTTTAGTTCGGTTTTCTAGTCTAGAACTGTCATAGTTCACAAATCGCACCATCTAGTGGCAATCAGCGGAAACTAAAAAAGAAGTCGGTTACAAACAAACCTACAAACATACAAACATACAAACATACAAACAGGCACACCTCACTCGCTTTTTATTAGCTTCACCTGTATGTATGTATGTTTGTAGGTTTGTTTGTAACCGACTTCTTTTTTAGTGTTCATAGTTCACAAATCGCACCATCTAGTGGCAATCAGCGGAAAGTTTACGTTATCAACTTGAAACGAGTTCCTTGTATAAGTCACAGATGGCGCTATTCCTCAAATTCGAAACTAAGAAACGCGCTTGTTATAGAAAACCGAACTAAAAAATATAAAATAAATAATAGTTTAAAAAAAAATCTTGATGAAATCTTGAAACTTCGTTATGTGTTGCTGGTGTTTTAGAAACGCTTGTATGTGAATATGAAGTGGTTTATCACTGATTCGTCGAAGATCAAACAAGCCTTTGTCCAAAATTCAACAGATGGCGCCCTAATTGTGTTAATTTCAAACGAATAGAAACTCATTTTGTCTCTGCAGTAATAATTCACTCTAAGGATACATTACTCTATTTTATTAAAAATTTATATTTGTGCTTCGGGTGCTTATATGATTTTCCGAAAATTTTGTATGACAAATATCGATGACTGACAAAGTTGTGCACTGTGTATAGCAAATAGTTTTCGTTTCATATTCCCATTAGGGCGATTCCGCTATAGAAGATTTGAGACATAATTTTTTAAATCACGCAGTTAGCCGTTATTTTATTATTAGTTCATATAAGTTAACAGTATATATATTTTTATTTCATTTTACGTCATATTTTATTTTTGCGCGTTTGATAATATTACCATCCGAAGAATTAGTATAATCTGTAAAATTATTGATGTTGCTCCCGCGGCAGTTAAAAAATATAATAATTAATTATTTATTTTTGTTTTCTTTAGAGTCTTTATTTCATATAATTTGTTGCTTTATTACATTTCTGAATATTAAAGTACAACAAATTAAAGGTCTAAGAATTAACAGAGTTATGTATTTTTTGTTTGTAATCTTGCGGATTGGGCCAAATTGGTTGCACCCGCTATGCCACTTTGAACCTTTCTCCTGACTATAAAAATGTGATTTTAATCTTTTTATTCCTTAATGTTAAGTAAACATATAAAAATTTATTAAACTAATTTCTTTCAAAATGTTTTTTTATTTAGTTATAGTAAACTAAAACAGGCGTCTAAATGTTGCACCCGCGATACTGGAATGACCAATTAGTGTCGCTGCCTACACCTTCGGATACGTTAAGGACGTGAAGTTACAAGTAGATATTATAAAAGGCAATATATTTATAAATGCTATCACGAAAGTATTGTGCGTAGAGAATTGTGAGAGATGAGTTTTAATCATACACCTAGTATATAATCCATGGTTTGCAAAATTGTTGATCAGCAAATTAGACCTGTAGTAAATCTTTACTTGAGGGTACAATTATGTTCTTACTCTTATTTGCTTTCTCTTTCTGATAGAATTAAAGAACTTATTGGCTTAAAGTCTGTCAGTTTCGTGCGCCATCGCCTCGTGCGCGATCTATGGATTATATTCTAAATTTATGATTTTTTACACTATGTATATATACAGTTTGGATGGAAATAAATAAAGTATTTATATTTTTTGCTACAATTATGCTATTAGAAGACATTCCGTAAATCAATCAAACACGTACATTGGAAAGATCACTAAAGCACAACCTTGGAAGAATAGTATCTAGACGCGCTTACTTGCTAAAATATTTATATAGAAATGTTTTTTTTTTTAATAATCATATAAGGCAAAAGTGTCGAAGTTGGGGTTCATAGTAACGTATATTAAATATAGTTTTTTAATACAATTAACTACGCTCTTATGTTTATTTAATGACACAAATAATTCTCTAGTTGTACGATGAGAAATGAAATTAATATGAAGTACAAGTTTTAGTGTTTGAAATTTAGATGATAGATACATTTTTATTTTCAAAATTTTATGTTTATGACATTAATATCTAATTTTAGTCTATTATGAATCCACACAAAATGCTCTACACAATATCTGTTGTATACGCACTATCATCTAAATATTTGGAATTTTACGGATATATTTTGCGATACACACATATATATTTTTCAATTACATTTAACAAAAATTCTCTACAAATTGTACATATATATATATAAAGCACGAATATTAAACTTGATCTAATGAAACGCTTACAGCTTTGAGCTTTTGATTAATCGCAAACGTATCACCCTAATTAGTAGGGGTGTCATAAGTGATCGTTGAAATAAAATAAAAATAATAAAAAAGCATTTTTACTCAGATGCTTTCACAACTACACAGCAATCTAAATAGTGTAAATCAAAAATCAAACCGGCTGATCAAAACTGTAATGGATTATATTTTTGTATAATCACGCCATCTATGGTAAAGAAAACGCAACTACCAACAAGCAACGTAAGTAGACACTACAACCAAATAATTAGTTCACACACAAGTTATACATGACATGTACTTATGTTATATACAATGTTGGTAAATGTTTTACATACAACAATGTGATTGTTCGTATTGTACAACGAGCCGCACGCGTATCAAGGTACGGCGGAGATAACGTGGCGGATCAATCTTGATGATGGGTGGTCACTGGTCGGGGCACGTGTGTGACTCACAGAGCCGTCGCGGGGTGCTAATAGTCTCGGCGCTCCGGCGACGGCTCTCTGGATCAGTCGGGCGACTCGTCCGCCGCGAACGACGTGGCGGGGAACAGTGGGTACCAGCCGTATGTGCGTTGTGCTAACGTCAACTTGTCCAAACATATCTCCGCACCACCTAGAGCTAAATTGTGCTCGAACCCGCCACATCGCTGCCACAGCATCACCACCAAGGTACGACCGAGGGCTTCACTCGACTGAAATATATTCGAGTTTATTTTACTTGAACATTACAATTACTATTATATTTGGTGCACATGACCGAGTATAGTAAATACCTGATATTTAAGCGTCTGTTTGAAGTGTGGCTCAGTAGTTCGTCTGACAACACGAGTCTTGCGCTTGTGCAGCCACTTGTCGCCATCGCGGAGGTAACACTTGACGTACGAGTCGGGCACTTCCCCGTTCACTCCGTACACGCGACGTGCGTGGGATACCTGCCCGCATGTCGTACATAATACATATAATATACGGTGACATTAAACATCGATTAAAAAATTAAAACAGATTACATACTTTATTTAAAAAAGTTCTGTTTTAGTCTCCCCATTACAAAAAACAATTACGGAACATTACGGAAAATTTTCATAAAAAAGTTTGTTGAGGCCTTGTAGAAATAATACAGCAGCAGGGTATTTTGAAGTGTTTGAGAATGCAAGATGTTCAGATACAAGGCCGCATGTACCTCGAGCTCTAGTTGACCCTTGAGCATGATGATGCTGATGTTGATCTCCGCGTGCAGCGGCGGCAGCATGGCGTTGCGCGGCGGCAGCTGGCCGGGCCCCAGCGGCGGCTCGTCGTCGTCGGGCGCGAGCGCGTCGCAGGCGGCGGCGGCCGGCACCGCGGCCCACATGCTGCCCTTGCGGCCCGTCGCCGTGCCTGCACCGTCACATACCACTACGTACCACCCGCCCGCACACCGGCCGAACTGTCGCCCGGTGGCTTACACTCCCGCCCGTCTCATACCGTTCTAAGTTTATACACGTAAAAGTAACACAAACCAAAGTTACAAAATGATAATATAAACCATTCAATCGAACATTTAAAATGATGAAAAATAAACATGTACATATATTATAAGCACGTGAAACAGCTTCGTGCCGATGTACAGACCTGTACAGGCCTCGTTCTCACATATACACTTGAATATCTCATTATTTCCTAAACACACAAATGAAAGAAAAAGCATTTTAACGTGTGCAGCCAAGAGTGGAGTCGAGTTTCTAATAGTTGTTTGAAGCGTTCTCCGATTGAACATGTTAAGCATTCGGTGTTATGAACAGCCATTCAATTGATTGTCAGGAAAACTTGCACTTTTGTGGAGGAGAAGGTCAGTAGGTACAGTCAACACGACTCATGCCACCGTCGCGGGTCGGCGTCCATGAGCCGCGAGCGTTCGCCGTATCATGCGCGTGACCGCGGCCTACGGTTACCATTTAAATTATTTAAAACAACTACTCATATCCCCATTTAGATAGAATTGACAACCAAACGGAATTAATAAAACTACGTCCTAACTATTAAGATAATAATTATATTTACAAGAAATCTAATAAATAGATGCGGTTCGTAACAATGAGTGACATTCGCAAAGGTAGGTGATGGAGTCCAAACGACTCGGTCGGAACGATGCCATCGAGATGAACGAAGACGGGCAGCCGAATATACGGTACACAGAAACAGATGAAGTGAGCGTGATCGCCCGCGGCCGGGCATGCGTCAGGACAGTACAGTACAGACACAGTGAAGTGATGAGAAGCTTCGGGCGCAGCCACATTCAACGTTGCGTGCGCGCGGCCGCCAAGCAAGCGATGTATGACCATGCTACTACGTGCCCGCCGCTGGCCCGCGGCCCCGACCGGGGGCATCCTCCGCGCGCGCCCCGGCGCACATACTAGTCAGTGGAAGGCGAGGGGAGCGCGCGGCGGGTGGGCCCCGGCGAGCGGGCCGCGGGACAGGGCGGCCACTGGCGGCCGTCGGACGTCACAAGGGATCCGTACACCGACACCACGCACGAACAAACCCTGACGGCAGTAGGCGCGGGTGCGGCCACAAACGAGCAGTCGCTTACCGAGGTGCTAACGGTCCGTCGCTGCTGACCAAACAAGCACAACACAGTACAGATCAGTACTACCCTCAACATCGTATTGTATTGTCCAATATGGTAACATTATAACTGGGCTGGACACTCGAGCGGGGTACGTGTACACACTCATACTTTAGGGTGGAATAAGAACTCGTTAATTGTAAGTGACTCATCAAACTAGATATGTACTTAAATAGTGAGTGATAAGATAAATATTTCTGTAACTAAAGAAAAAAATATTACTCGTGATCAACTGACTCTAAAGGGTAGTGTGAATAGACATCTTATTTTTATTACGTTCATTATCATTTTTCAATCAATATTTTGTGAAGTATAAAATCGATTCTCGAACGGCACTAGCACCCGCGTCATCTTCCTTACTAGTGCACTGCTCTTAACAAGGAAGGTTCTAACCTGTACGTTTCAAGAGCGTTTAGTAGTTCTTTAATAAGCGTTATATCGTGTAAAAAAATCGATACAAGGCGCTAAAAATATTTTAATTATTCATTGAAATTTATTTTACGGAATATTGTTATGTGAAAGTCAGATATTATCCTCGACCGCTCCTCGTTGAATGTTGAATGTTTGAACCTCGTTGAATGTTTAGAGCACTGTACTTGTAATGGAGAGGTCACAGTGTCAGATCACGTTCGGAAATATTTTTTCTACTGTACAAAAAAAAACATCAAAATGAAATGGGTAATTTGGTGAAAACCCCGCGTTGTTTGATGGAATATTCTCTTTGTATTGTGCTTAAACAGGGTCAATAATCATAAGGTATATTCAGTGAAGGTTATGATGCATCGGAGAAATGGGTAGAAATGCTTGTACTTACGCCTGGCGGTGGAGCCGGACAGGGAGAGCGTGCGGCCCAACTCGCCCTTGACGGCGCGCAGCGAGCGCAGAATGTCGTCCGGGTCGCGCCGCACGCACGACGAGCGCCGCCGCTCGGTCCGGCGCGACGACATTGACGGCGACGCGTCCCCGGCCTCTGCACGCCGCCCCACATACTTATATACCAGTGACTAGCGACCGTGCTCCCAATTCATACTTGTCGTTTTTAAAATATTGGCATTCTGCACTCACATTCTCATAGTTTACAGTGTGCGTACTTTCTATAAATATATTTACTTTACTTGTTAACAATAATATAATGTTTACCCTTGTCTTGTTGTTGAAACGATGAGCGTCGCGAGCCGGGCAGGGAGCGTGAAAAGTCTTTTCCGAGTTGATAAACCTCTACTTCCAGCGTCTCCGACTGCGAGGAGCCGCGCCGTGACCCACCCACCCACGCGTGGTCGGGGTGCAGCAGAGACGCACACTCGCCGATAGAGTCTACGTCATCTGTCACGTAGAAACATCATGAACTTATGGAATTTAAATGAACAAACTATATAATACAAGTCAAGAATACGTTAAGCGCGGATCCAAAACATGAAAAACATATAAATGGATTGATTGAAATATGATACGATATATATAGACATTTAGAAGATGCGTCCAGATAGATATATGTACATATATATATTTTGAAATTATTTATGGTTGTCACTCACTAAACAGGTATCTTGTCTCCCAATTGTAGTATGTTTGGGTTAGATTCTGATTGTATCGTAACAAGGTAAAATGATATTTTATTAATAAATAACGTGGATATTATAACAAATATTAATGAGAAATAATCATGCGTTATTATGAAAAATACTCACAAGAAGGCGAAAGATCTCAAGCACAGGAAAGATCTCAACAACATTGTCATTTTTTTATATGAGTGGTTTCTCGTCGAATAAAGTATTTATTTCTATAGGATAAGTGGTAAGTTTATTGCCATACATTGGCCACAATCATTTCAGTCATCGATAATTATTGCACATAACTTCCGGAATGTTAGAATTCAACGCTGCCCAAATAGAAGTTCGAGAAACAACCTAAATTAGACTAAGCAATATAATCAAGGGCTATAGATAACAATGAAACAGCAAAAAGGATAGTGAGGTGGAGAAGCGAGTGGCGACCATACTTGAAGTTAGCTGGTGGTTGGATCCGCGTTCGGTACCTGACACGGAACGCTGGGAGGCGTAGTCTCCCCGGCGTAATGCGCGCGCACCAGTGAGCGAGCCGCGGGGAGACGCGTTGGCAGACCTCGTGCCGCGCTCGTCCAACGTCCACCAGACTGCTCGCTCTTCTGCGAATGCCTTCTCTAGTTCCATCTGAGAATGGGTTTTTGAGGACTTAATGACGTAAAAAGTAGCACATATGCACCAATTATTGAATTGGTTCAACGTTGTCTTTATAGCAGTAAAACAGCATGAAATATCAAGCACGTGGACATGGAATAAACATTCAAAACATTAGGATATATATTATACGCCATATGTTTTTTATAAATAAGCCATAAAATGTTTTGATTTAATGCAAAGTCTTACAATGCATTCTCCAATCAGGACAGGATCAATCCCAGGACAGGCGTCCCAAAGAGTGAGTTCCAGTGCTCTTCCCGCCAAAAGATCTGCTGTCAAGCCACCAAAGCTTAGCGTAGCATTCCATACTGGGCTACAAGATGCTGATGCAGGATCAGTCTCCACCGGAGGACAACTCTCACTACAGGCAATATTAAAGTTACAATTAGTGACTTGGGTTGAAAACAAAAGAAGACATCCAATCTTTCCAAGGATTATATGTAGCGATTTTATATATACTTTTACGTATTTTTTGTTCACATATTAAACGGTATATTTCCATTCTTTCTGGTAAAGCGGAATGCATCCATTATAAATAGTTAGTTGACAGTATTATGAAGGTCTGTTATACTCACAGCGATGGTAATAGACGTATTCGAGCGAAGGCCTCAGGCTCGTCTCCATATCCAAGTGTGTGATCTCTTGATGGTAAATCATCAGCCGCAATAAGTACCACCACCAGCTTGCGCAGATCGCTTTCAAACCACACCTGCAGTTGTGCCCGTCCAGGGGGACGTTCCCGGGCTCGATCAGCACGATCCTGCTCCTACGCGGTAAGGGATCTAATGTAATTAACGCAGTCATTGGGACAGTTGTACAACAATGTGACGGTACTTGTAAATGTTAATTGATTATTTTTTATTAACGCGCTGTTAAAATACAATTATTTCCAAAAAGTTCACTCATTTTATGCATAATATTTTTGCACACGTACCTATTTCATATTTGACTTGCTATTCGCAAATCAACAAATTGAATTGTGAAGATGGAAGAAACGAAAGTATGCCATTATTCCGACATACTCTAATACTTTGTGGAAGTATGCGTCACGGTTTAGTCATGGGTTTAACTCCCATCTCTGGGTATTGTTACTTCATCTTCACAATTCAAGTCACATTTATTTATAGACAGTTAATAATTAAATTACAATTACTAAGTCACATTGCATTTATTACTTATATGTAACACTCTATTGTATAGGATAGGGTGATTTGGCGTAAACGAAAATTTCCAAGAACTGTTATGCATTCTCTAAACCAGTAATTGAACCATTTATGCATTGTAGTTAATCAATATACATGCAGCATACATCATTATTTTTTTAAAAGTCTCGTAAAGATGTTTACATATTGCAGTATATTCACAGCGATGCAACCATATTGTTAGTTTTTCAATTTGATATTAATTTTCCAATGTATTATTTTAACATGCGTCGGGCTTAGGCTGATGTATCAAACATAAAACAAAATCGGATGCTGTCATCCGCCATGCAGTAAGCTGTATCATGCTGATACCTGTTTTACAAGCTGCATGTACCTAAGTCTGCATTTGAAAGAAAGGGACCCAGACATTCTCTACACAGTGTTTAATATTATGCCTATTCCTAGTCTGTTTAATATGTGATCATTCATTGCACAAGCACCTTAAAGGTTCAGGAAGATCTAGGGAATCTATGTATTATTATCAGTATCTACTGTAGAATTCCATTTGAGTAGAAATATGATTGCATTCTACATTCCAGAAACTATGTATATCGTTAAGATTCATAAATAATAATCATAATTTCAAAACATCACAGAATATTTTTCAGAAATATCTATCAATGTCTGCAAAATCAGCTCAAAGCGAGGGGTAAATTTTGGTTCATACTAAACTAATTCATAGCTTGAAGTGTGCTTTTCTTTGAAACAAGTAACTATCATAACTATTATAATAAAACTACTTACATTAATGCAGTCTGCATTATATTTCATAAGTCCCGTATAGGTTTAGCATGTGGACTGTTCTGCGGAATGACCCGGTTTCGAATCCGGATACACGCCAAAGATGCAATATGGACGTTACGTGTGTCTTATTCATGATTAAACAAATTGTGCTGTTGTGTGGCCACAAAATTTATGGCACCGAACATTTTACTTCACGAGACGAATTAAAGTTACTGCCTACGCTTTTAGTTATGAAGGGCGTGATGGTACGTATGTCATCAGTTTGTAAACATTGTCACTTTGGATGTCTCTCTCAATCTTAATATTAATATCTTGTATGCAGAGTATGATGGCATGAAATGCATTGGCGCATTCACACAGATCAAACATTGAATAGTAATGACAACGAAATAACATTATTTATATAAAGCATTGACAATACAGAAGTGTATTTTAACACATACATCATATATATGTATATACAGTCGGCTCTCGTTAATTCCAACTTGCGATAATTCGAACCTCTCTATAATTCATAGTCATCACGAGTTCCCTACAAAATCTCTTTATATTTCGAACTAATCCAATACATTTTTATGCACTTGGTAATTCGAACTAAAAAATCATTGCTACTTAACAAAAACGACGCGTTAATTCGAACACATCGGCGTCCAACACTTGATAATTCAAATTTACAGAGAGAGAAAGAAGTGGTAAGATTGTAAAAACATTTCGCGACAAATTTTAAATGTTTAGTCTCGGTGGTAAAGTGGTCTAGCACCCCGCTCCTGAATCCAGAGGTCGCGGGTTCGAAACCTGGCTCACATCAATGACTTTTCGAAATTAATTTCAAAAGTTATGTGTGATATATGGATGACTAAAAATTTTGTGCCCGGTATGGGAATAGGTTCACCATCTATTCCATTTGGCACGTAAACATAACGGCGAGTCGAGGCTTAACAGGCGCTGCCTACACCTTCGGATAGAAAGTTATGTTGTTTTAAAGTTTAACGTACACCATTTGTTTTTGTTCTGATTAGTTTGCCTATTCGACACACACTTCGCACAAATTGCCTATAGTAAGAAGTCATCGACCAAGTAGAGGAGAGTGAAAAGTAAGGTGATGTTGCAAAAGTACTTCTTCAAATAACTTAATTTAGAATTATCCGAATACTTTCTCAGCTATAAAAGAGGACAAGGATAAAATTAATGCTGCTCCAACTGCTGGAGGACGGGAAAAAACGAACAGTTCTTTCGAAAGATTACTTAATTCATCTCAAAAGTCATTGTTATAGAATAGCAGTAGCAGCAGTTAACATACATATAATGAATTAATCAACATTTAGTAATTCGAGATTTTATTTATTTTCTCGCACGAGTACAAAACCATTTGATATTTCAAACTCTCGATAATTCGTAATATTTTAAGAGTCCCTCGAGTTTCGAATTAACGAGAGTCGACTGTATATATAAATTTAATACAATTTCGAAACAAATTATTCGTATCAGAATCGGGTGTCTCACACACAAACGCATATGCTCACAAAATTGTCGACACTGTGCTCTTTCTAAAACTTAACGCGAGTAACGTTATTGTGCAACGTCATGCTCAACTGAATTTGTAACTAGTTTTCTTTTAAATTGGTTAACTAGTAACTAGTTGTTGAATTAGCTGTTTATGTACATCGTGTCACTGTCGATATTGTGTTGTAGTCACATGACAGAAGCGTTGGTGCTCGCCTGTCGTACGAGGTGTTTTTTTTTTAATATATCGTGCTGCCATCACTCGAAGCTCCTAGACTATTCGCTGCGAGCGTCACTTGCGCCATAAACATGTGCAGCATCACACTAAACTAATTGAACAGCAAGGATCTGTAAGACACTCGACTCGCTACATAAGAGGCGGTACAAACGGGAGGGCGCGATTTGCGTCGAGCGCCGGCGGAGCTGAGGGCGAACCCCCCGCCGCAGCGCGTCCTCGTGTGCGCCGCCGGCTCGGGAGCTGCTCCACGCTGGCGTCTCTACCATCCCATTTGATGCTACCTTATTGGTGTCTCCAGTGTCTCCTCGTCATTGTCAGTGTGTGAAGTTAAAATGGCTGTGTGCGCCGAATTTGTCATACGGATTTGTGGTTTCGAGTATGTAAAATTTAGTAGACGCCGGCTAAGCTGTAAGCTGCTGCGAATCTAGGCTTCACTACGTCATTTTATCATTGTCAGTAGATAATGATCGCTAATCATCGACGTTATCCTATAGATGATGCTCGACCTTGGGACGTGGTCCCCTAATCTACCATCGAACACTAAAACGTCTTCAACATCTGTCTACACTTACATAGAACCTTGTGTTTGATGTTAATATTGTGTATTTGCCGATCGTTCCCTAACTCTGCCCGCGGCCCTTGGCGACATTATGAAATTGGTCGGGTGATAGAAAAAATAAAAATCTGAAAATAAGGTAGGTAGTATTTTTTCACATTTGACTTAGTATAATAATAATAATATAATAAACGGATATATATATATAGAAGAATAAATTAAATAGATCAAAATACGTGTAGGTACCTATTTATAAATATACCAATTGAACAACCAAAATGATATATCCCTTTCTATAGACAAAGGGTAACAAATCAATGTACATTCTACGATCGTATATATATATGTATTATAGAAACACTAACATCTTATAATTAGAATAACGTGGAAGATGTTCGACTGATTAGTGCTACAATATCACAGCAGTTCAGTGGAGACCAGCCCTACATCGACTTTTAAATTATCATAATACTCGTGATACTATAAGACAGAATATGCATTTGTGCTCACAATAGTTTAGCTTTTAACTTCACTTTAATGGAATGTTTAATCTTATTTCAAATTATCAATAATTTTCATAATTTAAATGTCGTGCTTTATAATATCTTCAATTTAATCTTCAAGTTTCATGTTTAAATCATCATTAAATATCGCCAGATGCGTGTCAGGGCTTGTCTCTTTAAAGCTCATTTTCAACAACTAAGGAATCGTTTCAATTTTTGATAGTGGATCATCTTTAAGTGTTAACATCTTAGTAATATTTATCACGTCTTCTGTTATTTTAATTGGCATAATTTTTTTTAACGTTTCAAAGATGACCCAGCAAATATACAATTAAACAATGGTTTAGAAGACCAGACACTATAAATGAATGATCCGGAAAGCGCAGAGGAGTAGGCACCGAGTGGACAGTCTCTACAAGAGTTTGGAAATGAAAGAGTTTTGAGATCGACGTCTCATGGTTTCACAACACATAATGTTACATCTAAAACCTATGTATGGCATATTATACCGGGGTTTTCGGCAATTTTCGTCGGGTCGGCGACGATGGTGATTTGTCTGTATCCGGTTCTGTGGAAATAAAAGATGTACAACTTGTTAATAGCACTTAAGAGAAACAAATAATAACAACAATATTAATGTACGAAAATAATTAGGTAAAGTAGAAAGAACTGAGAAAGAGTGTGCTGGTAAAAAAAAAATTAGACAATGGACAAAAAAGAGACAGTTGAATGAAGAAAGGCCACAGTTCCATGATAAAACGAAACATTATTTTTCGTAATATCAGGTTAAGCATGCAAGAAGGGTGTTCATATGGAACTCAGTTCTTTTTACCAATAAATAACTTTACATATTAATAATACAAATTAGTGTAGATAGTAATGTGAAAGTACAATATTACCCAAGAAGACTGCAAATGGTGGTGCAGAAGAAGATAGGAAAAAATACTGTCAACATAATAATTGTTATTAAACAGGAAAATAAGATGTAATGAATGGAGGAGAATAAAAAGTAGCTAGTAGAGCAAGAGAGTGCAATTTGTAGAAATGTGTAATGAAATTTACGATATATTTAAATGAAAATAGAAATGAATAGACATTGATGGAATCAGAATTTATTTAGAAGTATGAGTATTTATAATTCGACTATTTATAAGCGACTTTAGTTGCCCTCAAATAGCTGCTTAGTGGAAACTTGTTTAAACTTATTTAGCTTGTTTCAATAGTATAAGGAAGTTGATTGTTGGTGTTAGTAAATTTATTGTCTACATAGTGTTTATGAATGATATCATGTTGTTATGAAGTGATGCAATTTCAAACGTACCGTACAAGGCATGGTGATGGAGTGAGGATTGTGACTGCTGTGTGGGTTGATCGTCAAGTTGGGGCGCCGGCTCCACGAGCAGCTCGACACTATCACCGCCGTGCTCCAAGACTGCGCATACTTCTTCAAAACTTCGCTCTGTCAAGGGTACTCCGCCCCATTCCAGAACCTTAAACGAATACATATAATGAATCAACGGAGTCACCTAAAACACCTATTAGTTTTATAAAATATTGCTGACTACCAGAAAACTTTGACGTATATACAGGGCACTTAGTATTTTTCCTGAAAAAAATTTGTTTCATTACAATTGCAAAATATATGTATCAAAATTTCACACGTAGAAAGTTCCTTAAAAAGCAAAAGCTTAACTGACGCGATATTATGTAGGACCTGTGTTATTTGGACATGAAAGCTTTCAAGTGTTTTTTGATGGCAGTACCTTATCTCCTTGCTGGAGGCCGGCGAGGTCGGCCGGGCCCCCGGGCACGGTCCACACGATGACAGCCTCTCGCCGCCCGCTCGCGTCAGGCTTGCCGCCCACCACACGCATACCGAACCCGCGGGCTGACAGTAATCATTCACATTTGAGGTTTTAGCACAAGATTATTTTTAAATAAAAACCAAATCCCATTTAACGAAATTTTAAGTGGGACCATTTCGCTCCAAGCCCCTTTAGAATAATAACAATATTATTAACCTAAATACTAATAAGTATAAATATCAAAATTTTGCTCTTTCTCTTTTCTCTTTATCTTTCTCTTTTTATAAGTTAATTAAAAACAATTTTTCGATTTCTATCGTAATTTTATTTAAAAAACCGTTGTTTTTTCGTGATATGCTTAAATTTTATTCCTGATTATGGCTATACATATTTGTTTTTTTTTAATAACGAATCCACACAACACATGTATTTATCTCGACAATCTACTTAAATTTCGATGAGGGACGGCAACGGATTTTTTTTTACTTTTTGCGTGGATGACGCTCCAAATATTTTTAATATATTCCTATACACGAATGTTGGACATATTTACACTTACAGCGATGCCCCTTGTCATTGGGATCACGGCGTAACGATACGCGCCTCGGGGTGTGGTCATCGACGTCGTGAATGACGATTTTTATAGCTTCAGCATCAACGGACATTTGACGTGCAGCTGCAGCTAGAGCGGCTGCAGCCGCAGCGGACACAGCTGCAGCTGGATCTGTCGACGTGTCTGAACTGCGTGAAGCTAATACAGCCATAGCGTTCAAAGCTCCAGTCCGCTGTTGTAATGCCGCTATGTCAGGCCTGGGCAATAAAGTAACAGTCAATGTAGAATTGATATTTTATTTACTATTATAAAGAACAAGCGTATGGCTCGGGAGGTATGCAGTGTTTTGACGAATTGATAGTAATCACGTAGTGGGGAGCCTGATTGCCACAGATTGGGCAAAAAATGTTCAGCTAAAGACAATGCGAACATAACCCAAAAGTCATTGACAGAAATTATAAAGATATATCAAACAACCGTTAGCCAGCGAAGGTTCAAAGTGAAAACGGATGCCGCATAAAAATTGGTCACGATTTATATTTCCACACTTGTGTATACTCACAGTTGGCTGCCGCGTCGTCTGATGGGCCTGTCCTCGTCGACACTCAGTCCCGATATTTGTGGTGCAGTATCAGTGTCGTCTGTACGATATGATCCGCGTCTTGAACCAGCACTGCCCACCATATCCGCAGCAGATGATCTTAAATGATCAAAATGGAAAATTATTGTTTTTGTGATATAGGATATAGGAAACAAGCGAAAGCCATAGAATAGTAGTAAAGCAAGCAGTTCGAGGCATCAATGGGCCAGCTCGACCGATGAAATTTCACCGCCACTCCCTGAAAAGCCTGCAACACAACTATAATACTATCTGTGTTGCAGGTCCATCATGGGACCCGCTTGCTCGTTTGCCCTCCTATTCTATAAAAAAATAGGCGTTGAATTCACTGTGTTATTGGATTATTGGACCATGCGACCAGACAGAAGGAAGAATAGGCTAAACCACTATGTTATACTATGGATAATAATATATGGGTTAATAAAACAAAGCATACCTCCTTGATATAGAAGGTGGTGCGTTGAGAGCTGGTTGGTGTGCAGGCGATTGTTTAGTTGTTGGTTGGTCCTCGTCGCAGGAGCGCTGCCGAGGCGCGCGAACTGATCGTCGGCGCACTGGGACCACGGTGCTCGGTCGTCGCGACTCTACCGTCGGGGTGCTACTGCCGCCACCCTTTAACTGCCGCCGCGGGCAGCGTGGTTACAAACTCATAGTCATATGCATGTATATATTTCTACTAAAGTCCAAATTACAAAAGTCTTTTCACGCGTATGTGACTGCTGAACCGGGAGATATAAAGCTGGTGAGGTGATGATTTGAGCCACAAAAAAGGACACCAAGGTTTTTCTAGTAATTCAATAATTGGACTACCGACATATCGGGGACTACAACGTCTATCCACCGGATATTTGTTTTACAATTATTGAAAAGCATTACCTTTTCGAGTTCTTTCAAGGAAGCTGGCGATACATCTGAGTGTCGCCTTAGCTCTGGTGATCGTGGTGGTGCCAGTCCAGTTCCACCACCACCGCTGCCGAGCCGAGCCTCCGAGTGTCGACGCTGTAGTGCGTCCAGTACTGGAACTTCGAGCAGCGAGTCTGTACTGTCTTGCGCGGCGGGGGGCAGTCGAGGAGCTGCCTTACGCCGACATACTGAGCACCGCCATGAGTTCTGTTATAGTTTAAGTAATGCTTGACTAGAGCCAGTACTCCGTTTAATAGCTTAGTAATTAAAAATTACTAACTAAAATACACCTATACTACGAGACTTATCAAGAAGCGATCCTAAAACAAATAATATAGAAAGACTAGGCTTTCGCGAAATATTTTCCTAATAATATAACATACAAATTTGGAATTCAAAAGTAATTTAATTATATATAGAGGCTAAATCTCACAGCATCTTCGTCGTTGGCCGGCTTAGAGTATGAGGAGCAGTCTTCACAGACGCGGTGTTGACATCCATTACAAGTGTGGAACACTTCACCTGGCTTCAAAGCCTTCAGGCACACGCGGCACGCTCCAGCTCGAGACGGAGCTTTGCCTGCCTCTCTACAAAATGCAACAGTCATATATGCATAAAATTGTTATAAGCAGAAAATTGTTGTCAAGAAAATAATCATCAAGAGAGAAGAAAAGAGTAGGTGATTCTATTAAAACAAAAAAAGAAATATTTGATTTGCCCGTATCACCTCTTTCTAAGTCTATATGACTTAAGAACTATTGAACTTTGAAGTTTAGCACAATAGTAAGTTAAAATTTATAATTATTGACTGTTTTGAAGTGTCTGTAAAGCTTTTTTGAATATTAAAACAGTATATACGAGTCGAAGACCGACACATACATTTCATGACCATATTGATTGAATTGAATTGAACGTATGTTTGCCAATGATCAGTGATCAGTTATCTCCATATCTCTCTCACCGAAGGAAACGTGATAAGAGTCACTTTATGTCTATATTCTGAGAGGTCTGGAGCGCTTCCAGACAATTGCCGATCGAACAGCAATTGAACATGTCGGTAAGGCAATAAAAGTGGTGGTTGCCTCAACTCGAAGCTGGTATATATACTTGTGTATACGGCGGTGTAGTCACAGGTCACTGATCACTGGTCACTGAACACTGGATGACTGGATATTATGAATGTCCGGAACATTAACAATGGACGAACGTGTAGGACAGGAGATATGGAAGTCGCTCTGTTCTCTCTGCCTATCCCGCAAACGACTTGGCGTGAAGTTGATTTATTGGACTTTATTTAATTATTAGTACTTACGTACCGTTCAGTCTTTGCGGTTGGAGGTGGAGGCTGTGCTGGAGGCGGTGCTGGTGTGGGTTCCACCGGAGCTTCGGTTGCACCTTGTCTTGTGTTGAGCTTGGTCACTGTAAAAATAATTCATCTCATAATGAGTCCTTACCTTGCAATTATAAATAGTTAGTTATACGGTACGAGATTGAGAGGAATACCGTGAGTAGACCATCGAAATTAAGCCAACCTTACCATTAATTAATTAATTTTCCAATGGTCTCACATCATTACTAGCGGAAACTGAGCTGATGAATATTTATCGATTAACTCCTTAACAATGAAAAATAAAACAGACAGATAAACATAATAAATCAGTAGATAATTCGTATTTGTACATTTAAAATTATCGTTCCTGCATTTCTATAAGTTCGCTGCACTTAATATAGCCATCGATAATTATTTATTGCACATAGTTTCTAGAAAATATTCCAATAAAAATATCCTCATAAATATATTGTGCTGCACAAGTAGACTTGATTATCGTGAAGTCATATATGTCGGAGCGTGAACACAATGGCACCATCTTCAGATTATTCGTGAGCTATTCGTGAGCTTCGTGAGCTTATTCGCCCGTTTCATAACATAACATAACTTCACGCGTTTTTCTACCCGAAGGTGTAGGCAGTGGCTATTAAGCCTCGACTTGCCGTTATGTTTACGTCCCAATTGGAATAGGTGGCGAACCTATTGCCATACCGGGCATAAAATTTTCAGTCATCGATATTTATCACACTTAATCACTTTCGAAAATAATTTCGCAAAGTCATTGGTGTGAGCCAGGATTCGAACCCGCGACCTCTTGATTCAGAAGTGGGGTGCTCGACCACTGGATCACAGTGTTGGTAATACGCGGTGTTCAGTATGCAGGAGTACCAATCACGTTACCAAACTAGTATTATTCAGTTAGCCGACGATTATAAGAGGGTGGGATTCGCACTTCTGGTGACTGTAGCGAGGTAAACGGACAGCCACTCAAGCAGATCGATGTTCCTCTCATTGAACGTCCACTGCTACCAGTGGACGTTCAATGAGAGGAATATCATTGTCGTTGAGACGCGACAGTAACTACCGGTGTCGTAATAGTGCACACTGCCATATTGTACAATCATAATGCTGCTGTTAGTTACAGATTTATCACATCACTAGTTCACCCAGCGAACTATGTTGCGCCTCAGAAGAGAAATAAAAATGGTAATTGTGGTTACTATTTTTATCTCTTATGTATTACTCCTTAAGAGATAGACATACGATATCGCGGATTTTTTGTAGACCTTATGAGGGTGTAAAATAATGTAGTACATTGTTTTGATCTATCACTTAGGGTTCAGCCAGCGTTTGCAATTAAAGTGGTAACTCTCGAAAATCATCTTTTTTTTTTAGTACATTATACATCAATTATAGATAAAAACCACCCCGTTGAAACCCTCTATCGATTACAAAAACCCGCATCAAAATCTGTTGCGTAGTTAGAGTGGTAGAGCCAAGCAGTTCGCTGCATGATTGGGCCGGCTCGACCGGTGAAATACCACCACCTCTCAGAAGATCGACGTAAAGTGGCTCATGCCGCGTTTCGTTCAGTGAGAGAGGTACCCGGAGGCCCATCCCCCTTCCCCATCCCTTCCTATCCTACTCCTTTAAAGGTTGGCAACGCAACTGTAACACTATATGTGTTTCAGGTGTCCATGGGCGGCGTTGGTCACTTAACATCAGGTGACACGCCTGCTCGTTTGCCCACCTATCCCATAAAAAAAAAAAGTTTCAAAGATATAAGCATATAAGGGGATAGACAGCGGAAAGCGACTTTGTAATGATTTGGAAGTTATACAACAACACGGTGATCATCTACCACCGCTCGCGTCAGTTATGACACACACACATATATTGTATATATTTTTTTTTTTTTACGCGAGGAAATGCTTTAAGCACACCCCCCGCCTGGGGACGGCAGGCGGTAGTGTGGGACTCCCAAAACAGTGAACTGCAATCCGATCCTAGGGTTACCCACTAAAACCTCGCGGCGGCCTTCCTCCGGCGTTGGGGTCACCCAGGACAGTGCATCGGCCCTCTGGTCCACCCCGCCGTCGCCCCCCCTCTGCCACGAGGGGGTGCTCATCCTCGGGGAACCTCGGTGGAAGCTCCCCCGGGCGGGTCGGCTCCGACCGCGCGCTGTAAAGCGGCGTGCGGCCGGCGGCGCCCCCGACGACCCTCCCCGGCCGCACCAGGGGGTCATCCTTCCCGGGCCGCCACCCGGGTGCACCCGCGGGGTGTGCGCCCTCGCGGCCCGTCGGCGGCCTCCTTCTGGAGCATCACAGCTTCGCAGAAAGAGACCACAGCCCTCCATTCCTCCTCACCCGCCAGCATTGCCGCGACCAACGCCGGCGGGGACAAGTCTCGCCCGATCCCGTCGACCAGGACTCGACGCTCTGCCGCCCATACCGGACAGACCTCCAGCGTATGCTGGGCCATGATCTCCAGGCTCCTCAGCAGAGCCCTGGAGCGGGAGGCCCCCGCGAGGTCTCGCGACCAAACGGGGGCCCCGTACAGGGCCACGGACCGCACGACGCCACCATAGAGGCGGCGAACTCCCTCTCCCGGTCCCCCGAGGTTGGACTGGAGCGTCTCCAGTCCTCCCTTGCTTCCTGATGAGCACCAGCCTCGCCGACTTCCAGTCGAGGGGGAACACCCACACATATATTAACATCGAGTAAGAGTACCAAAGGAGTATTTAATATCCTATTCATTCCTATATATAATAAACTTTTCATGGCAAACTACTTAAAATATCGAGTTTAATGACAACGTTATCAAATTCAATATTATATTTGGGCGGCTTTCAAACTCAAAGCGGAATTAACTAGTTCAGAATGAACTAGGAAAGTCGTTCATACTCAACAGTTCATTGTTATGAAATACCAAATCGGAATGAAGCTATGGGAATTCAAATAAGTTCGCAGTTAGTGTCTACCTTCCGTGCAGGAATCTGCTAACAATGCGCACCCCACCCGGCCCAAACTGGGGTGGGGGGCCACAGGCGTGCCGGCCCACAGTACGATATGAATATTAAGAAACGATCATGGATTCCACGATGAACTTCAGTCAGACGCTCAAATACCTGGCCGCATTTTTAGATTTAGACGCCATCTATATATTGAAGTTGATAATGCCTTCATTCAGACCATATAGAAAGTAAGAACGTTATCTGGCATAACTGACACGTTTATGGTAGCTATAGGATAGCTTTGGTGGAAAATAATTAATAATAATAAATTATATTCTAAAATAGTCTCGGTGGCGCAGTGGTCGAGCACACGGCTTCTGATCCAGAGGTGCGGGTTCGAATCCTCACACTGACTCACACCAATGACTTTTCGAAATTGTTTTCGGAAGTTCATCATCATCATCAGCCTTTTGTGGTCCACTGTGCAACCTACATCGATCGGCCTCCCGCGGATTTCATAAGGTCGTCGGTCCACCTAGTGGGGGGACAGCCTACTCCGCGTCGACCAGTTCGTGGTCGCCATTTGAGAACCTTTCTACCCTAGCGGTGATCGGTTTGTCGAGCGATGTGGCCAGCCCACCTCCACTTCAGCGTGCTTACCTTACGGGCTATACCGGTCACGCCAGATCTCTTGCGTATCTGCGTATTACGGATTTTATCTCGCAGAGAGATTCCGAGCATAGCCCGTTCCATAGCACGCTGAGCCTTGAGCTTCGTCATAAGGCCAACATTTAGAGACCACGTCTCAGCTCCATATGTCATCACTGGTAACACACATTGGTCATAGACCTTAGACTTAAGGCACTCTGGGATTTTGGACGAGAAGACTTCCCTTAGTTTCCCGAACGCTGCCCAACCGAGTTGAATCCGTCGGTTTATCTCTTTCTCGAAGTTGGCTCTACCTAGTTGGACTGTTTGTCCTAGGTAAACATAGTGGTCGACAACTTCGAGGATCGCATCGCCAACAGTAACCGGTACTTGAATGACATGGGCATTGAACATTACTTTGGTTTTGTCCATGTTCATTCTTAGACCTACTTGTTGCGAAAATCTGCTGAGATCCTTGAGCATTGTACCAAGGTCCTCCAGTGACTCTGCCATGACCACGATATCGTCGGCAAATCAAAGGTGAGTGATGTATTCGCCATTGATGATGCCTAGTCCAGACCAATCCAGGAGCTTGAATATGTCTTCCAATGCAGCGGTGAACAGCTTCGAGGAAATTACGTCCCCTTGTCTGACATCTCTCTGCACTGGAATGGGATTCGTACTCCCAGACCAAATCCGGAGTGACATAGTGGCGTTTCTATACAAACACTGTAGCACTTCGATATACCGATAGTCAATTTGGCATCTCTGGAGGGACTGCAGCACTGCCCAAGTTTCGACGGAATCAAAGGCTTTCTCATAGTCCACAAACGCCAGGCACAGATTATACTCCTCGGTCTTTTGTATAACTTGGCGTAGTGTGTGTATGTGGTCTATGGTACTATAGCCTTTCCGGAAACCGGCTTGTTCGGGAGGCTGGAAGTCGTCAAGCCTGCGCGAGAGTCGATTTGTAATGACCCTTGAGAACAGCTTATAGACATGGCTGAAAAGCGAGATGGATCTATAATTTTTCAAGCGGGTTGTAT
Organism: Euproctis similis; assembly: GCA_905147225.2. Lineage (NCBI taxonomy): Eukaryota > Metazoa > Arthropoda > Insecta > Lepidoptera > Erebidae > Euproctis > Euproctis similis. The sequence continues at coordinate 15,844,832 of LR990124.1, read as the reverse complement.
CACCCTTTTTGAAAAATAATACCACCACGCTCCTGGTCCACGCCTCTGGCATGTCGCCACCGAGCACGACAGAATTAAAAAGTTTCTGAACGGCCTTAAGGATCGGTGTACCACCCGCCTTCAGAAGTTCGGTAGTAATTCCATCGTCACCCGATGCCTTTCCGTTCTTTAGCTGCTTGAGAGCCATTCTGATCTCGCAGGTCTTCGCTGTAGTGCCCAATTAGCTTGGATCTTAGGAGTTAGGAGGAAGTTAGGAGTGATAAATATCGATGACTGAAAACTTTGTGCCCGGTATGGCAATAGGTTCGCCACCTATTCCATTTGGGACGTAAACTTAACGGCGAGACGAGGTACACCTTCGGGTAACAAAGGCGTGAAGTTATGTTGTGTTATATATTGGACACAATACACACCCTCCGTTTTTTTAAACAACGAAACTAAATGCTTGTGTTATAGAAATTAAGTACCTACATGTTAATTTGTAATTAATATTTGCACTCTAGTGGGGATTGCATGCAATACGAATTGATTAAATCCCTAAATCTCTCCTCTCTTTAGAGCCTGATATTTTTAGCGTTCGAATTGGAAGGGCAGAGAGGAAGGAGCTGGGCCTCCAGATACCTCTCTCACCGAACGGAACGCGGCATTAGTCAAATTACGTCGATTTGTGAAAACACATCACGTAAGTATTGCGTGACGTGATACTAGTTATGAATATAATAAGACCTAGTCAACGAAGCGAGTGAGTGTAATAATCGTGCCTTAAGGCGCTCAGATCTGATCTCTTTGGCTTTGGCGTGAAGTTATATATTTATGTGTGTGTATGTAGACCTAGGATTAGGTCAGGGTTTTTTATGGGATAGGAGGGCAAACGAGCAGACGTGTCACCTGATGGTAAGCAACCAACGCCGCCCATGGACACCAGCAACACATATTGTGTTACTGTTGCGTTGCCGACCTTTAAGGAATAGGGGATAGGGAAGGATGGGGAAGGGGGGATGGGCCTCCGGGTACCTCTCTCACCGAACGAAACGCGGCATGACCCACTATAAGTCGATCTTCTGAGAGGTCGTGGTATTTCACCGGTCAAGCCGGCCCATTCACGCAGCAAACTGCTTGGCTCTACCACTGTTAAAATATATTCACCGACACCGAAGATATTTCACCGATACTTATATTCTGAGAAGTCGTATTAGAAGCTGGTCTATTCTTGCAGTGAATTGAGTGGCTCTATCAGTTAAAAATTGTTATTGTATTGGTAACTGGTGCTTGGAGGTTATAGAGACTGAACTATCAGTCTCTATAACCTCCAACCTCTATAGCCACTAGGCTAGATTGTGCTTATTACAACCCTAAAGCAAATATTTCGACTAATTTTAGAGAACTCAGCCTTCACTTTCCGTGAAGGTCAGTAGATAAAAAATAATATAAAAATTTCCACACAAATACAAATATCGTATCTTATCAAGGAGAAGAAGTTGCGTGCGTGGAACGTAACAAATTATTTGTTCGAAGGGGATCCAAAGTGACTTTGTCAGCGAACTATAAAAAGGTAAGGTTTAATACGTTTCTCTTACGATATCTCCAGAACAAACGACGCAGTTTATTTTGTAGCATTTGGAACGGGCCATATTGACTTGAATCTGATTAGTCGGATTGGATCGGATTTGATTGAACGAGTTGGTATACTTTTTTTTTATAAATGTAAGGTATACTTTAAGTTTTATTATCAACGAGACACGAGACAGTTATTATCACGGTGGCGTAGTGGCTAGCACCCCGCTTCTGATTCAAGAAATAGTGGGTTCAAATCCTGGCACACACCAATGACGTTTCAAAATTTTCGAAAGTTACGTGTGATAAATATCGATGACTGACAACTTTGTGCCCGGTATGGCAATAGGTTCGCCACCTATTCCATTTGGGACGTAAACATAACGGCGAGACGAGGCTTAACAGCTATATGTTATGTTATGTTATTATCAACGATAACAGTACATCTTCACGGCATAATGTCGACATAGATAGATATTTCAATTTATCATAGTAATATTGGTTTATACCGAACTAGTTATTTAATATCCAAAAAAGAGTAATAATAATTATCTATTAGTACTATAAAATTCCAAGAGATGGCGGTAAAAGTGAAGTTCACTGGATTAAATAAGATCAATCCAAAAGATAATAATAATAATAATACGCACACATAATATTTGCACACCATAAACATTACATCTTATAAAAAACAATATGTATAGAAAAGTCTTATAGCTAGGAGCACAAACGGCGGCCTTATCGCTTACAGCAATCTCTTCCAGGCAACCTTTATGAGGAAATATATGCAAGGAAGACGGGTAAAGCATTAAAAATTAAATTAATACGAAATCAAAGTATCACAAATCAAAAACATACATATTTGCAATATCAGATTAAATACTACATATATACAACAAACATATCATATAATCAAAATAAATATAACATACATACCATAAATAAATAAATATATTAAATAAGTATATAAATAAAAACATACATAAATAAACAAATACTAATTATAGACTATTGTAATGTTAAATAATACTGCGTAAGCTATGACTTAAACGAGGTAACACTTTGGGCTTTTCTTATATGTTCTGGTAGTGCATTCCACAGCAACACAGCTTGCACGGAAAAAGATAAACCATAAAAATGCGTGGAATGCTTTGGTACAGCTAATCTCAAATTTTCCGATGACCTCAGGTATTTCAAATGTGTGTCATGTAAGAACTGGAAACGTTCCTTGAGATAACTAGGAGAAGTAGGATTAAATAGAACGTTAAATAACAACGCGATAAGACCGCCCATTGTATAACCAATAAGCAAATGTACAATATTGTAAATTATATATATATATATAATATGGTGTACAATAAAGAAATAAATAAATAAATAAATAAAAAAACGTGAGAACATGTATATTCCGGCGAAAACGAACAGGAAGCCACTTGAGTTTTTTACGAAATTCTGAAATGTGATCATATTTTCGAAGACCAAATATGAATCTTATACAAACATTTTGGAGTCGCTCAAGTTTATCAAGTTGTGCTTCAGTGAGATTCAGATAGCTGACATCGGCATAATCGAGTATAGGCAGGAGAAGAGACTGTGCAAGTGCAATTTTAGTGGCAGTAGGCAAGAAATTTTGTATCCTGCGCAAGGATGCTGTAGAAGCAAACAGTTTTCTGCTTACCTCTTGCATTTGAGGTACCCACGATAGCGTACTATCGATGCACTATAAGATGGCACTATTCTAAAAATAAACATCATCTTATCCATATGAATGCGCGGCCTGGTGTGATCGTAATAATATGAATCCAACAAAATTCTGTAGTAATTATTAAAGCCGTAAATGAAGGTGTTTTAAAAATACTAAATATTTTTCTCGGCCAGTTTTCTTGAATCAAATGAGTTCCAATTTTAAATATTGTTTTCTTTTTAAATAAAATGTCATTGCAACAAGTTATTTCTACTAAAAACGTTGCGCGTATATATAAAACTTTCCTAAACGTGCTACAAATAAGCAACATTTATGCTTATCTGTGTCTAGAGCGAGTGACCGCCTCCCACCAAAGTTTCTCCAGCCAGTTTATCAGATATTAAAATAATAAATCATACGGCGGCACCGTCGCGAGGGACGCTAACTTTTGTTGGATACAATTATTATTACTAGACTTAGTTATAAGTTCTAATCCATTAATATATTATTATTGCATATCGTATTGATTTTGTGTTAGCAAAGGTGTCTGTTAGTTATGAAAGCTAATCGAATTATCAATAATTTATGGTTCATTGGTAGTACTTTGCAGACATCAGTATTGGAAAAATTTATAAAAAATGGTATAGAATGCAAAGTTCCACTAGACCACCGAGATCATGAGTTAGATATTCAATATATGAGCAGCTAAAAAGGAGCCCTGGTGCAGGGACTAAACTAAAATAAAGGTATTTGACAAATAGCTAGCAGAGGTGGCCAAAGCTCCTTTTTGAAATAAATCTCATTGCGCTCTGCCCCCAAAAATGCATGCATGATGATAAATAGCTGTCCACAACAAACATGTTTTATAAAAAAAATGATAATTTACTTTTTCTTCAGCTCAAGTAAACTTGGTTCCCATAAACATAACCTAATCCTTGAACAAGAACCTATTGAGCATAAAAAATAACGGTTGACATATTGCTTATCTGCTTAGTCACGCTTGAACACACTTTGCGCCTTCACGGCTTCGATATTATTAATAACTATCCGATATCTATTTAAAAATAATAATATATATAATTAGGTAAGTTAAAGGATGAAGGATGATTAAGTTGAAGGATGATGTGGTGACCAAGGTGGAGAGAAATATATTAAGATGGTTTGGTCATGTTGCAAGAATCAATGAAAGTCAACTGACTAAAACAGTGTACTAAGTGAATGTGAGTGGCAGAGTCGGGATCGGGAGACCAAGAATGGGCAACCAAAACCAAATAAATGATCTTTATAAAAGGGGAAAAATGCGTGGCACCCGAAACCGACGCGAATGCACGATGAGATCGTGTCAGGATCGTAGCTTGCGGAAAGGCCTCCTGCCTACCATTACGGATACAGAAAGTGAGTTTATGTATGTAGTTAAGCATATTATGTACTCAAGCGTATACTTTCAAAGGCAAACCGAAGTGAAGCCTGTCTAATAGCCTCACGTTTAACATAAAAACAATAGCTGACTTGGTGTCGCTAACTAATTTATTACTTTCTTTTTTTTTTTTTATGGGATAGGAGGGCAAACGAGCAAGCGTGTCACCTGATGGTAAGCAACCAACGCCGCCCATGGACACCAGCAACACATATAGTGTTACTGTTGCGTTGCCGACCTTTAAGGGATAGGGAATAGGAAAGGATGGGGAAGGGGGGTGGGCCTCCGGGTACCTCTCTCACCGAACGAAACGCGGCATGAGCCACTTTACGTCGATCTTCTGAGAGGTCGTGGTATTTCACCGGTCGAGCCGGCCCATTCATGCAGCGAACTGCTTGGCTCTACCACTGTTAAGACTGTTCTGTTCTAGACAATATTTAATTTTCATCATTTCTTACCCTTATCCCACTCTAAGTGGGGTTGACACAATATGTCACCTTTCTCCTTTTTCTTCTATCACTCGTCATCTTTACACTTACACATTTCATACTCATAACAAATTTTACATAGTTCATCCATTTCTTTTTAGGCCCACCTCTACTGATATGTCCATGCACAGTCATTCTCATCACTCTCCTGTTAATATGGTAGAGCCAAGCGGTTCGATTCATGAATCGGCTGACTTTACCGGTGAAATGCCATAACCTCTTAGAAGATAAAAGTACGTAAAGTAAAGTAAAGTGGCTCATGCCGCGTTTCGTTCGGTGAGAGAGGTATTATTTATTATAGGAAGTATAGTATATATTCTTTATACTCCACTTGCGGGACACAAAAAATAATGCGGTCGGCTTGCATACACTTCAACTCGATTGAGAATCGAACCCGCCGTTATGCATTCAACTGCCGTTCATTATACAAAATCACCTATAAATATGGCGCTTCAGATATTATTGTTAATTCTTATTTAATATCAGATCAGGAACTTAAAAATTTATTTTTCATCATTCCGAGGCCGAAAGTTTGAATTTCTTCTTTTGTTTGCGGGAAGAAAGATGCATATTTCAGACTGCTCACAATTAGTGACAGTTTAAAATTTAGTCTATTTTTGTTTTAATTTTCTTCCCGTTATCTATTTGAAATAACTTATTACCATGGTAACCGTGCAGTTGTTATTTCAAGCCCATATTATTATACGCGCGGCAATAACATCATTTAATAATAATAAAATAAAATAATATTTATCTAAGAGTCAAATTTTCTGATTCTGATAAAAATTACATCAAAAATATACATAGAAAAAAACTTGTGTATAAAAAATAAGTGAATACAGCTGTGTAAAAAAAAACCCGACAATGAATTCATCGGATTATTCAAGTGACGACTCTGAAGATGAAGAAGTGCGACGAAACATTGCTGCGGAAGCTGCGGAAATAACTCAAAATTTAGCACCCTCCAAATCGGTACAGCGATATAAAAATTGTCGAATATTATTAATAATATCTATTAAGTTTAAGATAATTAAAACTATTAATTTTTTTTTTTCGTTTGGGGGGGCTTCGCCCCCGCAACCCCCCACCGGGGCTTCGCCCCGGACCCCATCGGGGCTTCGCCCCGAACCCCCTCAATGAATAATTTGAACTACATTCGTTTTTCTTATATACAATGTCATTAAACTTTCGGTCCTGGTATGATGAAAAATAGTATACGCGCCACGGGAAGATAGCAGGACTTTTCGACCCACGCTTTTGTCACCCTCGCCTTCGGCTCGGGTGACAATATCGCGCGGGTTGAAATGTCCTACTTTCCTCCCTTGGCACGTAATGTACTATTAGTTAATAGAGGATTATACAATGATGTGTCAACTTACCCTTATCCTGGGCTGTGAGGAGTGACGAGGACAGTGTTTGGCGTAGTTTACCGAAGGTCCCGGGGGATTCTATTTGGCCGGGTACTGTACTGGCTGTTTCGTCCGTCGCCACCATCTGAACCAAAACAAATGATGTTGGATTAGCATTTTTATTCAACTGTAATAGAACTAATGTTGTGTTCATCACTGACTTGTTTTGTCCGAATTTCTTAATTATATAATGATTATTACGATGTTTATAATCTTTATTTTGATTGATTTCGTGTCAATTTATAATGAAAATTTTGTGATGAACGGTTGTAAAAGACATAAACCAACACCGACATAACATAACATTTGCCTTTATAATATTACTGAGAAAATATTTTTAAACATAAGTGTACCAAAAATAAGTGTGTTTATAGTTCTCGAAGTCCAAAGAGAATGGACCTATTTGGATTCGGTTTTTTTTTTAAATTGAGATAGCTTTGTACATAAATTAATTATAAATTAAAATTGTTATGTAATTATAAACGAAATTGATAGAACAGGTGTAGAATTTATATATTATGCTATTTTTGGCACTTACACTTTCATTCAAACCGTGTGTTGAAAGAGAATCAAAGCTCCGCGGATTTTCGATTGTAGTTTTGTATCCCGATTCTGAATACTATGTAAAGTCTGAAGAATAAAGAATAAAGTTATTTTGAATTTGAATTTTTATAGTGGATTAATTCAAAAGGAAGATTTCTCAATAAAATTTTTTACTGTTTGATAGAATATAAAAGAAATAAGTGACGATATAAATGATGGTAATTTGATAGAGAACGGTTATAAAAGTCGACATAGTAATGTACAAACAAAATAAAATATAACTTTAGTTCACTGAGTACTACTAGTATCGTAAATTTTTATGACGAGCAACAGATGGGAAGGGATATATCTATACGTACGACTTCTAAATAACAAAATCAATAAGACATCCTCTTTTGACAGAAGAATGACGCGTGTTTATTGCAACATAAAAGACTACTACTACTCTACTTTCTTTTCAAGATCCATGTTATCAAGATACACTGGCGTGATCTATTGATTCTCTTTTTATTACTTGACTCCCACGAAAAAATAAGTTCTCTTTTTTGTGTGTATATGTACGTATTTCTGATATGTATTCCTTTAGACTAAGCAGATATACAATGCATAAACGAATGGATGTAGGAGTCGAGGACGGCCAAGACACACAGTCCATGACCATATAGAACGTGTTCTGGAAGAAGATGGCGCTCTGTTCTCTCTGCCTACCCCACAAGGGATTTGGCGTGAAGTTGTGTGTGTGTATTGCATTAGCATTTATTTCTCCGTAGCAGTATATAGACTATGAGTTTTACCTTATATCTGTGGTAATTTGATCTTTATAACAAAATTAATAAGCGCTATATTTTACAGCAAAAGTTACTCAAAAAAGAAAATACAAAAGTTTACAATAGAACAAAGAATGTGCACCTATTTTGAAATCAGTTAAAAGGATAGGTAAGTCTGAAGGAATTATAGTTCTATATGGACAGACTTAACTTTATTTACGGCTGAAACATTTCTCGAATAGGTACCCTTAATCTCTTTCTCTCTCTCCTTTTCTCTCTTTCTCCCTCTCTCTCTCTCTGTATGTTTTAGATAATAAGTTAATACTTTAATGTAATTATAGTCGAGTAGTTACAGAACTTGTGGCGGGAAATTTCAAGAAATTCCTAAAGGAACCTATTCGAGAAGAAACTTTGCGGCTACCTACTAAGTGTTACATACCTAGCTGGCTTCAGAACGCCATTACGAAACTGGGTCGGTACATGTCAGAGTTCGTTTAGTACCTACAAAAGTTTCTTTAAATAAATAACCACGGGAAAATCCCGTTTGGATGTAATGAGATAAATTTTGTTGAATCGCATATCAAACATGAAACATTAGCAAATGTTAGTTCAATTTGTTCACTTCACCATGATTTAGGGCAACGGTTAGAAGTTCCACAACTTGAGAAGAAAATAAATTGTATACGTCATCACATCTGATGTGCAGGGCAGAACGGTTCTTATCCCACTGAAACGGGTACCACCCACTTAGTTGATGTGATCTAAGTAACAGAGAGTTCCCTGAAGCCAAGCCATATTGATAAAAGAAGACCACTGTCCCACAAAATCTACATGATAAGTGTTCAATGAATGGGCCACGGTAATTGCTGACCATCAGGCGATCCATAAGTTTTTTCTCAGCTACACAATTAAAATAGAGAACGACGAAACTTTTTCTTTTTCTACTGGCTTTATCTTGCACTAATAGCAGTACTATTTGCTGAATTGAGGTCGATAGGTTCGAACCCCATCCGCGTACAAAATTTTGTATTTTTTAGCATTGATAGATTGTAGTGTCCACATATTTATTTTTTATATTATAAGTACTTCAGAGTGTCGGTGTAAAAGTAAGAAAGGGCATGCTTCGATGGTTCGGACATGGAGAAAAAATGGATGATGCAAGATTGACTAAGCTGATATAAAATGCAAAAGCGGATGGATGTAAGAGTCAAGGACGGCCAAGACACACATTCCATGACCAAATAGAACGTGTTCTGGAGGAAGGTGACGTTGAAAGCCTCAAAAATCGACGCGCGTGCATCAAAAGAGATATGAAAGTTAACGAAGCGAATGAGAAATGTAAAAATTGTGCCTTATGGCGCTATGATCACTCTGTCTACCCGGCAAGGGATTTGGTGTAAAGTTATGTATATATGTATGTAAGTATTGTAAAATAAAGCCAGCGCCGTAATTAACGTTTTCTGATTATATGCCTGTCTGCACCTTTAGATGCCGCTGGCACACCAGTTTACGGCACTTAGTAAAACATACACGCAGCTGCTATATAATCCTCAATATCATAGCTTTTTAACTAGATGGCGCTTTATGAATGCCACAAAGACGTTAAAACGTAGGTATTAAACATAATATCTGATGTATAGTATAACTCGAACGTCTAACAACGTTCTACGTGGAAACCTTGTGATGTAGATGCCGTCCATTTATCCTTCAAGCCCAGGGCAATCGAATATGGACGTTGTAAGTATTATTATATAATAATAATATTGGTATTCAGCAAACAGTTTGTGAGACAAATACTAAAACACATTCATCGGGGAGTGAGTTAAATCGAGTCCAAATCGATTCTCGATCGTTACTCGAATCGCTACTTAACCGTAACCACATATTACACAACACACAATAACATTGGCAATCTATAAATAAAATAAAATTTATTCGCGCGAAAATGTAGGTTGAATATTAAATAATTACATAGTATAAAACAAAGTCGCGTTCTGCTGTCTGTCCCCATAGATGCTTATTTATTTAAAAATACGCAAAGGATTTTATTGTTGTTATTTTTAATAGATAGATAGAGGGTGTCAACGGGGTGGTTTTTATCTATAATTCATGTAAGTTGTAGTAAAGAAAAAGATAAATAATGATAAATCCAAAATTTACTTCTTAATTACTTTCGATGCGGAACAAAGTTCGCCGGGTCAACTAGTAGATAATATAAAAACAAATGTGCAAGATAAATTTGATCACAATACTTTCGGGGTAGATAGAAAGAATGAAGCATCAGAACACACGATAACCGATGTCTTCCATATTTTTTATGTCTCCTGACTTCACCTTAAATTAATATATATTAATATAACGATTACTTGGTCTTTAGAATTGTGGTGTCATCAACTACGACGTCTTTTCTCTTTTGCTCTTTAATATCTGTTTAGTCGTTTCTCTCGGCTCCATTCTTTCCGCTCACCGGAACTCGAGTGTTGAAAGCGTCCAAAGGCTTTCCATTAGGTGGGCTGTATGCTTGTATGCTCTAATAGTGGTTTGAAAAAAAATAAACCCAACATTACATTACTTACAGAGGTTTTATGAAATTTTCACGGGTGAAAATGATCTCTGTAAAGAGTTCGAAACGTCGGGAAATAAATAAAAATAAGTTCTAAATAAACGCGAGACAGTCCTAAAAATTAATATGAAGTAATTCAGTCCAGTCTAGTAACATCTAACTACTTAGAAACTATTAACTGCCCACACCATAAGGTAATAAAAGCGTGAAGTCATATAAAAGCCTTCAATAAATACAATTTGTGGCAATGGAAAAATACAGTGTTTACAAAATGTTTGGGGCACGTACCAAACAAGAGTTCTCGATTACAACTGTCGGCGGATATTTTTATAAGATAATATAGGTCATGAACGCGGCTCGCTCATGACCCGGTGGGGGTGTGGGGGAGACTCTAGGGGTTTGGGGGGTGATGGGCAGACGCGGCCCTGGTTGACCCACTTGTTGCCTCAACCCCTTATTTACATTACGACTCTAATTGCTGTCGGCGGACGGCAGGTGTAGTAAGCCTTTATTTTATCACAATCTCAAGATCAACCTTCCCTAATTAATTGTCAGACTTGTGTAAACAGTGATACGACACCAGTAAATAGTAATTAATAGATGGAGATTTTCGTTATCTATACAGATAATAAAATCGTAGGAAAATCAAAAACGTTTTCCTCGAAGTGGTAATTTTAACTTGGGAAATAAAAAAAAGTCAGACGGAGCCATATCAGGTGAATAGGGTGCTTGGTCGAGAACGTTTGTTGAATTTTTCGCTAAAAATTCTTTCACTATAATGGCTGTGTGTGATGGTGCATTATCATGGTGCAGCATCCATGAGTTGTGTCGCCACAAATCTGGACGTTTTCGGCGGATACTCTCACGCAAACGCTTCATGACGCCTAAATAATATTCTTTATTCACTGTTTCTCCCTCTGGAAGGAATTCGGAGTGAACCACACCACGGTAGTCAAAAAAAAACTGTCAGCATCACCTTGATTTTGGTGCGACTTTGCCGCGGTTTTTTGGGTTTCGGCTCGTTTTCGAGACGCCATTCTGAAGACTGTTGGCTTGTTTGCATGTCATACTCATAAACCCATGTCTCGTCGCCAGTTATTATACGTTTCATAAAGGTCGGATCCGTAGAAGCTCGGGAAACCATGTCTTCAGCGACATGCTTTCGCTCCCCTTTTTGAACAAAATTGAGCTCTTTTGGAACTAGTCGAGCAGCGACGCGTTTCATGCCTAAAATATCAATGAGAATATTGTGGACGGACTTAAAAGATATGTTCACCTTACTAGCCAACTCTCTCAGACTCATACGTCGATTTTCGAGCACTAGCTTCTTGATTCTGTCGATGTTTTCTTTGGTCGTAGCGGTTGAAGGTCTACCAGAACGAGGCAAGTCTACTACTACTTCTCGGCCTTCTTTAAAAGCCTTATACCATTCATAAGCCCTTGTTTTCGATATACATGATTCGCCGTAGGTATTTCGCAACATTTTTAGTGATTCACCACATGAAATATCATTCGAAACACAAAATTTAAGGCACAATCTTTGTTCAACAATATTTTCCATTGTAAAAATCGCCGAGGACTCAAAACTATGACCAACAAAAAGTTTAGTTTAAAAAAAATTAAATGACAGATCCCGTTCAAATTTTGCGCGCTAAATCAGTACAGTGCTACCAACATGCAGTAAAAAAATTAGAACGACCTCTTTTCCGCGGGTCTCTTTATTGACATATTCCCGATACTTTTTACACAGAGTAGTATGTGTGATAAATATCGATGACTGAAAATTATGGCAATAACCTTCGGGTAGAAAAAGGCGTGAAGTTATGTTTTTATGAAATGTTGGTTGAAAATTTAATTTAAAGAAGTTAAGTAGCTGAAGGAAGACAAAAGAAAAGGATATAAGTTGACACCTGTTAATGGGAGCACGGAGGGAGCAAGTGAACTAGACTTGCTTATTATGAGCGAGAACTTTCCAAAAATGATATTTAAGAATCGATAAGAGAAGAGATCGATAAGAATTAAAAAGTAACGATTGGAGACGTTATTCGATTATTGCTGATGATTTCTAACGTAGTCCAGTCATTTAAGGTTAAATTAGGTAAGAATCTCGGAATTTGAGATACCCGGCTGTAACTCTGTAAATATTTATATATTGACACCCTAAAAGTTGTCTCAAAACCTAAATATGGTAGGGTGTACGCAACTATTAAATTTTAAGGTCAAAAGTCACAAAAATTTGTATTTTGCGCTTTCTTCGTAAATATCTCATTTCCAATGAGATTTTTGCTATATGTATTATGTATCAATATTGTAGATTATTAAATTCTCTACAAATTTTGATGAAAAAATATTTTTTAACGGTGAACCGTTTTAGAGATACAGCGCGGAGAGCGCGCAGTCACAGGACCACTTCAGGTCAACCAGTGCCTTCGCTCGAAAACGCGCCATATATAATTGTTGAACTATCGATAAATCAATTACTATAAATATTTGTAAATTTTTACATAACTTGAAATTACCTATACCTTAACGTGGAATTATCCCAGAAAATTGTATTTAGCAAATCGTCTGGAGCAGGTGGTAAAATTGTTAATGGGCAATACGATGGTTAGAAAGTTTGAACTGATAATATACTGGTGGAATATTTGAAAACTGTCCAGGTTTATTAGGTTTTGTAGACTTGACATAGCGAAGATTATCGAGACTTTTCACAGATTTCGGATTAACAGCTACTGCCTAAACCTTCGGGTATAAAAAGGCGTGAAGTTATGTAAAAATTGACAGTTCATCAACTATAATGGCGCATTTTTAACCGCAGTACCGGTCCAGTGACCGCGCGCTCTCCGCCTTTTGACGTGACAACGTCTTATAAATTGGTTTGCCGGGTGACACTTCAAGAAACTGCGTTACGCTCCGCTCGCGTTATGCGCTCACAATGAGAGCGAGTGAGAGGCACGCGTCCCTTCCACTCGAGCACAGTTAGCCCGCCTAAGAGCGAAAGAGACAGAGCGACAAGTTATTGTATGTATATTTGTATATAAATACGTATGTATGTGTAAAGGTAAAAATAAAATTTTGTTAATATGAAATTCAGTGCGAGATTCTTTGTATAAATTAATGTTTTAAATATAATTCTTTGTATAAATAAATGTTTTAAATTGTTACTATTATTTCATCCTTCTTCCTACTATACGAATGAATATTCACATTAAAATTATTTTACCACTCAAAGTCGTTGTCACGTAAAACTTTCGCCCGTATACCGACTTTACAGGCAACCATTTAATTTTTATTTTAAAAACAATGTTTGTTGGTATTATAATTTGCTTCTGAATTTAGAGGTCGCGGGTTCGAATCATCACACTGGCTCACACCAATGACTTTTATTTCTAAAACGGTTCACCATATAAAAATAATTTTATACAAAATTCGTAGAGAATTTAGTAATCTACAATATTGATACTGAATACAAATCGCAAAAATCCCATTGGAAATGAAATATTAACGAAGAAAGCGCTAAATACCGATTTTCGTGACTTTGGACCTTAAAATTTAATAGTTGCGTACACCCTACCATATGTAGGTTTTGAGACAACTTTTAGGGTGTCAATATATAAGTATTTACAGAGTTACAGCCGGGTATCTCAAATTCCGAGGTGAACTTACTATAATGACTGGACTAATGATGTTATAGACCGCTAAGAAAATACATAATTCTATAAATTTAATGTTAAAAGTTACAAAAACCATTTCCGGGCTGAGTTTGCTCGTGAAATTGAGGGACGTAGCGAGCCGGTCTTCGTCCCCGTCCCTGGCTCCGTCGTGGAGCACAGATTACGCGCCACAAACGCTGGCCCACAAAGGAATGTAATTACGCGTCACTGACATACAGCTCGATTGTCCTTCTAGTATACAAGTCGATGACTATTTTAATATACAAATAGCGCACATATACGCAACTAAAAGAAAAAAAGAAATCAACTAAGAGCTCCATTCATTTCTACTAGTAAATATGTTTTATTTAACAGTGGCAGAGTCTCACAGCCAGCTGCATGAATGAGCCGGCTCGACTGGTGAAATACCACCTCTCGGAATATAGCCGTAAAGTGGCGTTTCGGTTGGTGAGAGAGGTATCCGGAGGGCCGATCCCCTTTGCCCTTCTATTTTCCTCATACTCCCTTAATACACGGCAACGCACCACGGTGTACATAGGTGGCGAGAAGATACTTACCACCAGGTGACCCCCTTGCTCCTTTGCCGTTCTATCCCATAAAAAGTAATGGTAAATATCTATGTTGCTTAATGACTTATTCAATGATTCCCAGCATCAATTAGTTGATGAAAATTACACTGCAGTGAGTTAGAAAACACATAACATAACTTCATGTCTTTTTTCTATCCGAAGGTGTAGGCAGCGGCTGTTAGGCCTCGTGTCGCCGTAATGTTTACGATTCGTACCCGTGACCTCTGAATTCAGAAGCGGGGTGCTCGTTCACTGGACCACCGAGACTTTAGAAAACACATACGCAGTAAAAACAAGCATGTTTTGTTTGTTTGTTTGTTTTAATGTAAATGTACTCGAATGGGTATCGAACTTCGGCCGACCTTAACGATACAGTCACGACTAAAAGTGGATGTTAATGAACTACGCCGGCAACCTATTCTATAGGAGCAAATTCTTAATTCCGTAAATACTATGAAATGCTTTCTCTGCATATAATATAATATAAATTATTAATATTATTTAAATTACATGTTTTAGAGTTTAGTGTTTTTTTAATTTTATTACCCATCTTCATAATGCTTTAATTGATTGCTTTTTAACTTTCTTGTAACGAACTGGACCCTCGCGGATTAGTGTGCATTAAATTTGGATTTAGACTTATCCAAGACTTTAAATATTTGAAAATAATACATTACCATATTCCCATTCTTTCCCATAAAAACATACTTAAAAACCCTGTCGAATATCTGGATTTATTTATACGATTTTCGGACATTTTTTACATTTCTGATTGGTCAGATTTCTTCACCTATTGGCATGTGTACTTTGACACGCTGCCTACACTTTTGCGCACTTACGGCGTCAAGGCGCGTTATGTTCTATTAACTATAGTTCTTACAGCGAGAGAAGAGTCCAACTAAGAATTGATGAAACTTTTGTTCATCAAACTATTTCGGGTCTCCATATTTAGTTCAAGATTAAGACAGCATTCTTTGATCTAAGTATTTTCATTATAAAACGTAGTAGTTTTCTGAAATTAAGTAAAAAGTACTTCGGGGGTGAAACGGAGGGATAACCCGACCTTTATACATATATATAAAAAATGTATAATATAACAAAAGTCTGGTAACTGCAGCACTGTTATGAAAATTAGTTTTACATTTTTTATATCTTTACGCTTTCAAGACATATAAATATAGCAGTTTTGCCTCGTTTAGATTATTCATTAATGGGGTCGGCACATCATGCCATCCTTTTCCATTCTCTGCTATCACTCGTCGTGTTCACATTTACTTCCTTCATATTCATATCAACTTTTACACAGTCCATCCATCTCTTTTCCGGCCTTCCTCTACTAATGTGTCCATCCGCAGTAATTCTCATCGTTTTCCTTGTGACTTGACTTTCGTTTCTTCTCGTAATGTGTCCACACCACGCCAATTTACATTACAATAATCATTTAATTGGTTTAGAAATTTTCATAAAAATCATTAATATCTACCTGAAACTCGTGTTCGAAACACATGACCTCCCAAACTGAATTCCATTGATAAAACAAATATTATTGTTTATATTCAATAATCTAATTCCATTTAAAAGCTCTTAATAACTTGTGGTTATAATACACTAGCTGACCCGGCGAACTTTATTCCGCATCAAAAGTAATAATAATGAGTAAAATTTGGATCTTTAAAAAGTTCAATTTGTGCTATTTATCGGCACGCGTTTTGGCGCGTAACGCAACTACTATGTCCCGCTATGTTAATACTGTAATATCTTCGTAAATATTCGTTTAAATTACTTGCTGTAAAGGGCCATACTGATTTATATTAAAAGCACAATCTATTTAAGACACTTGACTGGATGAAAATTAATGCTGTAATGTTTAAAATTGCTTCGTAAATAAGCCATTATTTCTAGTAAAAAATAACAAAATAAAAATGGTCATTGTGGGTTATCCTTAAGAGATAGACATATGCCCTCGGGGACTTTTTTGTAGACCTTCTAAAGGTGTTTAATAATGTAGAACATTGTTTTGATCTATCACTTAGGGTTCAGACAGCGTTTGCAATTAAAGTGCTAAATCTCGAAAATTATCATTTTTTCTTCAGAACATCATATTTGAATTATAGATCAAAACCACCCCGTTGACACCCTCTAACTATTAAAAAAACCGCATCAAAATCCGTTGCGTATTTTTAAAGATATGCACATATAAGGGGACAGACAGCGGAAAGTGACTTTGTTTTATACTATGCAATGATGACTAATTTAAATCTGTAGTATGCATCGCTGGAAGCCATCTTAGACGCCTATAAGTGCAGTAGTTTACCAACATACAGACATTGTGTTGCTCAACCGGCATTTCCCCAATATACAAATATATATTTGTTATGAGCTATCTAGTACTTAGATCTGGCGAACTTTTAGCCGCAATAAAATCAATAAATTTTGCCCGAAATTTATGATTATATCTTCCGTTCGCTTCGGTAATACCTTGATAATATATGGCCTATAACCTTCCTCGATAAAAGAGCTATGCAATGCAAATCAGAATCAATTTTGATTAATAATGTCCTGCTTGAATATAATAAAAACGCTATTCTTTTATTACAGTCCTAACTGACCCGGAGAAATTTGCTTCGCCTCAGAAGCAATAAATTATTTACGATAACACATTTGAAATCACGAAAATTATCAGCAATTCAGTATTTCTCCGCCATATTATACCTGCAATATGCATACAAATTAACCTATTGGTTGAACCTATCTATTAAAAGTAACACACCGTAATCCGTTGCGTAGTTTCAAAGATTTAAGCATTCATGGAGACAGATAGATAAAAGTGACTTTATTTTATACTATGTAGCGTACAGGCATATATTATAACTATTTGACCCGGCGAACTTTTTCCGCATCAAAACTAATACCTATATTTGGGAGTGCAAGCGTTCTGTAATAATTAATAGATCTCTAATTTTAAATTTACCTTGATATTGTGTTCAATATAAATTGTACATGTAAATGTCATTGTTCTCCACATTTGTTACACAACGTTACCACTCTAATTAAAAGGTGTCGCTTGAGTTGTGCTCGACTACAGTAGCCGCTTAGAATTTCTTAATTAACTTGTAGGACATTGATTTTAATTTGGTTGGGTCTCAATTGTGATTGTCGAGTATTCTAGCTGCTACACCTTTTATGCACTAACTTACTGTACAAACTACTTTGTTTTCAGTAGTGATTATAATATTATTTCGAATGGTTTGAAAAGAGTATTTGGCACATGAGTTTCTTTAGTATTTTATTTTAAATAATATGTTAAACCTGTACTTGTTGACTATTTTTAAGTGTCTGTGAAGACCACGGATTCTGATCCAGAGGTCCGGGTTCGAATCCTGACACTGGCTCACACCAATGACTTTTCGAAATTGTTTTCGGAAGTTAAGTGTGATAAATATCGATGACTGAAAACTTTGTGTCCGGTATGGCAATAGGTTCGCCACCTATTCCATTTGGAACGTAAACATAACGGCGAGACGAGGCTTAACAGCAGCTGCCTACACCTTCGGGTAACAAAAGGCGTGAAGTTATGTTATGTTATGTTTTATACTATGTAGAGTGATATATAGGTACAGGGCGTCTGTGACACCCGTTAAACTAACGGCGTACCTATACAACTCAGAAATCACATTACAGTAGTACGCCGAGCGCCACCTATCGGAAATCCAAGCGAATAAATTTAAATCAGCGGCAGCCGAGTTTGGGTCTACTCTATATCCACTTCAATCTTGTGCACACTTGAGCGAACACGTTGCGCCCGTCGGCTCCTCTCACTACAACTGTGCTGTATTTTCTACCGCGATATTTTAAGCGATATACAAGTGTATGTATGTTTTTGTGGTGTGGAGGTTGAACATCAAGCTTCTGAATCTAGATGGGTCTAGTTCGAATCCTGGCTTACATCGACTTTTCGGATATGTGATAAATGTCCATGATTCACACAATTGTGCCCAGTGTATAGCAATGGGTTCCGCCATCTATTCTATTTGGCACTATATGGGGAATTATAGCCATCCAGTTGACGCCCTCTATCTAATAAAAAAACCGCATCAAAATCCGTTCCGTATTTTCAAAGTTCTAAGCATAAGGGGACAGACAGCAGAAAGCGACTTTGTTTTATACTGTGTAAATAATGATAGTTATATAGAGGTGAAAAATATATTAAAATCTGAGGCGTTTTTTGGGTATGGCAGAGTGTACATGAAAGTAGAATAAACGCGTTAGAAATGAGGGCACTGCGCAAAATCTGCGGAGTGACTCTCGCTGACCGTGTAGAAAACAAGGTTGTAAGGGAGGAAATTGGTTTGAAAGAGAGTGTCGGTGTAAAAGTAAGAAAGGGCATGCTCCGATGGTTCGGACATGTAGAAAGAATGGATGATGCAAGACTGACTAAGCAGATATACAATGCAAAAGCGGATGGATGTAGGAGTCGAGTACGTTCAAGACACACATTTCATGACCAAATAGAACGTAGAGGAAGGTGATGTTAGGAGCCTCAAAAATCGACGCACGAGCATGAAAAGAGTTATGAAAGTCAACGAAGCGAGTGAGGCGTGTAAGAATCGTGCCTTATGCCGCTCTGTTCTCTCTGCCTACCCCGCAAGGGATTTGGCGTGAAGTTATGTATGTATGTATGTATGTATGTATAAACAATAAAAGCTCTATCAATCATTTGTTACAGTTGATTCTTATTTATATAATAATAATAATAATATCTTGGACACAATATACACAGCGCCCTCTAGTTCCAAGCTAAGCAATTAAATGCTTGTGTTATGGATACCAGATAACGGATATTAATACATATATACTTTTTTTTTGTAAATACATACTTATAATACATAGAAAAACACCCAGACGCCACACAAATATTCATGTTTGTCACAAATATTTGTGCTCGGGTGGGAATTGAACCCCCGACCTCATTGCTTCAGCCGGTAGTTTTACCAATTCGCCACGAATTATATATATATATTATATTATGAATATATATATATTATACTCTGTAATATGAACATAACTTCATGACTTTTAAGTATATTCGTGATTCATATGTATTCATGACTTTTCAGATTGTAGGCGTAGGCTTCGGCTTTGTTAAGCTTCGACTCGCCATTATGTTTACGTCCAAATCGAACAAACCTATTGCCATACCGGGCACAAAGTTTTCAGTCATCGATATTTATCACGCATAACTTCAGAAAAAAATCTCGAAAAGTCAACGGTGTGAGCCCGGATTAGAACCCACGACTTCTTGATTCAGAAGTGGGGTGCTCGAGTAGTAAACCACCGAGACTGTCTATAAGTACTAATATTATATTGAGGAAAGATGTGTATTTTTGTATGGAATGAATAATCTCAAAAACTCTCTCTACTCTCAAAATCTCAAAAACTACTGGACCGATTTCAAAAATTCTTTCACCGTTGGAAAACTGCATTCACTCAGAGTAAGATAGACTATCATCAATCATCATCGTCATCGTCATTTTGTTTGTACGCGAGAAACACCGCGAGGCAGGAAAGCTAGAATTAAATCATCCTTATAGCTTTAGCGAAAACATATATGAATGAATGAGTGTACCTAACAGATTTATCAACACTTTGCTACAAACTTCACTTCAGTTAAGCAAACACTGGCAACTTCACTTCACACAAGTAATTCTTCACACCTATAGACATTTTTTTCAACACTGAAAACTAATATTATACCCAAACATATATTTTATACGATTAAAACTGGGAGATCATTACTCAAGCAAAGTTTACTGAAAAATGTTACAAAATCCGGTGGCATTTATTGGCTGAAAAAGATTAATTGTGGTCCTGGAGGGAGAATCGCGAACCATCATTTAGAATGTTAGAGAATCCGTGTAATATTTTACCCAACAGAAATTTGCTTCGATCATTTGATTTGTTTTATGTTCACGACTATAAGCAGGTGGGTAGGTAGTAGGCAGACAGGCAAGGCCCATGGCGCTTTCATGGAATATATAATGAGTTTATTTATCTATTGAAAATTTCTGTGATGTCATCGGAGTACCCAGGTTCGGAATCCATTCCACAAAAATACAAGTGTGAGGTCTCTTGGATATTGAGAAACGTAGGTTTATAAATTGAAGTATGTACTTAATTCAATGAAACCGTATACTATTTTGTCATTTAAAATATATTATGAATTGTAAGAATTTATATTCTCAGGACAAGTTTCATCAGCTTACTGTCCTAGGCCAGCGTGCGTAAAGAAATTTTACATCTAAACTCTATACATTGCATTCTATTCATTATAGTACTAGTTTATGATAAATGTAGATGTTATAGGCAGAGGAGCTCGCGTATAGGCAAGGAGCGCAAACAATCTGTAGTAGGTACAGCAAACTTGTCAAGCTTGTGGGCGGTCGGAGCTGAACTAGTTTTCTAGCGAATAACTTCAAGTACACTAAGTAGCTGAGCTTAATTTATTTTTAACCGTTTCCAAGTAACAAGAAGTAGCATTAAATCCATACCATCTTTTTGTTCATCACTCGTGAAAATTATCTCTGTAAAGAGTTCGAAACGTCGGGAAATTAATAAATAAACGCGATATAATCCTAAAGTTTGTTTTAATGTCATGAACGTGATTCGCGAAAATCTTAGAGATAAATAAGCATTAAATGTATTTCCTGATTTTTATACAAGATGGCGTTACTTACCTAATTTAAGTTCTGAACATTATTTTTAGAACGAAGTTCTTTATCGCGCATTGTGAAAGCGGGCTAGACGGAAAAATTCTTACGAAAAGTTGTCACGACACTTTTTCCATCCCAAACTAGGGCACTTTCAAGTATTGGCTTATTTAGAGTAATGTACTACGCGAATGGTCTAGTGGCTCTCATACAGGGGGGCTCGGGTTCGAATACCGGTATCGGAATTCTTTTTTGGAGTTTTATTTTCCATGTTTTCATATTTTATATATGTTTTTTTACAGAAGGAACCAGAAAATGGTACGTACAAGTGCGATCATTGTTCCTTAGAATTATCCGGTATTTATAAACTAAAACGTCAAGTCCTAAAGCTAAGTCTTGTACTTAAATAAAAACTAATCAGCAAAATTTAAGAGAAAAATCAAGAAAACCTACATAAAAATAAGCACGATTTTTTTTTGCAATTTGTGTCGATTGTACATTAGCCGAAGGAACTTCGTTCCTACCTGGTGTCCCACGACACCACATCTTTTTTATTAGAAAAACGTCACGCTATTTTGTTAGTTATTTTGACGCGACCTTTCTTACAGTGTTTCAATTCTAATCAGTGGAGATATTAATGAAATTTGACCATAAAATCTTAGTCAAGATATTGGAGACTGTTATTGGCTTTATTTTCTCATGGTAAGTAGTCTTTATACAAGAGAGAAGAGCAGTATGCTTATGAGTAAATTAACTGGACTGAAATTCCAAAATTAGTATTTTGGTTACTCGCTTAACTTAAGTATATCTAAGTCATTTTGAAAAGTTATTTCATTGTAAAAGTGAACGGATGTAGGGGTCGAGGACCACCAAAATACACATTCTATAACGCACACCAAATAGAACGTGTTCTGGAGGAAGGTGATGTTAGGAGCCTCAAAAATCGACGCGCGTGCATGAAAAGAGTTATGAAAGTCAACAAAGCGAGTGAGGCGTGTAAGAATAGTGCCTTATGGCTCGCTGTTTTCCCTGCCTGCCCTGCATGGGATTTGGCATGAAGTTATACTATTATTGTTTTGCTATAAGTCATTTCATGCTAGCCTGTTTAAGGTTTCTGACGTTAACTTTCCACTTCTTGGACTCCCGAGGCCTTCCGCATTCTATATCAGTTAAGTTGATTTCTCAGCGTCTATTATTGAAAAACCCTGGTTCGAATCCCGTTACACAAAAATAACTTCGGTGATCTTTTAGTTAGTTATGCGCGACGGATGTCAATGACTGACTTATTTATGACAAATATAATGCAAGAACTATTCCATGGAAACGGTACGTTGAGATCGTATTGCTGCTGCCCATACCCTCAATTATAACAAGCGTGAAGGTGCAAAAACGCTTTATAAAGTTTCTGTATTTTCCACAATAATAGCCCATTATTGTTATTAACCATTAGAAGTTTGCCCTGTTTCACTACACATGAAACTACTGTTATCATATAAATTGTAGGTAAATACATTCTAAATAATTCATATCGCCACTGAATGACTGAATGAATGAATGAACGATTGATATACATGAACAAAATGAGGCAATCATCAAAGTAGTTTAATTACTTAGCGCTGGATTATATAGTCCAACTGAACCGGGTTTCATGGAATCACTATTTTGATTGGGATCGGACATTTTGTGTACGAAGGTTTTTGTGTTCATATGTAGCAGTTCTATGATGTATGACTGAACTTGACACTACCAGTGGCTACGCCTGCTTTACACTTCACCACTTAAACATAACTTGTATACGTAGTTTAATCTCGCCCATCTTGCTTAACTTCAAATATCTCCACTTATAGCTATATTATGAGTTTTAATTGTGCTATTTGTATATAAATTACAAGCTGACTCTTCTTACCGCCTTTTCACATATCTTTAGTACGGAAAATGCTAGTATTTTACCGTAGAGTACGCCAGTACTTATACGCGTAGAACTTCTACGCATATTGGTAGTAGCGGGTTTACATAGTATATCATCATAGCATAGTATAAAAAAAAAGTCGCTTTCTGCTATCTGTCCCCTTACAAGCTTAGATCTTGAAACTACGCAACGGATTTTGATGTGGCTTTTTTAATAGATAGATTGTATCAACGGCGTGGATTGTTTTTACTATCGGAAAAAAAAACTGATAACTTTTGAGTTAAGTATGTTAATGTAAAACACTGGCTGAACCCTAATTGATAAATCAAAACAATGTACTACATTATTATACACCTTCAAAAGGTCTACAAACAAATTCGCGATGGGATAGGTCTATCTCTTAGCGATAATCTACGATGATCGTTTTTTTTTTCTGAGGCGAAACAAAGTGCGCTGGGTCAACTAGTTATATATAAAATATAAAAAAGAATTATTGAGCAGGTTTTTAAATACTTACTTTCTTTAAGGTAGAATTTCAGAAAATAATGATATACGGAGCAGATACGTGGTCTTTGAATATTGGGCTCATGACGAAGCTCCACGTTGCTCGGCGTGCTATGGAACGGGGTATGACTTGGAATCTCTCTGCGAGATAAAAACCGCAATACGGACATGCGCAAGAGATATGGCGTGACCGACATATTACATATTAATAGGATTTGCTTTAACTAAATAAACTTTTAAAACAAATACACGTTTAAAGTTTACAGGGCGATTGAAGCATGAACATGTAAGAGACAGAGTTACGCTGATATTTCTTTTCCTTAATAGCAAAGGGGCCAAACTGACTAGCGGGTCAGTCCGTGGTAAGTGACTACCCCGCCCATGGATATCTGCACCACCGAGGAGGTCACAGCTGCGAGTTGACAGCCTGTAATGGGAGCGGACTTCCGGATATTACGAACGAAACAAGACATAAGCTACCAATCCCTTTTACAACGATTTAGTGGTTTAAGTATAAAAGGGTTAAGCAGAAAATCGCAGGCAAATTGCGTTACTTTCTGATACGTATACTGTAAGATGTCAAGACCCCATTATACTACTAATATAGCAAATCACAAGTCTCGATGGCCTAGTGGTTAAGAATTCTGTTTCTGATTCAATAATCTCGAGTTTGAAAGTACATACGGACTGATAAAACTTTGAAAAAATTGCAGCTGTCCACACCTTCGCGTATTAAACGCGTAAAGTTGCATGTTACGTTAGTGATATATTTTCGCATTTATAATCTATTGTCTATACATATAAGGAAAATTGAAGTGTCTGGTTGTAATATTGAAATAATTGCATATGAATAAATATACAGTACATATATAAATAAACATAACTTCACGCTTTTTATCTACTCGAAGGTGAAGCCAGCAGCTGTTAAGCCTCGTCTCGCCGTTATGTTTACGTCCCAAATGGAATAAGTGGCGAACCTATTGCCAAACCGGGCACTTTTTTTTTAGTCATCGCTATTTATCACACATAACTTACGTCAGAAAAGTCATTGGTGTGAGCCAATGTGAGGAATATACAGTACATATCCTAAATAGACATTTTTTGCCTGTCTGTCTTTCTGTTTGATTTAGCTTAGTTTTGAAATAGCTGGGCCGATTTTAAAGAGATGATTTTTATTGGCAGATAGCTGGCGTAATAATGAGTACCAAGGCTACTAAATTTTAGAAAAAAAACTTTTATTTATTTATTGCTTCCGAGGCGAAACAAAGTTCTCCGGGTCAGCTAGTATTAGTTGTTTGTTTTAAACATAGTATTAAACATCAATGCTACCGGCGCGAGTGTCGAGAACAATGACGATGATATGTATTAGATGTATAATTGCATCAAACACAATACACATGACATGTTCCACGAACTACAACGCATATTGTTACTCACCGTGGACACCATACACCACACAACATACATGCTTATAATATAATACATATAATTAATTAATAGAAAAATCAACAAGTCAATTAGTCGATATTTAACTAAAAATAGTTTGCGGGTCACCTAATGGTAAGTGACTTACGCCGCCTATAGACAAATACAATACAGAGTGTTACAGTTACTTTGCCGACCTTTAAGGGTGTAGGATAGGATAAATGGGGGAAAGGGACTTGCGGAAACCTTCCATCGAACGAAACGGTGGTATTCCACCGGTCAAGCAGCAAATACATGCAGCGAATTGGGTGGCTATACCACAGTTGAAATGTGGCTGATTAAACAAGATTGTGTGAAAACTTGTTCTGTCTTTCTGTCTGTATGTAGATATTCATTCAATTAGGAATCTTTTGGATAAACTTTTGCTTTTAGATATTGTATGACCATGTGCTGGGCTTGTTTTTGGAAATCCTCAATCTGTGATAATAGTTGTTGCTATTAGCACTTCATGTGTAGAGCCGCAGACAACAACTAGTACTATATAATTATAAATTTATAAGAAAATTAAATTCACGCCTTTTTTATACCCGAGGGTGTAAGTGGCTGTTAAGCCTTGACTTGCCGAATCGTTATGTTACGTCATGGATAACACACGTCGTCACACTTAACTTCGGAAAAGAATTCCGAGAAATCATTAATGTGAGCCCGGAATCGAACCCACGACTTCTGAATGAGAAGTGTGGTGCTCGACCATTGGACCACCAAGACGATTAAATATAGACGATATATGTATATATAGACGCACGTATTTTCTATACGGAAGGCACTTCGCAACAAATTCTTGTCGCGATTTTCAATAGCCTTTTGTATGATCTCAATTTGGACCAAGAGGATTTCGAGGGGTAAGCTTCAGAGTGAGAATCGAGAGTAGCCTGAGGCTGTATTCATTTATTTGGAATTAAATAATACCAAAATGAATTCGATCAAAATCGATATTTGAAAGAAATTTTCTGATACAAGCATCTCTACCAGACAGGCATAGACTTAACTAAAAACATGATAAGTACCGTTATAACAATATTCGTTTCTAATATTGTATATGTTTGTTGTTAGAATTAAGAGTTAATAAACTAAGATAATCCTTTATTTTTATAATAGATTCTGTGCTGTAATGTTGTGTTTATAAAAATCTTACTTAGAATATGTGGAGGCTTATTGCCAAACGTCGAGCAATGATCATCACATACCTGTATTTGAATACTTTTGAACCCAAAGCTAATTTAAGGAAGCGAGGGTTAAGTATGGCATAAGGTGATGTCAGCAGCCTTAAAAATCGACGAGCGTGTATGAAAGTCAAAGAAGCGAGTTAGACGTGCAAGAATCGTGCTTTATGGCGCGATGTTCTCTCTGCCTACCCCGCACGGGACTTGGCGTGAAGTTATGCATGTATGCAGATACTTTTTTATAAAAAAATATCTTTAAATAACCCAATACAATGCCCAAACATAGATAAAACAAATTAAGTTTTTAAATTGAGAGCGTCCTCTTTGAAATATATTTGAAAATGGAATCATTCAACAAGTGACGACGTAGGTACTAGGTACCTATGTACCTAGTAGAACATTGACGATGCAAGTTCTGTCCTTTATCATTTGGGCACATGTTTGCTCTGTCAATGTTCGTCTGTCCTCTGACAGAAATGAGGTCACAGTGCGACCCTAGAGATTTCATCGTAATTTAGATGTTGTGGAGAGTATAATACAGTCTAGTCTCATAAAGACGTGATATTCATCAATTTTTTTTCGTGAAATAGTAAATTTTGAAATAGAAAGTTTAATAAGGAATATGTTGGGCAATTGTGTAATTAGAAATATATTGTGTCTAGAATAAAAAGAATACAGATTTTATACATATCTTTAATGTTTAAGTTTATATCACATTCATTGTTAATATGGAAATCCTCTAAAGAATTTCATTTCACCTCAAGAAAAATTAGCATTTAAAAAGAAAAAAAAAGATCCATAAAATATTCACTAAGTGAGCGTTCATTTCGTCTTGTTTTCATTCGATGCCAAGAAGAAATGGAAAAAGATTTTTAATTCAAGATTTTGAGTAAATATTTTTCTTAAACTTATTTAATTGCAGTAATAAAGATTTCGTTTTCTTTGTGCACATGACAAGGTATGTCTTTAATAGTAATAATTATGTTCTACAGATAATAAATAGCCTACTTTTTATATCAAAGCTACAATAGATAAATATTGGGTATAATGATGGATGTAAGGTTTTTTTTTTAATTTGGGCTAAGGATGCAAATAATAAAATTCTCTTTTCTTATAACGCAGATATGGTGGTAAAATTAAAATTATTTTTATTATTTACTAGCTGACCCGGCTAACTTTATCCCGTATCAAAAGTAATAAATGAGTAAATTTTGGATATCATGAGGTTCAATTTGTACTATTATCGGCTTTAAGTGCTGTCTTACATGCACAATCTATTTAAGATATTTAATTGGATGAAAATTAATGCTGTCATATTTAAAATCGCTTCGTAAATAAGCCATTATTTTTCGTAAAAAGTAAAAAAATAAAAATTGTCATTGTGAGTTATCCCTAAGAGATAGACATATGCCCTCGCGGACTTTTTTGTAGACCTTCTAAAGGTGATTAATTATGTAGAACATTGTTTTGATCAATCACTTAGGGTTCAGGCAGCGTTTGCGATTAAAGATCTAAATCTTGAAAATTATCACTTTTTTTTACTACACTATACATGAATTATAGATCAAAACTACCCCGTTGACACCCTCTAACTATTAAAAAAAAATTGTGTGGTGTTATGAAACCACCGTAAAAGTGAAACTTTTAAAATTGAGTCTTGGGTTATTGATTTTTAAATCTACTTTTTAAATATACATAAACAAAATATTTTTTCAATAATTATTTTTCAATAATTTAGTTAGTAAGTTTTTTAAATTGATGATTCTGATAAAATGATTAACATTTATATTTTTTTAGAGTGCAACAGTGTAAAACAGTTACTTCACAGCAATTTTTTTAAAAGTTTGCTTTGGCTTCGTTTTCGAACCGGACATCACCGGCTTTCAGGGGATTGTGCGATAAGGGCTATTTTAATTTACTTGCCATCTAGTATTTGTTAATAGGGTTTCATAAATGTTTTTTATTTTACGTGGTCACGACAATAATTCCTAGATGGCGCTACTAGGTTGCTACTATTGATGATTCTGCCGTAATATCGTATTATATCGATAGATGTCGCCCGAATCGACAAGTATTCCAGCTACGGCACTAGGGATAACGCGACACCTATTAAACGTTAACAACATTACAACAAAGGATCTTTACAAAACAAAACGATATTTTTTCCTCCAGTAAATAAGATATTTCGATTTATTATGAAAATGTGACAAATACATATATAAAGAGCACTATCTTATCTTATATCTTTATACGAGCAATTCTTGTATATATATAAAATTGGAATCTCGGAATCGGCTCCAACGATTTTCATGAAATTTCTATTCCAGCAGATGGCGTTGTTAACTAACACGAAGTCAATGTGTGTTTGCTTTGCTTTTATTACAGTTTATCACTGCAAAAAATTAAGTATATGTTTCTAATATAATATGTTAGTACATAGTATATATTAGTATATATTTATTATTCTGTCGGTAAGATCGAAAAATATTATTGATATTTCATTATTTTATTAGTATGTAATTCGTACTTAAATATAATTTTCAAATAGTATGTAATTCGTACTTAAATATAATTTTCAAAAAACACAATTTATAAAAACACAATTTATAAATAATATAATTTTTTTTTTCTCCGCCTGCAATACGTACGTACGTATATGTATGTATGAAAAAACAAACAAACAAACAAACCCGATCCTAGAAAATGTGTCGAAATTGGTAAAGAGGACGGTAATTAGACGATTATACATACGGCCCTCGTGGTGCATCGGTAAACCGCACTACCGATAACACAAGGTCGGGGCGGGTTCGATCCCTCGTCTGGGGGTGTTTTTCTACATGTTTTTTCTACATGTTTTTACGGTATTTATTTACAAAAATAAAGTGTATATTTGGGTAATTAATTAATATAAATAAACGATAATAGACGTGAAAGGCGCTCTGACGAGCGCCTTCACGTCACCGTCACGCGACATGCAACACGCAGACGAAAAAGTTTGAGACGATGTAATAAAAGTTTCACTTTAAAAAAACAAAAATCGCATCAAAATCTGTTGCGTAGTTTTAAAGATATACGCATATAAGTGGACAGACAGCGAAAAGTGACTTTGTTTTATACTATGTAATGATTTATTATTCTTGCTAAATTTATTCTACATCAAAAATACTTCGTCTATAATGAAGTGTAATGATACCAATACCTTTAAATTTCTCGTTACAACTAAAACATTTCCAGTCTTTAATGAAGACAGAACAGTAATGAATATTATATAGGGTTGTGCATGATCTGAAATTTGGATTCAACTCAAAATAACATAATTAATGGTGTTAGGTCCCATTTAGGGAGGAATCCAAAACGGATGCAAGGATAATGATGGATGATGGATGGTCGATGATGTAGTACTGGAAAAGGTGAATGAAATTGTATATCTTGGATGTGCTTTTAGCAGGGACACCGTACACCGCGGATGTAGAAAGAAGAGTGGCGCTAGGAAACAACGTAAATTGAGCGTTGGGCAGATTTCTGGGCCCAAAGAACGTTACCAGAAAAGCCCAGCTGGGCTTTTCTGGTAACGTTCTTTGGGCCCAGAAATCCTGTAGATTGCTAGCTAGCAATCCACAATGCGGTACTAATCCCAACGCTAACTTATGGAAGCGAGAGTTGAGCATAGCACACTGTCCATGAAAGGAGGATAAACGCTGTCGAAATGAGGGCACTGCGCAAAATCATCTGAGGAGTGAGGAGGACTCTCGCTGATCGCGTTCAAAACAAGGTTGTAAGGAAGGAAGTTGGATTGAAAGTGAGTGTCGGTGTAAAAGTAAGAAAGGGCATGCTCCGATGGTTCAGACATGTAGAAAGAATGGATAGTACAAGATTGATATAAGCAAATATACAATGCAAATTGGATGGATGGATGTAGGAGTCGAGGACGGGCAAGGCACACATTCCAAAATGGTTTTTTTTTCAAAAATTTAGGAAGTTAATAATCATTTATCGCAATTTATACAGCGTCTTCAGTGCCAACGCAACGCAATGCAGCGTGAAAATGACGCATTCTAAATTAAATAGAATAGACATATTACTCACAAAAACTTTACACTTTTTGTTCTCGGACGGGAATCGAACGCTAAACTTCGGAACATTACATAGAAATATCTCATAAATTTAATTAAGAACGTTAAATTTAAAGTTACGAATGCGATAATAATTGGCGTTCAGCAAACTGTAGCTTTGGTCTGATGCTTTTTATAGCAGGTTGTGTTATTAAAATCTCACAGTGGGACGCCATTGATGAGCGGATTTCTTTTTCAGTGGGCTGTGCATTCGATCCCCACCACGCCCCCCTCCAACCCACACCACTCGACGTTCCTCACTAATTGGAAGGATGTTTCTAAAAATATAAAAATCGGATTTTCTGCAGCCAGATTGCTTTCATTCTAATGGACTGTTCCGATATTGAAAATAAACAATTTATTAGAATCGATATTGAAAGAACAAGTTGTAGGTAGTTAGGTTTATTAAATAAAACCATGGGGTACATATTCTTCATGTCATCATCTAAGGTGCGGAGCAGTATTGTATGTTGAGAGTTTTGCCTGAGGAAAAAGGGAAAAGCATTTTGCCATAGGATGATTTGTTAAATATCACCCAGCTGAAGATATATAACTATTATTATTTTAACTAAAGATTTATTAGGTTTTCTGGGTTCGAATATAAAACCTCTAATTAATCGAAAAAAAAAACAACTG
This sequence comes from Euproctis similis, assembly GCA_905147225.2. NCBI lineage: Eukaryota > Metazoa > Arthropoda > Insecta > Lepidoptera > Erebidae > Euproctis > Euproctis similis. The sequence goes on along the minus strand of LR990124.1, from coordinate 15,813,648 downwards.
AACAAGGTTACCTGTGTCTTGCAAGCTCTTCGCTAATTTAATCAGTACAAATATTGCAACACTACCCTAACCTCACATTTTTAACGCCATGAAGGTATTCAAAGAGCTATGGATATGTCAAATAATTCTAAATTTCGCTTCGTTTAGACTAATATCGATTGTGCTGACGAACGACGTCGTGTCGCTACTACGTGACTTGAGGTACCGAAATACATTCAGATTTGAGGTACAGCTAGAATCGTAGAGGTCTCTCGGCTCGCCACAAACACTCATATGAAAATTGGTTCGTTTCTCATTAAAACTTTAACATACAATTAGAATTGATAATCGCATATGCACAACTGGATAAATAAGTAATTGAACCATATATTTGTATATCCGCATGTTAATATTTACAAAATATTATAATTAATTCATTAGCGTATAGTATATTATGTTAAGTTATGCACGCAATACCAACAATGGCACAAAGTAGTTATGTCTGTCTGCAGATTAAAAAAATAAAAAGGAAAATGTCAGTTGAAATTGAAGGTTGTTCAACATTTTGACGAGCGCCGCAAAGGGGGACGTTTGTTTGAGAGCGTGTATTGTTAGGTGGCGCGGAACTCAACACTATTGTTTCTACGTGGAAGATAGACGGTCGTGCTCGGTGAAGCGTACATTTATCTCACAGGAGCGACTCACACGAACGACTATATACTGCAGACTCCGGGTGCGACGCAACAAATTTTGACTGGTTTTTAAGATTATAAAATTTATAATACAAGCGGGTTATACTGTTGCAAGCATACCATAAATATAACAAAGAGGAAAATATGTTTATATAGATATATGTCGGAGCGTGAACTACAGTGGCGCCATCTTTACAGTATCTGCGAACATCTTTTGGATTCATAACTCATTAAAATACTACCCTACGCAGAGACTGAGCCGAACGTTTCCGAACAGGTATCAATCGGTTACCAAAATGGGATTCGCAGTGGTGTGGAGATGTACTTCTGGGGGCTGCGGCGAGGTGAACATACAGCCACCCAAGCAGACCGAAGTTCTTCTTTTTAGACGTGCATAGGTAGTAGAGTATTGTCGTTGACACGCGACAGTAACTATCGGTGATGGATCCAGAATTCTTTATCGGGTTATTTGCAAGCTGTACCAGTGCATGGTGGTCATCCACCATCCCTCAGGCCAGTCGTAACACACATACCATATTCTTACGCTCTCTATTTCCGAAATATAAAGTAAGCTATCTGTTCTGACTCTTGCAAGCATACAAAAAAAATTGAAAAAGATAAAATATATTTTTTTTTAATAGATAAATTCTAAGTTATGAACCAATCTCAATAATTATTTTTTCCATTTTAAAGAGCAAAATATTGGTTGAAAACTTTTTTGCACCCTAAATTGATGTGACAAAAGAAGTGTGTCAGGAGGAAGAAGGGTGATCGTAGCTTGTGGAAAGTCAAAGTATCTACCTCTCTAAGATACAGGCGTATGTCTTATAGAAGCTAATTTTATTTCTTCACCGACAAAATATAAGTGATACATATAATATATATCTTGTCGTGATTAACAGATTTGTTTTTAGTAACCGCAGTGGCGTATTCCGTATCACACAGACGCCCCTGACGAGCTCGAAATACCAACCACAATATTATTTTGATGAAACAGATAGATGTTTCCGCTCGACGATGCGTAAATTCATTTCACAGAGTGTGGTGGTGAGACCGACGTTGTTATCAAATCGTTACCACCTGCAACCCCCTCTATTAAAATATCTCCTTTAACCACACTGAGCAAAAAAAGTATGTATATTTCAAGCTTTACTTTATTTTACTTATACAGTCAGTTTCGTTGCATGAATGAGCCGGCTTGACCTCTCAAAACACCGAAGTAAAGTGTCCCCATCCCAATTCCAACCCCTTCCATATCCCACTGTAACAGCCAGCAACGCGACTGTATCTACCTATCTACTAGGACCCGAAGTAGATAGGTTTCAGACGGAACTACGGGTCCGTCTGCAAGATCAGGGTACCGCGGGAGCAGAGAAAAGCCTCACTGCGGGCGCTGGCGTTCGCAGTGTCTCTGCCACTGAGGTCGGACTCGCGGGGGCTGTGGTTGAGCTGTAGGGATTGGACAATGTGCGTCTGTACGGTGATGGGTGGCCGTACGTCTGATCCCGCGCGCAGCAAGAGGCTGTGAGACCGGTCGGACAGGGGCTCCGTGGTCTCCAGTCGCGGGTGCAGTGAGTGCGCCTCAAGTGTGAATCAATGGTTAGTTTGCTGAAGGGGACCACATCTCCGGTACTTGTCTGGATAGCAAGTAGCACGGCTTTCGCTAGTGGCATGCGCTAGTAGACTCTGCTGGGCTTCGGCCGATGAGCAGCTGCATGGATGTGCAACGTGAGGTGAGCGTGCTATGCAGCTCCGGAACCAGCTGGATACTGGTAGCCGCAGATAGCTACCAGTATCCAGGCTACCAGTATCCAACTGGTTCCGTAAGACGTATCCGAAGGACCAACCCCGTCCCTTATCCCACTTCTGACCCCTTTCATATCCCATTTTATAGGCAGGCAATACAACGGTAACACTACCTGTGTTGTAGGTGTTCATGGGTGGCGTAGTTGCTTACCATCAGGTGACCCCACTTGCTCGTTTGCACCCCTTATCCCATAAAAACACATATCTCTAACAAATCCTACAGAAATATATTTGGCCCAATCTAAAATCTAGACGGAAGGCAAGTTGAAATAAGTAAAACTAAGTTTGGCTAACAATAGGTGACCTACTTTCGTTCTGGTACGAAAGAATGCAAGAATATTTAGTGGCCATATGTATTCATATTCTACAATTATTTTTAGAGTGGTAGAGTCACGCAGTTCATAGCATGAGTAAGCTGACTCGACCGGTGAAATGTTACAATCACTAAGGGATACGGCGAAAAGTGGCTTATGCCGAGTTTCGTTCGGTGAGAGAAGTGTCCGTAGGCAAGCCACCTTTACCCTCCCTTCCCTATACCATTTTAATAATAGATAGCAAGGCAACTGTGAACCTCTTCATGTTGCAAATGGGCGGCACTTGTCGCTTACCATCATTAAAAAGTAGTTGCTGGCTGCTTAGCTCGCATGCTTTACCCAATGGCAATATCTTTAAGCTCAGTCTGAACTGAGCTTAAAGATATTGCCATTGGGTAAAGCATATGCCTGATGGCCGACTTTTGTGTAATATTCGAAGTCAGAAAGTCACATAAGAATCTATATGTATTTTATAACCACGCTTTGCTTTGCATAAAACTCTGGGTGTGAAAAGTCAGTCTCCCATCCGAAGTATTCAAACAGAGAGGTTTCATGATTAGCAGCCTCTTAAAGAAGATAATAATGACTTAATAAAATATTCAAATTTTTTACGTAGATCTACTTCAAAACTGTTAATAATGGCCTGTCATTGTTTTAACATTATCATAATGTATGCAATTTTAAATGAAAGAGGCTCAAGATACTATTGGGTTTTATGGTCGGACCCCTCTTAAGGAGCTCATAAAATGTAAATATTTTCACTTTTTGAATAAATTATACTGTGACAATTTGTTAAGTTAAATCCTTATTACGTCTATCTCTCTCAAGATTTGCATTTTTAACCGACTCCATTATAAGTGTAGTTCAGATTTTCTCTTTTCTTTGGTTTTATAGCTATATTTTCCGCCAATGTGTTTTATAACTCACTAGCTGACCCGACGAACTTCGTACCGCCATATAATCTTTTAATTAAATCTTTGAACTTCCTAGCTTTCATTTAAGTCTTACAATAATATGCATTTATTTTACATTGTAACTTTTTTCTCGAATCGCTCTATTTATTACTGAAAACTGCTTGCCCATTTTCTCATAAAAGTTGAACTTGGACTTCGAAAATCACAAGACAATTTAATTAAATAAATACGGCGAGTACACTTAGTGAAATACTGAAAGGAAACTCAAGTTAATGTTCTGTAAAGGCTTATTGAGATAGACGATGGAGAACTTTTTTTAATATATCATACTGCATTTTACGTTTACATTCAAAATTCGAACATTCAAAATTCAAATTTTAAAATTCGGTTGGTCAACTGAAAAAGAAAATAGAAGACCATAAATTAAACACTTACCTTTTTCATAAAAGACATAACGTTCGTGGGCAACATGGTGGAACTTTATTTTTTTTTCTTTGTCACCATTCACTTTCACATAACTGGCCACTATATTTATACACTACATTTAAAAATTAATCAGGAATCAGTACGCTAACACAATTACTCGACATTTTCTGATATATATTTTTACTATGATAGAACTGTTCACAAAACACTTCTTTATTTATCCGTTATTGTACCTGCAAAGATAAATGAGACATGTTAGATCAAATGTACAATAAAGACGTTTGGGATTTAGACGAGAGAGGGTGTGTATATATACAGATGTACATATAGGTATGTGTATATATACATACTTATGGTTGGGAGGCAATCTCGCGCTCGATACCCGCCGACCGTCGACCGCCTCGTCGCGAAAGCCGAGAGAGAATGAAGCTACATTTACTGTCACACGGCCATTCAACAGGTTACTACTTTGTTCGGGATTTTATCGGCTTTTCTGTTCCATATTTAAATAAATATTCACAAAAAGTAAAGTAACGGTTATTATAATATACAATCGGTTACTTTTGTACACATATTTAAATATGGAACATAATTTATAAAAAAACGAAACTAAAGTCTTTTGTTATTTCATACATACATACATAGCTTGACGCCTTTTTCTACCCGAAGGTGTAGGCAGCAGCTGTTAAGCCTCGTCTCTCCGTTATGTTTACTTGCCAAATGGAATAAGTGGCGAACCTATTGCCATACCGGGCACAAACATTTCAGTCATCGATATTTATCACATACTACTCTGTGTAAAAAGTATCGGGGATATGTCAATAAAGAGACCCGCGTAAAAGAGGTCGTTCTAATTTTTTTACTGCATGTTGGTAGCACTGTACTGATTAAGCGCGCAAAATTTGAACGGGATCTGTCATTTAATTTGTTTTAAACTAAACTTTTTGTTGGTCATAGTTTTGAGTCCTCGGCGATTTTTACAATGGAAAATATTGTTGAACAAAGAGTGTGCCTTAAATTTTGTGTTTCGAATGATATTTCATGTGGTGAATCACTAAAAATGTTGCGAAATACCTACGGCGAATCATGTATATCGAAAACAAGGGCTTATGAATGGTATAAGGCTTTTAAAGAAGGCCGAGAAGTATTAGTAAACTTGCCTCGTTCTGGTAGACCTTCAACCGCTACGACCAAAGAAAACATCGACAGAATCAAGAAGCTAGTGCTCGAAAATCGACGTATGAGTCTGAGAGAGTTGGCTAGTGAGGTGAACATATCTTTTAAGTCCGTCCAAAATATTCTCATTGACATTTTAGGCATGAAACGCGTCGCCGCTCGACTAGTTCCAAAAGAGCTCAATTTTGTTCAAAAAGGGCAGCGAAAGCATGTCGCTGAAGACATGGTTTCCCGAGCTTCTACGGATCCGACCTTTATGAAACGTATAATAACTGGCGACGAGACATGGGTTTATGAGTATGACATGCAAACAAGCCAACAGTCTTCAGAATGGCGTCTCGAAAACGAGCCGAAACCCAAAAAACCGCGGCAAAGTCGCACCAAAATCAAGGTGATGCTGACAGTTTTTTTTTGACTACCGTGGTGTGGTTCACTCCGAATTCCTTCCAGAGGGAGAAACAGTGAATAAAGAATATTATTTAGGCGTCATGAAGCGTTTGCGTGAGAGTATCCGCCGAAAACGTCCAGATCTGTGGCGACACAACTCATGGATGCTGCACCATGATAATGCACCATCACACACAGCCATTATAGTGAAAGAGTTTTTAGCGAAAAATTCAACAAACGTTCTCGACCAAGCACCCTATTCAACTGATATGGCTCCGTCTGACTTTTTTTATTTCCCAAGTTAAAATTACCACTTCGAGGAAAACGTTTTGAGTCAATAGAAGCCATAAAAGAAAATTCGCTGAATGAGCTAAAGGCCATACCGCAAATAGCCTATGAAAAATGTATGGAAGACTGGGTGAAGCGGTGGAGATGTTGTATTGCAAGCGATGGGGCCTACTTTGAAGGCGATAAAATAAATTTAGATGAATAATTTGTATTTTTTGTTTTATTGACAAATTCCCGATACTTAGTACACAGAAGGTATAACTTCCGAAAATAATTTCGAAAATTTATTGGTGTGAGCCAGGATTCGAACCTGCGACTTCTTGATTCGGAAGCGGGGTGCTCGACCACTGGACCACCGAGACTGTTTTGTTATTTCATACATTTGAAATTGATGTTAATTTTGCAAAACCACTTCAATTATGATAGCATTAACCGATTTTTAAGTACATAATTTTTTAAGTGCTATAACTAATGTATTTATTTCATTTCATAGTTTATGAAAAATTTTGAAAATAGGTCGGCATTAACTAAATATAATTTTAAGCGACTTCAATATTGATTCAAAATCGTTTTAAGCGAATTGGCAACAAAATAATGCAAAATTATTCAACAGAATTGGAGTGAATCCCACACAAATGTGATACAAAATTGATTTCATTATAATTTTGATGAATTACCTACCTAACGTTACCTTACCTTACCTACTACCTACCCTCATGCCCCCAATACCGAAGTCTAATCAAACCTATACCCTAACGTATAGGCAGCAGTACTATACAGTGGTAGAGCCACACAGTTCACTGCATGAATGGGCCGGCTCAACCAGTAAAATGCCACAATATCTCAGAATATCGACGTAAAGTAGCGCGTTTCGCTCGGTGAGGAATCCGGAGGCCTAACCCCTCTCCCATGCCATTTAAAAGCCCGGCAACGCAATTGTAACACTATCTGTGATACATGTGGCCTTGGGCGGCGTTAGTTGCTTACCATCAGGTGACACCGCCCGTCTAGCCCACCTATACCATAAATAGCGAAGACATAGGTAAACAACCCATACTTGGCTTGTCATTACATAGGTACCTATTTAAAATTATTTATCTGAAATATATTAACAATTGTTTTGAATCCTCCTAGATCAAGATCCCAGAGCTCAAAGGACGTTACATACTTTCCCATGGACATAACTTGTGAGAAGTGTACTCTACCAAATACAGTACTCTACCAAGTACCTACCTACTCTACTCAGTATTCTAATTTCTATATCTAGTAGGTATTTAAAGTACATAGCGTACAAGTAAATTTCATTCGGCCCTGGGATCACAGACTCTCCAGAGATAATCGTTTAAGTAAGCCTGTAACAGTACATTGAGTACCACCAAGTAATTTCTATTTTAATTGGTAATAGTCTGAATCGATCGCGTCCTCCATTTGTCAGGTTGCCAGGTGAAATCTATTTCGGTGAACATACCGAATTACGCATGTCTGCAATATGGTAGGACTTAATGCCTATTATTACACCAAAATGATTTATAAATCAGAAACTATTTTGTCCAATTGCGCCTGAACAGTGATATGTTATTACAGCGTCTGTATTAGTTATTTTCTTCTCTGCTGCCAGAACAGCTTTATGGATCCAATTTTAGAAGTGTCTAATTTATAAAAAAAAAAATGCTGCAATATGTCGCTGAAATATTTTTGATCTGTTACCACCAATAAATAATTACTTATTTACATAGGATAACTGTAAGAAAAATTAAATAGTTGTGCATTGATTTAGTAGGAGCATCGTAGATGCGGAAACATTAAGAAGCAATGGAATGACATTTCTGTCATGGAAGAGCACCGCAAAGACAACCAATTAAGAGGACAAAGGACATTTAGGAGAGGAAGGTAAGAAAAAATTAAAAAAGCCAACATTATCTTTTGCTGCATTTTACTCCTGATGAAGAATATACCACTATCGAAAAAAGTAAGTGTTCAGTAAATTTCTTTAGATTTTAAAATACGTGTTATTTTTTTAGCTCTCTATAGTTATCACATAACGTTTAAAGAAAAATATGAGATGTAAATTTGGGACTTTTAATAAATACATTTGTGTCTCTCAAAATAAAAAAAAAAGCTATATAGCCTTTAATACCGCGTCTATATACAATTGAAAATTATCTTTAGTATTGGTATTCAATAAAATATTTGAAATTATTCCAAATACACATGTCTACCCTTTATGTCACATAGTGTGAATGTACATATCTGCTATTTCCTTGACACTATATAAAGCGATTAAAAGAGTACAACACAAAAATTCATGGATTTATATACAGCACTAAGAGCTATGATAAAAAAATGAAGCTTCGATCTTGTATTGCCGTCTATGCAACGTATGAATGCCGGCTAAATTCGAAATTCCCCAAAAAGATTAAAGTGATGACAGCGAGCGTCGCTACACGAATAGCGCTGTGATATGGAACGAGCGCGGAATGACTAAAACACTTTTAACTTTGAATCCCCCGGATAGAGCGACTATACCTCTGTACAATCACTAGGTACTCATATATACACTGTGGCGCTGTTAGCCGCTACTTCGTTCGCGCGATATGCAACTTGATAGGATCCTAAATTGAAAATATTTTATTTCCGGCTAACGGTGTAGAGGCTTACACGGGTAGAATCAAGCAGTTCGCTGCAAATTCGTGAAATACCGCGACCGCTCCGTAAAGTGGCTCATACCGCGTCTCGTTCGGTGAGAGAGGTACCCGGAGGCGCACCCCCCTTCCCCATCCTTTCATATCCTACTCCTTTTAAGGTCGGCAACGCAACTGTAACACTATATGTGTTGCAGATGTCCATGGGCAGCATTGGCCACTTACCATCAGATGACACGCCTACTCGTTTGCTCTCCTATCCCATAAAAAAATACGGTTTAGCACTCCGACTTCATTTATTTTTATAGAAAAGGACAGGTGACAGTGCGTTCTCACTAAAAAGGTGGAATAAGGCATCGGAGAATAAATGGAGTGGGCCTCCGGACATTTCTCTTCAAAAGAAATGCAACATGAAAAACTTCGCGTCGATTTAACTGCGAGGTTGTGATTTTTCACCGGCGAGGCGGCCCATTTATGCAGCGACCTGCATGGATCTTGATTTATCTCTACTTTTAAATTTGGTTAAATACTGAGTGCATCGACAATGAAGTTTTTTTAAGAATTTTATAAATAATTATAAAATTGTATTCCATGTATGATAAAGCTCTACCTTATGTTCTGTTTTATAAACGTAAAAATTACTTGTAAAAAAAGTTAAACCGACATCTAGAAACGTAAACCACGAAATATTTAAGTATATGAAAACAGTACCTCTATAACTAAAAAGCGATAAATAACGTAATTTACTAATTTCTATACTTAATACAATATATAAAACGTAATACATCGTAATAAAGCCATCTTTAACTATTAAAATATTTACAATTCGTCGGTAAACAGATTTCGTGGTTTACGTTTCTAGAAGTCGATTTAACTTTTTTTTTAAAGTAATATTTCACATTAATTTTTAGAGTCATCCCAATTGTAACAATCGAGATGAGATGAAAGTAAGGAAACTCGCAACTTACTCGGTTTGAAGAGCTATATGCCATGCATTGTGTAAAGCACATACATAAACTACACCTGAAAATCTTACTCCACGAAAACCGCACGCGATAAAAACCGCAGCCTCAATTTCATAAAAAGAAAAAAAAAACAACATATATATCAATACATTTCACGGCATATACACATTATGATAGCAAAGTTTATCGTAGATTTAGTATCTGGTTAATCTCTAATTGGTATGTTCTTACAACAAATAGATTAAATTGAGTTGTTACGTTGTACCTATAACAGTCGGCAACAACATGTTGCCAGGATTAGTGATGTTTCTTTTTTTTATTAAACCCTGGGTCACTAACCACGGTTTTATCGGAATAGAAAACCATGTAATCTGTCAATATTAAACTGATAATGATGATGATGATTACAATATAGTTTACGCACGGACATATTCAAGATTTTTACCCATTGGAACCTATATTTGTGTGCATTTTCCACTCTACTCCACCCAACTGCGATGAACTCTATTTTTAACCGACTTCGAAAAAAGGAGGAAGTTCTCAATTCGTTTGTATGTATAATTGGCCATCTTATTCAAAATATAAAATTCTGTCATAATCTTTTGTGTACAGTACGATTTCACATTTATTAATGTTGACTCTAGACGGAAAGAAATCCACTCACCAGTTTCAGTCGGATTAGGCTTACATTTTTATTTAACACAGACCAGTGCTTGACAATACTTCACCTGATGATAACTAATAGTAAGAACATAAATGGTGAAGCGTACAGGCTTGTTAAGAACTTTTTCACTCAATTTTTTTTTATGAATTGTTTTTGAAACAGGAAATTGTAAATACTATAAATGTTATTAGTACTTCATAACTATTGTGTGGAAAAAATGCTATGTCCTTATTCATAAAATACACATAGGTATAGATAAACCTATATATTGCGAATAACTTTTAAATTATTGCGTTCACGTTGAAGCAATTAAAAGTTTCACAATCGCGACGCAAAAGCTATTTAAAAATCAGTCCTGTTCACGTTGCTTGTGTGAAATGAAACGTTATTGTAAGAATGTATTTTTATATTTCCATTTAAACTGTGGGCAGTTATTTCTCGAATTGGAATAAAAATATTCCTCAACAAAGATATAATATGAAAAGAAAACGTGCTTGGTTTCGATTTACGATACCTACAGATTGCTATATTGGGATTCATTCAACGTGATGGAGAAATTTTATATACTTTTGTAATTTTACATAAGTTATCACAATGATCTAGGAATTAGGTGAATTGTGAAAATGGCAAAATTACTACAATCCAAAAAATGGAATTTTCTTTTGTAAATACATACTTGAAATACATAGAAAAACACCCAGACGCCATACAAACATTCATGCCTGCCAGAAACACATGTACTCGGGTGGGGATCGAACCCGCCGGACCACGATTCCGTAGTCGGTTGTTTTACCAATGCACCACGAGGTCCTCAAAAATAGACGCGCGTGCATGAAGAGTTATGAAAGTCAACGAAGCGAGTGAGGCGTGTAAGAATCGTGTCTTATGGCTTTCTCTTTTCTCTGCATACCCTGCAAGGGATTTGGTGTGAAGTTATATATGTAAGCACCACGAGGTCGTCTATGGCTCCAACTTACTCTTACTCATTTATAGCCAATTACCTTTTGCCCGCGACATCGTAAGCAGGTAGGTATCCGTAATTGCCAAGTTCCTAGGCTAAATTAATATGTAATGTTCCGTCAATGTCTGCTCACTGGACACATAATTATCCATATTGCTATGTATCTCTATCCCCTGTTAATCTGTTCGAACGATTTAGCACAACAAAGCACTAAATTAGGTAAATATTTTGCCAGGACATTGGGAGCGATATTAAATAGCGCGCGTAAGTCGATTATAGGGGGGACTGGCTGTCCGGCTCGGGCTTCGGCTCGTTGCGCCGGATTACCGTATTTAATTGAAGTCGGCTCACAACCGATGCTAAGCGACTTATTTTGACTTTTATGTTCGATTAGCTTATCCGGTGAACTTTGTTTCGTCTTTAAAGCATTAAATGAGTAAATAAAAGTTCTTTTCTGAAATAAAAGTATCCTAAGTTCTTATTCCTGTCAATAAAAAAACTGCCAAAATCGGTCCAGTCATATCAGAGATTAGCCGGAACAAGAAGTCAGACAGACCGACAATAATTGTAAACTATGTTAATTTGGTGTATGTACCTACTGCTGTCTATTACATTCTTATGTATATAGTACACACCAGTTCAATATTATACAAACAAGACAGTTTAATTTTCAAGTTATAGTATTATAACGACTTGTTCCGACTCCATGTAGTCGTAACTAGGTAAAACAGTAATTTGAAAGTGGTAGAGCTATGCAGTTCGTTGCATGGATGGGTCGGCTCGACTGGCGAAATTGCACCTATCAGAAAATCGACATAAATTGGTTCATGCCACGTTTCGTTCGATGAGAGAGGTACCCGGAGACTCACTCCCCTTCCCCATCCTACTCCTTTAAAGGGCGGCAAGGCAACTGTTTTACTATATGTGTTGCAGGTGTCCCTAGGCGGCGCTGGTCACTTATCACCAGGTGACACGCCTGCTCATTTGCCTTCCAATCCCTTAAAAAGACTACGAACATACATATTATGCAAAAAAACAACTACAACAGTCTAACAAAAATCATGAAATATCTCGAGGGGGAGGGGGGTGTAGTAAGATATCACGTGTATTTATTTTTTCCACCTTATTAAAATAAAAATTACTTTAAGAAAAAAGTTAAACCGACTTCTAGAAACGCAAGCCACAAAATCTTGAAGTATAATATATATAATAATTTATTTCTTAAAAACAAAAGTACATTATTTTGGACAAGTTTACAATAATGGTTTCTTTTATTTAAATTTATTTGACAGTTGATTGAGGTCCTGTGTAACCTAGCTAGGCTAACTAACTAGCCTGTGTTTAGGTCACAGTCCCATTCCTCTATGATTGGTAAGAATACATAAATGTAAGACTTCATACACAATACAAAATACTACTCAATTCCACCTGCAAGATAACAACAAATTTATATTTATTATACTAATTATGTATGTATTTATAGTACATAGATGGTATTCATTTATTTGTGAGGTAAACTTTTATGAATTTTAAGTTATGACAATGTTAACAAATACTGTTCGGTTTCTTCATATGATTTTGTGTACAGATAGTCATGTTTAACTGATTTACATCGGGTACATGGTAAGTGATAAATATAGGATTCTTTATTAAGTTTATTAAAAAGATATGGACCCAAGAAATAGAAAAATCGTTTACTAAAACTATACGAGATTTTAGGAATGGTGCATATTAAATCTTTTCGTCGTTTAAAAGTCTCGCTGTATGGTGTTATGGAGTGCTGGATTAAAATTGTGTGTAGATTAAAAAGTTGTCGCACGATAAGTAATTTGCATTTGCTATAGAGGTCGCTAGTAGGGTATGTTATTGGACGAAAAGTGGCAATCTTCAAAGTGAGCCTATGTGCTATCTCTAGAGGCTTAAGTGTCGTTGTGTCGTCGTTTTATGAGCGTTTTACAACACTTATAACTGGAGAACGGCCATACAGATTTGGCTAAAAATTGGTGGAGAGGTAGCTTAGAGCCAGGAATAACACGTAGGATAGAGAAAATAGGGATAAATTGTGAGAAAAATACTAAAAAATACAATTTAATTTTCCATACAAATGATTCGTTTACACTTTGACACAAAATGCAATTTGACTTTTAAAAACATATCTTAAAGTTCATTGTTAGTAGAAAAGTCTATCGTTCGTCAGTATCGAATGGGCCGGCTCGACCGGTGAAATACCACGACCTCTCAGAAGACCGACGTAAAGTGGCTCATGCCGCGTTTCGTTCGGTGAGAGAGGTACCCGGAGGCCCACCCCCCTTCCCCATCCTTTCCTATCCCCTATCCCTTAAAGGTCGGCAACGCAACAGTAACACTATATGTGTTGCTGGTGTCCATGGGCGGCGTTGGTTGCTTACCATCAGGTGCCACGCCTGCTCGTTTGCCCTCCTATACCACAAAAAAAAACTTTCAATCAAATGTCGAAATTTGTTGTGTCATGTCACTGTAATATGTTTGAAGTATTGCAATTTATAAATATTAAAATTAAGTAAATATTTGGATAAGTTATTTTTAAACTAAAATCTGTGTTGAAATTTAAATAATCAAGCATTGGTTTGGAGAAGGCATCACAGAGGCGGTAACAAAAACCAGCGACGGGATGTCATTTTTGTCAAAGTTGTTCAAGCTTACCACGAAGAACATTACAATGATTTATCAGTTCAGATTGCATCTACTATAGATGAAAAAGATGTGGTGAGTCGTCTCTCTGATCAGTCCATCTTCCTCATAGTGAAATTCAAAAAAGGATCAATACATTACGAGCACACATTTCGCACAAATTTATCAATTTGTAACGATACCGTCTCTATTCTTCAATAGAAGGAACGGTTTTGAACCTAACACCCTGGCGACCTTGATCGACATGGCAGGATACTGGAATAGCACCGCAAAGACCACAACTATTAGGACAAATCAAGACAATTAGGAGCCAAAACTTTAGCCAATATGGATAGATGACTGATGATGATGAGGGCAGGAAAATAATGGTGCCAGGAACATAAAAAGTTATGAATGTAACATTAGTCAAATAACTACAATTGTCGATTGATCCAGTTGTCGAGCACCTCGCTTTTGAATCAAGAAGTCACGGGTTTGAACCCATTGGTGTGAGTCACGATTCAAACCAGATTGTGTGATAAATATTGATGACGAGGCTTAACAGCCGCTGCCTACACCTTCGGGTACAAAAAGGCGTGAAGCTATGTATGTTAAGTATGTATGTATGTGGCTACAATTATAAATTGTAATAATATACAATAAGTGATTTATATCTGTTGATCGTTTTTGAAGTGTAACTTCTAATGTCGCGTGCAACCGTTTAACGCTTTTAACGCCCTTTGCGGCCTCAAAACGTAATATATATTAATAGAAAGGACTAATTTGAACCGGTCTATTTATAAATCCAGGAAGAGATTTGCTTAAGCGTGATTTTTATCTGTACTTAGGCATCTAGTAGCTAGTGGTGGCACTATACCACTCATTTAATACTTATAAATCATAATAGTTTGTTTCTTTGAACGCACTAATCTCACAACCGCTGGTTCTATTTTAAAAATTCTTTCAGTGGTGGATAGTCCGTTTATAGAGAAAGGATTTAGGCTATATTATATTTTCTAAACAATAGGGATCTTTACTAAAAGTCCGATAATGTAACCCAGGGTGTAAAAAAAACACCTGAAAAAAATGATTACATCGCGTACGCTGCAAAAACTATTGATTGTAGAGCAAAACAATGTACTACAACTTTGCAGAATATATAGTTGTCTACACAAATGGTCGCGTAACCATTTGTCTAACTACGAAGCTCATCAGCACCATTTACAATCTAACATTAAAAATGAACCGAAATCTTTTTGGAATTTTATAAAAAATAAATAATAAAAAGGTAATACGAATGTAATTAAAAAAGACGGTATTATAATAAGTAAAGCTGAATGTGCACAGACTTTTGCTTCATATTTTCATTCTGTATATAACGATAAGCGGCCATTGTTGGACCCGGACGAGGCTGAGCGCTCGGCGGGCGCTGAAGCCGGTGCGGCCCGGGTGCATGTGGGTCTGCTCACAGAAACTGAGCTGCGCTCAGCGCTCGATCGCCTTAAGCCTAAGCCCTCAGTGGGACCTGATGGTATACCTCCATTCATTGTGAAAGATTGCCGAGTGTCGTTATGTAAACCCTTGTTGTACCTCTTTAACCTGTGCTTAAGGGAAGGCCATTACCCAGATCGCTGGAAAGTTACTAGGGTTATACCGGTTCCCAAGGGTAGTGGAAAGGGTGACGTCAGTAGTTATAGGCCGATTGCAGTGCTGTCTGCGTTCGCTAAAGTATTTGAATCAGCGTTACATGCATGTATTTACCCGCAAATCAAGTGTCGATTGACGGACGCGCAACACGGTTTCCGGCCGGGACGAAGTACTGCTAGTAACTTATTATCGTTCATGACATATTTAGCACCAGTCATAGACGCAGGCGGGCAGGTCGATTGCGCATACTTCGACTTCCGGAAAGCTTTCGATGTTGTGGATAACGATGTACTGTTATCGAAGATGGCAGCGCTTGGTTTTACATCACATTTGTTAAAAAAAATTGCTAGCTATCTTGGTGATCGCAGACAGTACGTAGAGTAGGCGGGTTATAGATCTGATGAGTATTTCCCTTTTTCGGGCGTAAGTCAGGGCTCAAATCTAGGTCCTCTGGAATTCATTATGATAGTTAATGACCTACCTTCGGTTATTCAGCATGTCAGCTGTCTTCTGTTTGCAGATGACCTAAAGGTATATTTATCGATAGCGGATGCCTCCGGTGCGGCAAAACTACAGTAAGATATAGACCGCGTAGTGCAGTGGAGCAATGAAAATAAGCTCAGTTTCAATGTAGCCAAGTGCGGTATAATGAGCTATTCGAGGGCCAAAACACCACTGCGCTATGAATATAATATGAATGACACATCGATTTCCCGTATTAATTCCACGCGTGACCTAGGTGTGGAAATGGTTCCTGAGCTGACGTTCCGTAAGCACATCATTAATATCTGTGGCAAAGCCTTTAGAAATCTAGGTTTCATTTTAAGAAATTGCAAAGATTTTGATGGGACGCTTGTCGTTAGATTGCTTTATAATGCGTTAGTACGAAGTCATTTAGAATCGACGGCCATTGTGTGGAACCTCACGAGGCTAAGTATAACCTTATGGTGGAAAAGATACAGAATAAATTTACAAGGTTTTTATATCTAAAAGAATATGGAGTGTACCCGTTGTACCCCTTAATGTACCCCAGCTTGTTCGTGCTCGGTATGGTCGGATATGTGCGGCTGAGCATGCGGCGTGACGTCGCGCTAGCGTGCTACGAGTGGCGCGTGCTGCGCGGTCAGCTGCACCACCCGGCCGTGCTTGAGCATCTGCAGTTGTGTGCCCCAAACGGGTACGTGGGCGCGCGTCGTCGACCTAACACACTCCTAGTGCCTACCTCTAGAACCAATTTATTAAAGTTTGCCCCACTATCCCGCGCCATTCGTTTAATTAATACTGTTTCATTAGAAATAGATATTTATAATTGTACCCTGCCGAGATTCGCAGACGCAGCGCAAAGCTGCATTACACTAGGTTAGGTTAATAAATAATTGTAATTTAAATTTAATTTAATAAATAATTGTATTTATTTTCATTTTATAATTTTAATTTTATGTTAATAATTAATTTCATGAGTGTATATTATATTTTAAGAATTTATTAATCTTATTATGTTTAAATATATTTTGTCTTACAATATTGATTTAGGAATACCTGTAATGATATTGTAAATGTTTTTAATAAATAAATAAACTATTGTAGTTATCTCACAATAAGTGTTTATAGCTTATATTCAATAGCTTCCTAGAACTTGTTGAATTATTTAATTCGGACATTACATTCAAAAGATATCGCAATATACACGATATAAGTATTAGATTTTTAGGCAAATATGTATTGCGCGCACATATAGTAACATAACTTTACGCCTTTTCTACCCGAAGGTCTAGGCAGTGGCTTTTAAGTCTCCACTCGCCGTTATGTTTACGTCCCAAATGGAATAGGTGGCCATACCGGGCAAGCGAGGGCAAACGAGCAGGCGCGTCACCTGATGGTAAGTGCCGCCCATGGACATCTGCAACACAAATGCGTTGCCGACTTTTAAGGGAGTAGGAAATAGGAATAGGAAAGGATGGGAAAAGGGATGGGCCGCCGGGTACCTCTCTCACCGAACGAAACGCGGCATGAGCCACGTTACAGTCGATCTTCCGAGAGGTCGTGGTATTTCACCGGTCGAGCCGCCCCATTCATGCAGCGATTATTTTTCTCTATTTCAAAATCAATTTCTAACCCTTTTTATTTTCTTTTCTACAATATGAAGTTACACTTCTAACGCGCGGAGGGACTTCACGCATTTTTTTATGGGATAGGAGGGCAAACGAGCAGGCGTGTCACCTGATGGTAAGCAACCAACGCCGCCCATGGACACCAACAACACTTATAGTGTTACTGTTGCGTTTCCGACCTTTAAGGGATAGGGGATAGGAAAGGATGGAGAAGAGGGGTGGGCCTCCGGGTACCTCTCTCACCGAACGAAACGCGGCATGAGCCACTTTACGTCGGTCTTCTGAGAGGTCGTGGTTTTTCACCGGTCGAGCCGGGCCATTTATGCAGCGAACTGCTTGGCTTGGCTTGGTTGCTGATGTTCATGGGCGACGTTGGGTGCTTACCATCAGGTGATACGCCTGCTCGTATGCCGTCCTATCACATAAAAAAAAAAACAAAAACACCATACTCGCATACAATTTTCGGAGGTTGCCTTTGATTTCTCCTGGTTTCCATCATCAAATCCTGACCTGGTGAAAATGGGACCATCTCAAAAGTAAACACTATCGATCAAGATCAAAGAATGATGAAAAAAACATCACGTGATTAAGGTAATGGAGGGCCCCCAGAATTTAGAAACAAACATACAATTGTATTAAAAAGTAAAACAAACTACTATTACAATGTATTTTTATTATAACACCAAACCACTTTCATCAAAAGTTTTAATATGGGATTGAAACAAACCAAAAAACCTTACAATAACTCAATTTGAAAATTAACTATTTTTCTAAAAAAGTTGAAACTTGTTGCATGAACCAGTCAAAAAAAAAACAATAATAACAATAAATTTAAATTTACAATATTTTTAATGTTTCACACAATACTTTAAATAAACATAATATATACACAATAAAATAACTTACCAACCAAAAAACATTACAATTAAATTATTATTTTATACATATGAGCAGCTGTTTTAATATCTGATCAGAACCAATTTTCATTTTTATAGCATTCAAATCTTGGAACCAAATATAAAATACAGACAAACAGAAGACAAAAAAAAAGTAAGCACAATACTGCTATATAATGAAGAGTAATTCAAAATACGTATAGTGTAAAGATGGAAAAACTATATCTGGAAAAGAACCACAAAGGACCACAGTTAGTTATTGGACGAAAGAAAAGAGAACATTAGACTGCCTACATGCATAGTGCTAAATACAACAAGTTGGCATGGACTCTCCGGTCCCTTCTGCTAGTATTGGTTTTCCAATTTCAAAATTCATTTAACTAATAGTTGAAAAATCACACTAAATATAAAATAACTTGTATAGATAGTATATAGTTTAACATAATAAAACAAATAATCCAAAAAATTGACTACATATAATGGAAATGATATTAAACCAATTTTCGTCAAAACAAGCAAATATTCAACAGATTCTTGCATGAACCAAAATTATATAATTACATGATATACATTAATTAGTTTTTATTCAAAATAAAAAGGCCAGTTTTAAAGAATGTACAAGCAGTTTTACAATTTCAAAATACTGTTAAGTACAGAATCATTATACCTAATTATTCATTTGTATCTATTTTTTGTTGTTCATTAAAGATGTATTCCGTTATAATACTTGGGGCAATTATCAATGCAAATTTTGTATTTATATATTTTTACAACTATCTAATATTTTCTTGACCGGCCTGTACTAAAACCGTCAGCAGTCTCCATTCAGTCTTAAACAACCAATATATATGTTTGGTGATAACTAAAATTGCAAATGACTTCTAAGCAGCAGCACATAAAATGTCAGAGGTACAAAGAGATTAAGATTTGGTTATTATATCAAGTACCTACAAGAGCATTTTTCATTTTTTTAGAAAGCATTTTAGTAAATAATAATATTTTTGTTCTGATAAGTTAACAACATTTAATAAAATAGTTGTATTGGATATTGAACAATAGCTAATCCATTTATGAAAAAGAATCTAAAATGGAATGTGAAATTAGATACACTCCATAAAAACTAAAAACTCCTGTAGTGAGCAAACATTATGCCGTTTGTTATATAGTTTTTAGAATGGGAAAAAACCTTTTATTACATTATTCTACTTTAAAATTTTAACTGTAAAAAAGACTGCTTGATTTGATGTTGGGCTTGTATCATTCAGAGGCTTCTAGGAAGTATCTCACATAAAAGCAGGTGTTAAACCAAACAAATGAACTGATCACTTTTACTTTTACCTCATGGTGCATTGGTAAATCTACCGAATACAGAATCCAGGTTGGCGGGTTCGATTCCCACCAGAGCATAAATATTTGTAACAAGCATGAATGTTTGTATGGTGAATGGGTGTTTTTCTATGTATTTTATGCATGTATTTTCAAAAGAAAAGTATATATCGCACCCTTAGAATTATAGTGACCTATTCCGAAAATGAAAATTTTTGGGAAACGTTAAATAAAGTTTTAGACACGTAAGTTTTTTTTTAAATGAAGGTTATTAGAATGAAATTTCATATCTTATACAAATAATAGTTATATTTGTTTCTTAACTTAGTTGTCTACATGTATTATGAGAAAATAAATTAATCGATTTTGATATAGCATTCAAATCATGATTTTTTTAATTAGGTCCCTACAATTCTAAAGGTGCGATATGTATTATTAATATCCGTTATCTAGTATCCATAGCACAAGCATTTAGTTGCTTAATTTGGAACTAGAGGGCGCTGTGTGATTAGTATTCATTAAATTTTTTTTTTTGGGTTTATGAATATTCAGAAAACAGTTATCTATATTATCCTACGAGCTAAGGCTTCACTAAACAATTATCCGTGAAAAAATGCATCCTAGAAAAGATAGAGAAAAACATTTCAATAAGTGGTAGTCCAATAAATAAATCATTAATTTGTCGACAGAATTTAATTGAGTTCTTCAGCATTACAAGACAAAGTAGTGGGGTAGAACTAGTAAAGTTTTCACCAATTTAAAATCACTTGTTATGGCACTAAATTTATTTATCTATATTGATGTTTATGTGTAAAATTCAATAGTACTACTTTTATTTTGATCCCTAAGATTGAGAAGTTTAATATCTCCATCTTTTAAGTAAAACCAAATTTATTTACAGAATATTGACAGTACTTAATTTGTAAGCCACATAGGGCTGTTTGTAGCCAAAAAATATTTGTTTAAGACTATAGGAATTGTTAGTATATATCCTTATTTAACATAAATTAGAGGAAAACTAATATTGAGATATTACATTATAAACTATAAACAACCATTTTTAGCGCTTCTGTCTGTCTGTACATTTGTAGATGAATTACACAAAAAAAACTGAGTTACAATTAATACAGTTCAGGGTGATGTAATGTTAAATATCTAACTTAAACTAACAAAAAAAAAACAGTTTTACTACAGATTATCAATTAATCCCCGAGAAAAATCAATCAACTTCAATATTATTGAGCATATTTCTATTGTGTATTCAGTTTGATTATGCTGACATGAAACAATTATAGACCTAAATTCCAAAGGAATGATGTCATGGCAGAAAACTAAACACCGTGACAATATTATGGTCTGCAGCAGTTAATAAAAATGTGGCTGATTTCTAATTTTAGTTAAATAAACCTTTATGGCTGAATAGAAATAAAATACATATTGTCAATTGAATTTAGTCATTGTTTTATACAAATGATGTTTACATGTATCCAATAAATAGACATAACATCAGTGTGAAAATGTGAAAAACAAAATTAAACACGTATATTTAATGTGATGTCATATTGATGTAAAAATCATACTAAGGATACTTTTGTTATGTTTTCATAAGGAAAATTGAACAAATATAAATTAATGTAAACAGTAGTGTTGGCCAACCCTACTTTGTCTTGAATTAATTATTGCATACATGAAACTTAATGATTTTTTATGGGTTATAATTATCCATAGTGTATTTTTTTTATATTAAAAATGTTATATATAATTATTACAATATAAATAATCATAATTACATACATAATTTAATAGATATGATATAGGGATATAGAGAATAAATTCTTTGTAATTATTTATGTAATACAATGGACACCCATGAATACAGATATGAACGAAAAATTTAAATTTTGTGACAATAACAATATTTATTGTGTATAGGTAATTATCACACAGAGTATTTATGCAAAGTAATTTTGTGATGGTTGAAGTCAATGAAAACATATTAACAGGCAGTCAGGCACAGTAATATATTTGTTTTTGTGTTTAAGATGCAACAAGTAACACCTATAAAATTACACGGCATATTTAATCATTTTATGACAAATCTCACCATTCTGCATCACCGTTAGCTTTTTGAAAGACATAATCCTTTCCAGCTAAGTTCATTATGCCATCTTTAAGGTAGAACTTCCACCTGTTACGACTGCGAGTAATTTTATCATATTGGCAAACCACCACATTATCAGTGTCAAACATTTCACCGGGCTCCTCATCAGACACATCATCCTCTGAGTTAAGAGGTTCTTCTTCAGCACCACCACTTTCATCTTGCAACTCTTCCTCTTCTTCTGCTCTTTCCTCTGGAGACTCCTCATCTTCATCATCGTCCCCAGCAGCATCATCTGACCCATCACCGACATTAGAGCCCTCATCATCTGAAGAATCTAATGCACCATCTAAGGAAAATGGTGCAGTACCACTACGACCACCTCCTCCTCCATCAAATTCATTTTGTTGTCCTGCGAGTGCAGAGTTGATATGTTGCTGCAGTAATGTTGCAGCTAAAGGTTGCGGTAAACTTATGGTAGCATTAATAATAGGACCTGTAAGTACCTGATGAAGTTTATTACCATTTAAAGCGGATGCAGGGATCTGTATAGTAAATGAGCGTGGTTGAGAGCCAGGCACACCCGGCTGAGCAGGTAACGTTAGTTGAACTGGTACTTTATTGTTTGGATCTAGCACATGATGTGGATGTGCACCAGCTAAGTTAGATGCAGGTGCTCCATGTTCTACGCCAGAATTGTGACTAGAACCTTGTCCTAGGTGAGTATCTGTTCTCTTAGGTAAAATATTGTTGCCATTTGCCTTTTGGAAGTTCTGTAGTACAGGAGGCGCTGCAAGCGGGGCATTTATAGGGTCAGGCGGAGGGGGATCCATGGCCCCGCTAGCTTGTAATTTAGTCTTCCATAACTGCTTTAATTCTTGTAACACTTGTTCATCAACACCGTCGTCTAAAAAGCTATCTCTCACTCCGGCTATCACATCGTCCACAACTGTATTATAAAGTTTTAGAACTGATGCCTGACTCATCGTCATCTTGACGGCTGATAATAAACACAATAACACTGATAGGTACAGATCTATAGTTTATGTTCAATGCGAAAATTTCGCTATTGATAACTAGCTGATGAATACGTATCTACTTTCGTGTTCACATCTCAATTGAACAACTCAATGTCAAATAATATCCGAGGTAGATGGTCACTCATTGGGCGTTTAAACCTTAGGAGAATGACTTTCAAATAATAGTTCACAAAACGATACAGGCACCGAATTCATGTCCTTAACCGCTTCATGATTAAACTGAGCAAATTGCACGAAAATATCAACTTAAATTTTGACAATTATTCAGTGAAACATAACCTACAAAAGAGCTAGGTACTTGCCAGATAACGAAAACTTGTCTATGGTCGCACTGAATCGAATCGTTGGCGCATGCGTAATTACGACAGAGAAGAGAAGGTTCTCAATTCGACTTTTTTTTTCTAAAATTCATTGACTGAATTTTATGTGGTTTAATCGATTCCTAACCTAATTATGGCTGTAATTATGACATATTAGTGAAATAGTAGTCAAGATGTGAAAACTTATTATGAGCTTCAATACGGAAAATACTCAAATCGAGAGAGTATCAAATGGAATGAAAAAATACAATGCAGTCATGTGCGTTAACTCATATTTTTTTTTAGTTTTGGCGGCAATATAGAAGAGCCGTGTCCATTCTTTGCGTTATTGTCTAAAATTTGTGTTTCAATGGATATTATTGAATAAAATTCATGGCGTTTTATTTAGTGTTCGTATAAGTGTGCAAATGTGGAAAATGGTGTAAATATCGTGTGTAGCGTGCTCGTTAGGCTATTTTAAGCTAGTTTAAGTTTCTTACTTCTGAAAAATATAAACGGCAGACAAGGCGGTATCTTTAGCCTGTCCAAACTACAATAAACTTTTTATAAATTTCCCGGCGCATTCTTTTTAAAGTTTGTGTAATATTTTAAAGAAATGAATACCAGGAAATGTCTAAGAAAATACAATAAATCAAATTTCTTACTAAAGATTACTAAAGATCGTAGCTTGTGGAAAGCCAAAGTCTCTGCCTACCCCATGGGATACAGGCGTGAGCTTATGTATGATGTATGTATATAAAACACAACACAACACATTAAGTATTATTTTTCCTTAACTCCTTAACTCTTTTACATATGCAAAATCTAGCAATTTTCAAGCTTTGCTAAGAATAAATGAGAGTGATTTGGAAGCAATAAAGCATTAAATTAGGCAAGTAAATCGAAAACGATGATGATTAACTAATTAGCGATTTTTTACCATCTGTTCGCTTTTTATATTAAAATTGGATTTATTCAAGCCTACATTATATTATAAAATAAAGCCCTTTTTTAAACTCTATATCCTTAAGTAACTATACAGCGGGTTGCAAAACGATTGAACGCATTAAGTTAAGGCGAGCGAGACAGAGATAGCAATACCTTTTACTCGTCCAATTGGGCAGTTTTTGTGGCATGCGTGTCACCTAATAATAATATGATCTTTAATGTCACATGTTTTAATAACCGAACACCTGATATGACCTGTTATTATTTTTGGCTTTTTGTCAAGTGAAACATTTTTATTACATTTGACAAGCCAAAAACTAGATAAAACCAAAAACGACAACTATTTTTTATTGATTGTGAGGACACAGCAGAGCAGTACCATTTCTATTTATCTATCTTTAAAAGATTAGTAGTATGCAGATAGATACAATATTCTTTATATAGATACAATAATATAATAAATTAAACTTTTTTGTTGAAAATACGACGGCACCAACATCCAGTTTGAAACCATGCATAGACCAATACATTTTTAAATATCTTCACGGCGCGGCAGTCAGATTATGTGTTTGATAAGTCTGCCAAGCCTACTGCCAAATTCTTGCTAACAAAAAAAGTTTTATACTCGCTGTATTATAGGTATACTCTCGGATATTAAATAACAAAAAAAACAACCCCGCACTATACGAGCATATCGTACAGAAAGAATAAAATTAATTTAAGTTAAAAAAGGTGGTAAGGAAGCAAGTTGGATTGAAAGATAGTGTCTGTGTAAAAGTAAGAAAGGGCATGCTCCGATGGTTCGGACATGTAGAAAGAATGAATGATGCAAGATTGATTAAGCAGATATACAATGCAAAAGCGGATGGATGTAGGAGTCGAGGACGGCCAAGACACACACTCCATGACCAAATAGAACGTGTCCTGGAGGAAGGTGATGTTAGGAGCCTAAAAAATAGACGCGCGTGTATGAAAAGAGCTATGAAAGTCAAAGAAGCGTGTGAGGAGTTTAAGAATCGTGTTTTATGGCGCACTGTTCTCCCTGACTACTGATTGAAGTTATGTATCATGTATGTTAAAATCTGTAACTTTTTACTTAGAATCGTTTGTTTTTCAAAATTGAAGCTACAATTCCTGACTTCACACTACCAAGCATACAGAGAAAAACATTTAGTGTTCCAAACGAATCTAGTTTTTACGATCGTAACGGAGCCAGGTGTTATCCGATGACAAAGAATTAGCGACACGAATTGAGTACATAGCAGATGATTGTCGCGTATGGAGCAGGGAGCAGGGTGGGCGCGCCGGTGGGTATACTTTAGTTCCGTGCCGGATCGATACTCCCCAGAATGTCATTAGCCGCTCACCTGAGCCCGGCTGAGCCGCTCGCGAGACATCTCCTTACAATTAATGACGACCACTATAAAATATTACATAAATACTTAAGTCCGCTTAAAATAATGGTAACAAAGATGCCTAACAACGTCAATAGTCTATAGCTACATCGACAGCCTAAGAATAAGGACTCTATTTATCTTTAGGTAAATATAATTAAAATTGAAGTGGCTGTTTGTAAATATTGATATTAATATCTTATCTTATCTTATTTGATATAAATATAAAAGAAGAACTCAAGAACGGCCATACAGATTTGGCTGAAAATTGGTGGAGAGGTAGCTTAGAGCCAGGAATAGCACATAGGATAGGAAAATATCGATAAATTGCGAGTAAAATACTAAAAAATACAATTTAATTTTCCCGTACAAACGATCTGTAACTATGGAAACTGAAAAAAAATGGGATGAATGTTGACATTACACTTTAAATCAAATGTCAAAATTTGTTGTTTCATGTAATATGTTTGAAGGTTTGCAATTTTTAGTTATTATAGTCATCATAAATTTAAGTCGCATTAGCTAGTATGCGAAGCCAGTAATAAGAAGTGAAGTCATATAAATATTTGGAAAAGTTAGTCTTGAAGTAATAAAACTGTAATAAAATTTAAATAATGCATTGGTTTAGAGGGAGCATCGCAGTGGCGGTAACATTATCAAGCAACGGAATGCCATTTTTGTCTAAGTTGTTGAAGGTTACCACGAAGAAGGTGACGATGTTTTATCAGTTCAGATGGCATCGACTATAGATGAAAAAGATGTGGTGAGTCGTCTCTCCCCGATCAGTCCAACTTTCTCATCGCGAAACTTAAGAACGGATCAACAAATTAGGAGTACACACAAATTGATCAATTTGTACCGATACCGTCAGTATTCTTCAATAGAAGGAACGGTACTCCTTTAGAGCCGATCCCGCTCGAAGGCGGCGGCGGCGAGCTCTGTGATCGCGAGCCGCGAGCCGCGAGGGCGCACATCCCGCGGGTGCGCCCGGGAAGGATGCCCCCGGTGCGGCCGAGGAGGGTCGTCGAGGGCGGCGCCGGCCGCGCGCCTCTTTACAGCGCGCGGTCGGAGCCGCCCGGCCCGGGATAGCCTCACCGAGGCTCCCTGAGCATGAGCACCCCCTCGTGACAGAGGGGGGGCGACGGCGAGGTGGACCAGAGGGCTGACGCACTGTCCTAGGCCACCCCAACGCCGCAGGAAGGCCGCCGCGAGGTTTTAGTGGGTAACCCTAGGATTGGATTGCAGTTTAATGTTTTGGGAGTCCCACACTACCCCCTGCCGTACGTAGGCGGTGGGTGTGCATAAAGCATTTCCTCGCGTAAAAAAAAGTCGCAGTTATGTACGCCGAGCCAATCCACGTGCTAACCGCACTGATGACTACAGAGAGATTGATCAAGAAAAAAGTCGTATTGCTATGTCTTAATTGTGTTCTTTTAATATGTATATCCATATCGGGCATGTCAAACACAAAAACAGCTGCACCACATAAAGAAATTAAGCGATTCCGCAGACGCAGTACTCCAGTACTCAACTACGCAACGGATTTTGATGCGGTTTTTTTAATAGTTAAAGGATGTCAACGGGGTGGTTTTGATGTATAATTCATATATGATGTTGTAAAGAAAAATGTTAATTTTCTAGATTTAGCACTTTAATTGCAACCGCTGACTGAACCCTAAGTGATAGATCAAAACAATATTCTACATGATTAAACAGTTTCAGAAGGTCTACAAAAAAGTCCACGAGGGCATATGTCTATCTCTTAGGGATAACCCACAATGACCATTTTTATTTTTTTACTTTTTACGAGAAATAATGGCTTATACTTAGTCATGCCATAAATATGGCCATAAATATGGATGTTAAGAGCCTCAAAAACCGACGCGCGTGCATGAAAAGAGTTATGAAAGTCAACGAAGCGAGTGAGGTGTGTAAGAATCGTGCCCTATGGCGCTCTGTTCTCTCTGCCTACCCCGCAAGGGATTTGGCGTGAAGTTATGTATGTATGTATGTATGCCATAAATATTGTAACAAAGAAAAAAAAAATTTTTTAATTGCAAATAACATTTATTACTTTTACAGTGTGTTACTTTAATACATAAATATAAAACGATATAAAATATAAAAAGCTTATTCGAAGTGGTCTCCATTGGCTGCAATTTTGACTTCCGTGATACATACCGACTACCCACTAAAGCTGGTGCCATGAAGCCGTTGGTAGTAGAATTTATCTCGGTACATAAAAAAAATCAATTTTTGTCATCGGTGAAAACGTATAATAAAAAAAAGAATCCAAGTGACAAACTTAATACGAAGTCTCTAAGTCTACCTGGTAAGTCAGTACCTATTTTCATTACTGAGTATATGTCTCCTAGTTTAAAGAAACTATTCTACTTGGCAAGGCAGTATGGGATTAAGAATTCATTCAAGTACTGCTGGTGTACCAATGGAAGGATTTATCTAAGGAAAGATGAAGGGGGTGAACTTTTTCGTATTGCTTCGGAGGAATGTCTCACTAAACTTTCTATTAAAAATTAGCTGCTCCTATCAATCTGTGTTTCTAATACCTATTTGCCTATGTATGCTACTGTATGTATACCACTGTCATGAAGTATATTATCATAGTTATATGTATTCCATCAAGGCTCGCCACAATTTACAATACGTTACTAATTACAAAACAATAATACAAACCATAACTAACACACCACAACATATCAAAACAACTCGAGGGTTTTTGCTGTTCCACTTAGTGACCTATATTGATCTACCCACCTTATTTTTTAATAGTCATTACAACACCGTAAAAGTTTATTTTTGTACAATAGTATGCTTGGTGTATCTGTGTGTAGAAGTATCTGTGCACGCACGTATGTACGCCTATGCACAGTTTGTAGACCTACATTGTACAAATGGCTGATAAAGATGTGATCGCTCAGCTAGATTCTTACACTGGTGCCAATGTTTGTGCATGTATGCCATCTGAGTGTAAAACTTATATTAAATCAAATAATAAGTTGTTCAAAATTGTCCATCAAAACATTCGCAGTATAGGAAAAAACCTTGACGTATTTTTAACTATGTTGAGAACCACTGAACTTGATTATGATATAATAATATTAACCGAATGTTGGCTACTTAAAACCCCTTATCTTCCAAAATTGGACGGTTACAATACGTATAAAACA
This sequence comes from Euproctis similis, assembly GCA_905147225.2. Lineage (NCBI taxonomy): Eukaryota > Metazoa > Arthropoda > Insecta > Lepidoptera > Erebidae > Euproctis > Euproctis similis. Next base: position 15,784,835 of record LR990124.1, on the reverse strand, counting down.
TTAAACAACAGCAACCAAAATGATGGTGTTGTTGCATTCATCCGAGGCGACATAATACATCACATAAGTGAACTCCAGTTTTCAGAGGCTAATGGATTACTCATGAATATTGATAACAAAATCTGTGTTATTGGAATCTATCGTTCACCTAGGTATAAAGATTTGGACAATTTCAATGATGACTTGAATAAATTATTAACAACTCTTAAATCTTACACAAACATACTGATGGCTGGAGACATAAACATAGATATCTCGACTCATAACTCCGATAGGGTCAAAGATAACTATTTAAATTTAATAAGCTCCCATGGACTGATAACTGCATTCGATACACCAACTCGTCAAAATAGCTGCATTGATCACGTCTTGTTTAAAACTAACACGATACCTACTGTTATAAAATTAAAAACTAACATAACTGACCACATTCCAATAATCTTTAGTATAGATCTTAATGTGACAAAACGTAGCCGGGATTCCGGATTCAGGATGAATCTTAACAATATTATATCAGATATAAATAGTTTGGACTTTGCTGAAATAATAAATATTAAAGACGTCAACTTAGCCTCAGAATTGTTTATAAAAATGTTAACTAATGTCATTAGGACTCATACTAAACAAGTACATATATCCAACAAAAAGCGGATTCTGAAACCGTGGATAACTCCAGGACTGCTGAGGTGTATCAGACATAGGGATAAGTTACATGAAAAAACCAAAGCTCATCCCGAAAACGATATTCTAAATAAAACTTACTATCGGTACAGAAACTTCTGTAATAAATTACTAAACAAAATTAAGACTGAGTACGAACAAAATGAACTTCTGAAAGCTAATAATAGTCCGAAAGCAGTATGGGATGTCATAAATAAGATCACAGACAGGCAGAACATGACCCCGAAAGCAAACAATCTTGTTATTCATGATAATCCCTCAGAGTCTATAAACAATCTCAATAATTACTTCGCCAATGTAGGCAATCAATTGGCTAGCAAGATTCTTGCCAAGGGTCGTAATCACTTTCCACGATACAATTTCACCTCCAAAAGCTCACTCCAGAGTAATTCACTTGTCTTACTCCAAACTGAGGCTAATGAAATAGAGAATATAATTATGACCTTGAAGGATAACTGTGCTGTCGGGTATGACGGCATATCCACAAAAATTATTAAAAGTTGCTCTAAAAAATTATTAACTCCGATAACTCACATCTGCAATTTAGCTATCTCTACTGGAGTATTTCCCGCCGCATTCAAAATAGCATTAATTCACCCAATCCATAAGAATGGCTCAATGGATTCTATGACTAATTACAGACCCATCTCCATTTTAACAACATTGTCAAAGATCCTAGAAAAGGTAATAAATATACGATTAAATGCATTCCTGGAAAAGTTTAACTTAATTGCCTCAAATCAGTTTGGTTTTCGTTCATCAACTTCGACTGAAGATGCTGTCAGCAGTCTAACTACAGCAATAGTTGACCACTTAGACTCAAAAGTCAAATGCGTAGGCGTCTTCCTTGATCTTGCCAAGGCTTTCGATACGGTGTCTCATTCCATCCTTCTTTCCACCCTCGATAGCATTGGAGTCCGTGGTATTACCCTAGAATTATTCAAAAGCTATCTTACAGATCGTGCCCAGATGGTGACTATTGATGGCTGCACTAGCGATAGGCTTATTCTATCTTCCTATGGTGTTCCGCAGGGCAGTGTGCTGGGTCCTACTTTATTCAAAATTTATATCAACCAGCTATGTGAGCTGCATATCCCACATTGTAAAATCTTTTCTTACGCGGATGATACAGCATTAATAGTCAGCGGTGCCAGCTGGACAGAAGCGAGGATTCACGCCGAAAATGCCATGAATAAGGTCATGAAATGGTTAAACAACAATCTACTGACCCTAAATATTGAGAAAACAAAATACCTCACCTTTTCATTTGGCAAACATAACTTTCCAGCGGAAGATTACTCTATCACGGCACACACATGTGATGATCAGCCCAAATGCTCTTGTCTAGGTCTAACAAGAACAAATAATATTAAATACCTCGGTGTTCATATTGATAGTATGTTAAACTGGCACACTCATTTGGAGATTGTCTGTACTAGAACACGGAAAATAATTTATATCATGAAAAAATTACGCACTGCAGCTAATAAAAAAATTCTAGGTATGGTATAC